>PYWC01000069.1:1083125-1115667 GCA_003182015.1 Tuber magnatum | reverse complement strand
TCGTCTCATTGCCACCGCTCCGGCCTCTGCTGCCAAAGCACTTAGATCAGCTCCAACAAACCCGGGGGTTGATTTGGCCAATTTTTTGAAGTCAAAATCTCCTGATAACCTCAACTTCTCACACAATACCCTTAGGATCCTGCGGGACACACAATTTGTAAATTAGTACATGGCTTGAGGATTAATATTAAAAGGAATCCGGAGTAATATACTTCTCTCTTCCAATCTCATCAGGCACATTAAGGCAAATTTCCCTGTCAAATCTTCCTGCTCTTCTCAGTGCTGGATCTAGGCTGTCGGGTCGGTTCGTTGCACCAATGACCACGACGGGTTTCCCACCAGTCTTCTCCGATGCAAGATCGTCCATACAGGTCAACATCTGGGCAACAATTCTTCTCTCCATTTCCCTCTGGGTGCTCTCCCTCTTTGGTGTTATAGCATCTATTTCGTCCATAAATATTAGGCAGGGGGCTTTCTCCCGAGCCTCCTCGAAAAGTTCCCGCAGCTTCTTTTCCGATTCCCCGGACATTCCTGACACGATTGAGGGTGCAGAAATAGCAATGAACGGTAGCCCAATCTCACCGGCAATAGCGTTTGCTAGCATGGTTTTACCGCAGCCAGGTGGCCCATGGAGAAGTACACCGCGAGGCGGTTGTACTCCGGTATGTAGGTAAGTCTCTGGATGGACTAGAGGCATGGCGATAAGCTGCAAAAGGTCCTCAATGACATCTTCTATGCCGCCAATATCCATCAGGGAGATGTTCTTGGGTGGCTCGCGAGAGTCGTTCTGTGGCGGCTGTCGGACTACCTTGGGGCACTCGGGCGTTATTAGGTCTTGTCTTCGGTGCTGTGCTTGGGCGTTAGTAGGGAGGCGTTCTTGGAAGCTTCTCCAGCCTCTTTTGGCGTCTGATGGACCTGCCTTCTCGAGTATATGACCGGTAAACGCCTAGTGGTCGATATCTGGTGGTTTGAGTGTGTTTGAACAGTTTGCTCCCGAATGGCCTGGGTGTTTGTAAAAATGTGATAATAACCTCACATTGCCCATAATTAGTTTGAAGACTGTTCCCATAGGAAAGGTACTGGAATTGTCGATTTCTTTCTTGAGTAGACAAAGGTGGAAGGCTTTAATTTCTCCGAGTACTGTGAATAGGAAGCATGATTATCGGAAACTTATGCGTGGGGGTTTCTCCGGCTCAACATTATATGCCTCAAGCCTAGTGTATGAAATAGCCTCTAAAGTATGTATGTTATATTACAAGTGCGAGAGGGGAGGATCTAATCTATTTTTCCACTATGGTCTTACCCCAATCGAACCTAGTTGCCAACTCCCGGTACTGCTCTCTATCATCCTCTAATACTGAGGGCCTGACGTTTGTGAATGCTTTCTCAAAATCCTCCGCTGTAACTATCACTTGGGAGCCGCTAGCATTTTTGCCTTCCTCCACTTCAGCAACGTCTGTGAAGCAGGAACGCCGAAGAGCCAGAATAGCGGCCTTTCTCACTAACGCCGCTAGATCCGCACCACTGACACGGTGTCAGTACGGAAGAGGGAAGATGTATGGAGCAAGACCGACCTGAAATTTTTACACCTGTTGTCCTCCGCAACAGCTCCTAGATCGACATCGGAGAGGGGTGTTTTTTTGGTGAGAGTCTTCAAGATCTCTACTCTCTCCTCCGTGTTTGGAAGGTCTACAAAGAAAGGGTTATCAAACCTTCCCGGTCTGAGAATTGCTGGATCAATGGCGTTGGGTCTATTAGTTGTCCCAATGACATAGATTCCCTTACGATCATTCAGGCCGTCTAATTCTGTGAGGAGGGTATTGACTACACGATGGGAGGATTCTGAAAGACTGTCGCTGCGGCGAGGAGCCAAAGCATCCAACTCATCAAAAAAGATAACACATGGGATGGAAGCTCGGGCTCGGGAGAAAACCTGACGGACAGCCCGTTCAGATTCTCCGACGTACTGTGTTGGTCAGTAGACAGCTCTATGATTGTGGGATGTCGAAATCAGGGATCAAACCTTGTTCAGTAATTCTGGGCCCTGGATGCTGATGAAATTTGCCCGGCTCTCATTTGCAACGGCTTTTGCTAGCAGCGTCTTACCGCACCCCGGCGGGCCCCAAAGGAGTACCCCAGCCGGTGCAGTAATCCCCACGCTCTCGTAAAGTTCTGGCGTCTTTATTGGCTGCACAACGGCCATCCGCATTTCAACCTTAAGTGACTCGAGGGCCCCAATATCTGCCCAGGTAACATCAGGGACTGTTGCGAAACCTTCTCTTTTAGATGAAGGTTGAATTTTCGGAAGGGCGGTCAAGAAATCCGGAAGGGTTATATAGAGTGAATCTAGTTGCTTTTCGGTAAGTCGATCTGGGTATGCTTTAAGGAAGCGTTGAATTAAGCTTAGAGACCCTGACGCCGGGGTAACTGGTACTGGCACTGACGCTGATAGTGGGGGCGGGCCGACTTGATCCATGCCTATGTTCGCCGAGTCGCCTAATTGGGTAACGATTGTTGCCTCTGGGGCCTTGATGGCGGTTGGTGGGATTTTGAGAGCCCCATACATTCGTCTCATTGCCACCGCTCCGGCCTCTGCTGCCAAAGCACTTAGATCAGCTCCAACAAACCCGGGGGTTGATTTGGCCAATTTTTTGAAGTCAAAATCTCCTGATAACCTCAACTTCTCACACAATACCCTTAGGATCCTGCGGGACACACAATTTGTAAATTAGTACATGGCTTGAGGATTAATATTAAAAGGAATCCGGAGTAATATACTTCTCTCTTCCAATCTCATCAGGCACATTAAGGCAAATTTCCCTGTCAAATCTTCCTGCTCTTCTCAGTGCTGGATCTAGGCTGTCGGGTCGGTTCGTTGCACCAATGACCACGACGGGTTTCCCACCAGTCTTCTCCGATGCAAGATCGTCCATACAGGTCAACATCTGGGCNATAGGTTGATCAGACCAGGTCCCTGCAGGTTTCTTAACCACTTGCTGAGGTTAAAAAAATGTAACGTGTTAGGGCCAGGCCCTAGTCATGTAGCGGTATGATAGGAGCCCATGGCTTCGTGATCAACACGAAGCGAGCGCTGCTTGCTAAAGGAGGCTTCGAACGGGGTGTAATAGGAGATGAAAGAAGTAATCGTTCAACCAAGTATATTTAAGAATACTGTCTGTCGAAGTCTGCTGCTTCCATCGCGGGAATCAGCGGTCTTTAAATACAGCATATTGCTTATCTCCAGTATGAGCGATATTGCAAAACATTGTGTGTATCAACCGATAGCACATGAAATAATACAAGTATCAACCGATACTGTGAAAGCAAACATAAAACAATTTGTGTATCAACCGATAGCATACGAAACAATACCAGTATCAACCGATACTGTGAAACCAAACATAAAACAATATGTGTATCAACCGATAGTACACGAAACAATACAAGTATCAACCGATATTGTGAAACCAAACATAAAACCCTAGTAACCCGTACCGGTTACATTCTTATAGATACTAGTTATGCATTACAGAAGGGATTTCTGATTCCGCATCATGGTATCCGATATCACTTACAGGAGCAGGCAATTTCCAAATTGCGGTAAATATTTAATTCTTTTTTTTTTACTATACAAATACTCTTACATGTTTATAATATATCAGATGTGCTAATAAAAGAAAATAACCAAGTAGGACTAAAAATAAGGAGGAGTTATTTAACCTACAATATGCGTAGGCTAGAAATTGTATAGAAAGAATTTTTAGAATATCCAAAAAGCGGTTTCTAATTTTGAAGTCACCAAATAAATACTTCTACAACTTACAAGTAAAGTTAGTACTAGCACTTGCTGCTTTACATAATTTTATTTTTAAATGAAACAGGGAGAATGAAGGTTTAGTATGGAAGTGGGAAGAGGAAAAAGAGAGATAGAGAATAGGGAGTAGGAACAGGAATGGGAGAGGGGTATTGGTATCAAATGAGTTTGATATTGACCCAGCAGTGGATGATGTGGGAATGAAGGCTTTTCAGAATAGGATGACGAAGCAGATGTGGATTGACTCTCAAGATTATATAAATAGATAGTATAAATATTGTATATATACTATTTTATTTGATTATGAGAACACAATAAACAAAAGAAATAATACAGGTAAATTGAAATAGAAACTTCTACAGTTTATTGATTGCCTCTTGTATCCATAGGTCTCTTGCTTCTCCTGCCTTTAATACAATAAAAATTGATGCTTTTACTACGTTTTCTATAACTACCAATGCTTTTACAAACTGATCAATTGTAAATCTAGACCCATAGTTCTCCTACAGCCGTTCAACTGCCAACTCTATCTTCAACCGCTGAATCCTTTGTACTATAGCACTAAGATGATCCAGCACCTGGGCAATCATACAATCAGTTGTTTTCCATTCTTGCCAACCCTTTTTGCTTACCGGTATCCTTTCTTCTTCCTCTTCCTCACCACCGCTTCCTAGTACTAATGCATTCCGTCTTTCTCTCTTCCTTCTGCTACTTCCCCCAAGCCCAGTAATCTCGTCTACTGTAACTTCTCTCTCCTCTCTACCCTCTATATCACTCTAGCCACTTTCCTCTCTCCTCCTGTCATAGGTACCTCTTTCCGCTCTCTTTTCTGGAGACAATAGATGTCTTCAGGGCTACTTGTATATATAGGCTATTGGATTTTGCTAACACAGTTGCAGGCGACCTACTGGTTTGGCTTTGGGTTTGCTGGGTTGTAGAAAACTGGGATTCGGTTTGTGAAGAAAGGTTTGAGGTAAGCGCATATTCCCTAGTTGCTGATATATTTGCATAAAGCTTATACAATATATCATAATTAACTAGGCTTTGTTTACAGAACTTTTCGGCTTCTAGATATGTCTTTATATAGGCATCCTATACACTTTCTGATGCTGTTGGAACTCCCTGTACTACATCCCATCCAAAGCCTGAATTGTTTTTCATTGCCATATAGGTATTGTAATCCTTTTTCAACTATTATTTATTTTTCAGTTATATTTTTGCACTCTTTAGCATATATTCTCAAGATTCAGCTAATATACATTGAACCATTTGGTTTTTAGTTGACTTGCTTCCAAGTTAATTGCGTGAGCTGCCTTAAGTCCTTCCTTTGCTGCAGTTCATGCCTTTTTTTTGAAACCATTTTCCGACCTTTCTCCTCAAACAACCTGCTCATACAAAGTCCTTAGCAAGGTTTCTACCATTGCCTCTGTCCACTTTATTTTTGCCATTTCACTTGTGATGTTAAAAAAAAGAGGAGAACAAGGTAGGATTAATTGAAATTGAAAATGTTTGATCGAGTGCACAACACAATCTGACTATTTTTATTGTTGTGATTATTACATAATACATATTTCTTGGACATTGTTTGTTTTTCAACTAGACATGTACTGTGACTTTTATTTTACCAGATTATGCTAACTTGAGATAACTCTAGTATCCGGTTGCAACTTGTGTTTTGCGATTATAGCACTATCCAACACCCATGACCACCAGACGCACCCTTAGTTTTTGGACTTTTTGTTCATAAGTACCCCCGTAGTGTTGCATGGCTAGCAGGTATTGTTGGGCGGGTCTTGGACAAACCACAGCTTGAATCCCAAGTTAGAGATTCCCGTCTTAATGTAGGACTAAGATGGATGCGCAACTGACCTTATGTGACAATAATAAAGGGTTCATTTCACTTGATGCGCCTGCCCTTGAACTGCACTTCATAGGAAACCACTCCAAACCATTCAATTGGTATCATATGTGTAGCGCTTGTTCGGGCCCCATCCTCTAATTGCGCGACTACCTCGAGGTTCTGGTCCGCTGGCCCCATCATTTCTGCCGAGTTATTATTATTACTAGTATCACAGTAGCCTAGCAACTAACAATATGACTAAAACCCAAAGCTGCCAGCAGTATCCACCCCGTCACCCGCATCTCACATTCTTACAGTCCGGGAGAAGATAATAAGGTTGAAAGAGTTGGAACGATTTTGAAGGAAGGGTGGGCCCAAAAGGAGACGAAGAAGATTCCACCGGGGAATGAAGAGAGGAGAATAAGGGCATATAAACCGATTAGGTCTGTATGGTGGTTTGCTCCGGGAGGGAGAAAAAGTTGTCGAATTCCCTACATTTTATGATACCATCTCTGTAGAATCTCCCAAGTATGATATCGCCCTCAGCCCGATCACTTGCCTGGCATATACAACCCGTCCATGGACTGGGTGACATTCTGATTGGCTACTTCGTGACGGTATGGCATAGGCGCTGCGGATAGGACTCGTAAGAGTTATTTACTTTGGCCCTACGACAAGCAGAGATCCTCAGAGGCCAAAGCGTCTGGCCTAGGGGTCCCGTAATGAAGATAAGTCTGTCTGTTGGCTCGAGGGGGAGCGGGCACGTCCGGTGACTCCGGTGGACACTGGGGAGTGAGGGAACGCGTAGAAAGGGAGGAGGTAATTTTGAGTCTCACTACAGTAGTTGTGAGTGCTGGATTTCGCAAATCTTCAGGTGGGGGAAGAGCTAATTAAGTTAGCGGCCCCGGGGAACTATTTGGCGGCTGTCGGACTACCTTGGGGCACTCGGGCGTTATTAGGTCTTGTCTTCGGTGCTGTGCTTGGGCGTTAGTAGGGAGGCGTTCTTGGAAGCTTCTCCAGCCTCTTTTGGCGTCTGATGGACCTGCCTTCTCGAGTATATGACCGGTAAACGCCTAGTGGTCGATATCTGGTGGTTTGAGTGTGTTTGAACAGTTTGCTCCCGAATGGCCTGGGTGTTTGTAAAAATGTGATAATAACCTCACATTGCCCATAATTAGTTTGAAGACTGTTCCCATAGGAAAGGTACTGGAATTGTCGATTTCTTTCTTGAGTAGACAAAGGTGGAAGGCTTTAATTTCTCCGAGTACTGTGAATAGGAAGCATGATTATCGGAAACTTATGCGTGGGGGTTTCTCCGGCTCAACATTATATGCCTCAAGCCTAGTGTATGAAATAGCCTCTAAAGTATGTATGTTATATTACAAGTGCGAGAGGGGAGGATCTAATCTATTTTTCCACTATGGTCTTACCCCAATCGAACCTAGTTGCCAACTCCCGGTACTGCTCTCTATCATCCTCTAATACTGAGGGCCTGACGTTTGTGAATGCTTTCTCAAAATCCTCCGCTGTAACTATCACTTGGGAGCCGCTAGCATTTTTGCCTTCCTCCACTTCAGCAACGTCTGTGAAGCAGGAACGCCGAAGAGCCAGAATAGCGGCCTTTCTCACTAACGCCGCTAGATCCGCACCACTGACACGGTGTCAGTACGGAAGAGGGAAGATGTATGGAGCAAGACCGACCTGAAATTTTTACACCTGTTGTCCTCCGCAACAGCTCCTAGATCGACATCGGAGAGGGGTGTTTTTTTGGTGAGAGTCTTCAAGATCTCTACTCTCTCCTCCGTGTTTGGAAGGTCTACAAAGAAAGGGTTATCAAACCTTCCCGGTCTGAGAATTGCTGGATCAATGGCGTTGGGTCTATTAGTTGTCCCAATGACATAGATTCCCTTACGATCATTCAGGCCGTCTAATTCTGTGAGGAGGGTATTGACTACACGATGGGAGGATTCTGAAAGACTGTCGCTGCGGCGAGGAGCCAAAGCATCCAACTCATCAAAAAAGATAACACATGGGATGGAAGCTCGGGCTCGGGAGAAAACCTGACGGACAGCCCGTTCAGATTCTCCGACGTACTGTGTTGGTCAGTAGACAGCTCTATGATTGTGGGATGTCGAAATCAGGGATCAAACCTTGTTCAGTAATTCTGGGCCCTGGATGCTGATGAAATTTGCCCGGCTCTCATTTGCAACGGCTTTTGCTAGCAGCGTCTTACCGCACCCCGGCGGGCCCCAAAGGAGTACCCCAGCCGGTGCAGTAATCCCCACGCTCTCGTAAAGTTCTGGCGTCTTTATTGGCTGCACAACGGCCATCCGCATTTCAACCTTAAGTGACTCGAGGGCCCCAATATCTGCCCAGGTAACATCAGGGACTGTTGCGAAACCTTCTCTTTTAGATGAAGGTTGAATTTTCGGAAGGGCGGTCAAGAAATCCGGAAGGGTTATATAGAGTGAATCTAGTTGCTTTTCGGTAAGTCGATCTGGGTATGCTTTAAGGAAGCGTTGAATTAAGCTTAGAGACCCTGACGCCGGGGTAACTGGTACTGGCACNTTTTGAACTTTATTTTCATGGGGTTAGAGGTGTGATATTAGAAATTCGCTCCTCGAGCGGTGCGAATTGCGTTACAGTCTATGGGATAGCGCTGCAGGCTCGAGTAACTTGGCGGTTCGGGTAGAGGGGCACAGCGTTGATAGCCCCCAACTCCAACCGCACAGCTGGACAAGTATGATACTTGTATGATACGATAGCAGAGCCTCCTTGTTGACAAGGATTGTGAACATTTTCTCTTCCCTCTTTTCCTACTGGTATCATACAAACTTCCACCAGCTTCCCCCCACCGCGAGTAAACCCCTTATTCGCCCGAGATGGCGGCAAACCCACCTCCAATTTCCTTATCCGCACCTTACACTATTTTTGCACTCTCCCAACCAATTCATCAAACACGGGCGAAAGATCGTGGGGGGAGTACGTATCGTACATGTTACACTTCTCAGGTGGTGAATAAGAAGCGAAGGCGTGCTGGTAATGCAGAAGTTGCGATAGCTATTGATGGAGAGGGTGTCAACATTTACGATGTGTGTTGGATCCTATTTTTTCCTAAACGGTTGTCCTAACAGTTAGCTAGGTACGTTCCACCCAACTTTTATCGGCGCATGCACTTCCACCTGCGACTAAATTCTCTTGCGCGCCCGTGTCTTCGGCAACGCGAGTTTCAAAAACAAGGCTGTTGAGAAAAACGTACGCTGCTATATCGTTCCCCAAAAAGCAGATTGTTTGCTGGGAGGAAAACGACGTCCGTGCCGGACAGGGCACTGAGTTGGAATCGACTCCTATAACGCCTTTATCTAGGAACAATGATTCTAGATCTGAAGCAGTGCATCTCCATGATCTATCCACGAGCGGAGGCACGGGGCTTCTAGTAGTCTACAAGGATGGTTGTATTCGTTGCTTTTCGGCAGACTTGGGGGAGGAGCTTTGGGAATTTCGGCCATCGGATCTTCCCGCTACCGGAACCGCGAGGAAGATATCTAATCCCCCAGAAGTAGTTTATGCCATCACCGCCGATTTAAGCATTGCGCGCAAAACTCTATTGAAGAACAGGCCCGATGTTCTTATTCCAGAGTGTGGTGCGGAAGACACGAGAAGTACACCGCGAGGCGGTTGTACTCCGGTATGTAGGTAAGTCTCTGGATGGACTAGAGGCATGGCGATAAGCTGCAAAAGGTCCTCAATGACATCTTCTATGCCGCCAATATCCATCAGGGAGATGTTCTTGGGTGGCTCGCGAGAGTCGTTCTGTTTCCGACGTTTCACAGATTCGCCATCTCTGACCGGCTGGCGTTCCTTTCGCTTTCGGGGCGCGGGCGATGCGGGCGCGGTGTTTCTGGCTACGGGGGGGGGGATTTCAGGATTTGACGGGGGATGTTTGAGAGCTGCTGTGCCTGAGGCGCTTGTTGACCACATATTTACTACTCGCTTGTTCATTGTGTTTGATTCCTGATGGAGGCTTGAGCATTAGCATAATTTGATTTAAAATGTTTTAAATTTTGATCGTGGGGTACCTTTGGTTCCATCAAGCCCTCTTCATTGAGCCCCTCGAACTCGCTCAAGCCGCTATCCAGACTATCGGACTCGGCCTCCTCGTCCCGTATTGTGTCTAAGGCCTTTTCAATCATCTTTTCCAAATTCTGCTTCTTCTGCCTTGGCACGCTCCCGTCTGTAGTAATATATTGGTAAACCTGAGAGACCGACAAACGCAGGGAGCCACCGTTTTCCCCAGCAACTGACAGTTCGTCAATATACCTCCGAATGATAGCAAGAACCTTTCGTTCAAGTCCTTTGGTTAGGGATTGCCTGTTTCCAGCCATTGTGAGGTTTCGTCGTTCCCGAAGTGGGGTTGTAGGGTGTTTGTGTCGCTGCCTTCGACCAACCTGAGGGGACAAGGAAGGGGAAAAGGTTTTCGCAGGGTGCTGTATGATAGCAGACCCCTTTATGTAAAAAAGAGCGGCTGTAGGTACGCAATTAAGACCCACTGCCCGCGTCAGAAAAACCGCTATGGTCGGAATTTACCCTCCACACTGGATTTCGTAGAGGACTGTATCGCAGAGGGAACCCATACCCCCGGGGTCTCGGGACTGTTATTCCGAACTGGGGTATGCACTGTCAACTACGGTATGATATGATGAACCGTAAAAGCGCTTATTCGCACCACATCTGGTGCACGATTTTGCCATTATGCCCCTAAACCTGGACCGAAATTGAAAAACCTCACGAGCTGGGGGAAATGTTAATTTTCATTAAATTTTGATCAAAAGTAAGAGTGTTTTGCTTGGTGGAACAGCATGTGAAAGCGATTTTTTTCTCATCAAAAATTACCACCTGTGGACATGTCGCCTCATAACTCATTCCTCCCGCCCAATATGCTATAGAACTTCTCTCCAGTGTGAGGGTGAGTGGACAATTGCTTTATGGACCCTTTTTCAGGGAAGCACTCATAATACTATAGCAGAGCAAGTCTTTGAATTTTGAGTTTCATGGTGGATATCGTGTTCTGGTGAAAAAGTGCCAAGCCAGAACATGACACAAGTTGACTCAACAAGTGTTTCGCTGACCAACCCCCTGTGAGTTCTGGGATGCTTCATAGCATTTGAAGATATGGTGCCCGCTTTTCTTTATTTTTTGAACTTTATTTTCATGGGGTTAGAGGTGTGATATTAGAAATTCGCTCCTCGAGCGGTGCGAATTGCGTTACAGTCTATGGGATAGCGCTGCAGGCTCGAGTAACTTGGCGGTTCGGGTAGAGGGGCACAGCGTTGATAGCCCCCAACTCCAACCGCACAGCTGGACAAGTATGATACTTGTATGATACGATAGCAGAGCCTCCTTGTTGACAAGGATTGTGAACATTTTCTCTTCCCTCTTTTCCTACTGGTATCATACAAACTTCCACCAGCTTCCCCCCACCGCGAGTAAACCCCTTATTCGCCCGAGATGGCGGCAAACCCACCTCCAATTTCCTTATCCGCACCTTACACTATTTTTGCACTCTCCCAACCAATTCATCAAACACGGGCGAAAGATCGTGGGGGGAGTACGTATCGTACATGTTACACTTCTCAGGTGGTGAATAAGAAGCGAAGGCGTGCTGGTAATGCAGAAGTTGCGATAGCTATTGATGGAGAGGGTGTCAACATTTACGATGTGTGTTGGATCCTATTTTTTCCTAAACGGTTGTCCTAACAGTTAGCTAGGTACGTTCCACCCAACTTTTATCGGCGCATGCACTTCCACCTGCGACTAAATTCTCTTGCGCGCCCGTGTCTTCGGCAACGCGAGTTTCAAAAACAAGGCTGTTGAGAAAAACGTACGCTGCTATATCGTTCCCCAAAAAGCAGATTGTTTGCTGGGAGGAAAACGACGTCCGTGCCGGACAGGGCACTGAGTTGGAATCGACTCCTATAACGCCTTTATCTAGGAACAATGATTCTAGATCTGAAGCAGTGCATCTCCATGATCTATCCACGAGCGGAGGCACGGGGCTTCTAGTAGTCTACAAGGATGGTTGTATTCGTTGCTTTTCGGCAGACTTGGGGGAGGAGCTTTGGGAATTTCGGCCATCGGATCTTCCCGCTACCGGAACCGCGAGGAAGATATCTAATCCCCCAGAAGTAGTTTATGCCATCACCGCCGATTTAAGCATTGCGCGCAAAACTCTATTGAAGAACAGGCCCGATGTTCTTATTCCAGAGTGTGGTGCGGAAGACACGAGGGAATCCGGGGATCTCATTTTATTCGCCGTGGTTTATACTGGCAACCGTTTCCAGACTCGCCTATCCCTGATACCCACGGTGCAAGCAGCGGGAAAGAACGCAAGTGAGCTTCTTGTTTCAGATCTTCTGGCAGTGGAAGGTGACCAGCATTCCATATTCTCACTTCACTTGCCGTCTGCTACACTTTACCATCTTTCAGCAACGCATTTGACCACATTCTTGCTTGGACCAACCGTGCCTGCAGTTGCATCTTCCCTTCGAGTCCCAACAGGCTCAGATGAGACCCATCATATGTGTTCTCTTCTCAGAATCTCCTCGTCGACAGTTCTTGTAGCAACCCATGAGGATATCTCCTTATATGATACAAGGTTTTCGTCTCTACAAGCCCGCGCATCACTGCACCAAAACTCCACTTCTTCCACGCTTGCTAGTAGGGATCTGTCCGGAGCAAACTCTGCTACTTTGGGACCGGATGGGAAGCCTAAAGGCCATATATTCTTGACTAGTTATATCCAAGACCTCGATTTGGCGATCGGATATTCCCAGGCAGGAATCATTGGTGTGCAGTTGGCACTCACAGGTGGAAAACCCGGTAATAAAACCGAAGTGAGGAGGAGTGGGCTTTTGATTGATAGCCTATGTCGTGGTGTTAAAATGGTTGGCGTAGGAATACCTAAAATGCAAGCGCCTGTTGCTCCGGGGTCAAGAAAACTTTTATCGAGGTTGGCTTCTGAGAGGCAAGCTGTCAGGAAAGCTATTTGGGATTTGAAGGAGGCCAAGAAGGCTGGTGATCTCCACAAATTCGAACAAATCTTTGCAGAGTACGTGGGGGTTACCTGGAAGGCAGAGGAACCCGAGCAGGGCGAGGATACTCCTATGATCAACGGAACTTCTGATTTAGAAGTGGTAAATAAGGATCCCTCAATGGGTAAGCCCGTTCCTGGGTTTGCTCTTGAACAGGACGAGAGTCCTTCGCCGAACATTTATAAACCTCTCCGCCATGAGTTTGTGGTGGCTGTACTAGATATGGTATTCCAAGCTTCCTCAGACGATAACGCTGTGCAGCGCCTCAGTGTATCGTTTTATCCTCCGAATGTATTCAGGTACCTTATAGAGTCTGGTAACTTCTCTGAGACGCTTATTAGGTCCTATAGCGGCCTTGTACAATGTCTGTCGGAATTCGATCCTTCGTTGAGGACTCTGGAGTGGATATTGGGGGTCACCGGTGAGATCGGTCTTGGGGAGGTCATAAAAGCCATCGAGATTGGTCTGGAGCGTGGGAACGCGAATATCGACGGCGAAGACCGAATCGTTCTTGAGGTTATCAGAAGCGAGGTCATGAGGCTGGCTCTCGTCAGGTTGAACGGCTTTCCTGCGGAAGCGATTGCCAAAGCTCTGAAGACGGGGCTGGGGGGCCAGGACTTGATGGATCTCATACACCTTTTGCGCAAGGAGCTCCTATTTGGTTGGCAGCTGCGTGGTGAAATTGGAGTAGGTATCGGTATTGAAGATGTTGGGATCGTTGCAGACCTTCTCACAGTTGCTCTCGATACAGTTGGTATTGGGGGGTTAGTCCTGGGAAATAGCAGTGATGAGTTCATTCAGGAGTTGCGTAATGAGGTTACGGCTGTTGTGGAAGGTGTTCAGGAAGCTGCGGCGCTCAAAAGCATCTTGGAGGAAGTACTTAGACATGCGGATTGGAGGATGGCGACGGCCGGGAAGAAGCAGGCGGGTGAAAAGCAGGCCAAAAGGCGAAAACGGAAGCCTAAGGTGATCAAGGCAAATGCGAGGGGGAGTGAGAAACGGGAAACCGGGAGAAAGAAGGGGAAAGGCGTGGTAGCGAATGAGCTTCAGAATGGGGAGCTGGTGGAGGGTGAAGAAGACAAGATGGAATCGGTTCTCGGATACCCTGCAGAGCCTTCGGAGATTACCCCTTCAGAAAATTCAGCGGGCGAACCAGCAGACGAACCGGTGGAGGGGTTCCCCCTCTCGAAATTGCCACCCGAGGAGGTAGAACTTCAAAATGAGATTGAGAGAAATGTGGTAAAAAGAGCAAGGGAAATACCGGCAAAGAGCGTATCCGTGGCAAAAAATCTGGTGAATTCTGGGCCGATAATCAGTACGGATACGTCGGTCGTTAGCCCGCTATTACCTTTAGGTGTTCCGCCTGCACCAATTTCGAGGATTAGTTTGGTAACGGCGCAACCTGCAGAAAATCGTATCGGTTTCAAAGAGCTAAGACAGCTGAATAGAAGGAAGATCAAGGAAGCTAGTTATAGGGAGAGCATGGTTGCTGGAGTTTATTCGGTTGAAAGTATGCTTGTTTAGAGGTCTGGCGGAAAAGTTTGGCGAAAAGTGGTAGTTTCTGCTTTCAAATTTATTTGTGGGAGTGATTGATTTGTACATTAAACTCTATATTCACTTGGTACATACCTCTCCTTGTTCAGTAATCCCCGCAAACATGTACATTTCACGGACCCTGCGTTATTTTCCGAATAGATATCGGGTGCGATCATTACTTCCTGCGCCGAGTTTGTTTTGGACGATTCCTCTTTGTAGGGTACCAGTACTGTCTTCTTTATGACCTCACGATACCGCTGCTAGTGGCTACAGTCTGCCATGCAAGCCTCCTACATATCACATATGATACTGTATTCGAGTGCAACCCTACTGCGATCATCCTGTGCTAGTACATCCTACCTCCTCCTCCCTCCATAATATATTCTACGATACTTCCTTCGAACACCCTTCTTCCCCTACCTATCCTCAATCCCTACACACATCACCTTTCTTCATACAATTTTCTTTCCCCCCTTTATGATTTTTCCCCTTTCTTTAGTATCGTTCTCGTCAATACTCTTCAATCATCCTTTTCCCCACAATTATCATTCATCAAAGATTCCCCCCCTCCTCTGCAATAAGGACAAGAAATTTCGGGCAAATGAACTGGCGAGTCACTAATTTCTTACCATATTCAGAGTTGCTCGCGCCTTAAGCATAACCATTTCTTCCTTATCCAGGGCCTTTAAGCTTGTTATCACTAATCTCAATTATCACTCATCATAGTTCAGCACTAGACCATTGAAGCATTCTGCGTAACTCAAAGAATTCTGACTTTGCTCCAAAGGGGGTTAATATTGCAAATCAGAATACAGATATACAGGAAACTGCATTACGCTCACCGGCAATGGGTTAACGAAAAATTAATGATTGCGCCTATGTTCTCTAAGCACTTACTTTGGCTCCGGTATAATTTTTATAATATAATAGCTAAAGCTGATATCCTTGAGTTCTCCTGACGACCGCCTCAGGGATAACTTACAAGACGACTTTACATATCTCACGGTGTCCAACCTCCCTTCTGTCTATCCATCTGTACATCCTTGTGATCCGGTGGGATGATAAGGACATAAAGCTGGGGTGTTTGTGAAAAGTATTCGAAGGGGAGAGAGAGAAAGAGCAGACAAGAGAAGTTGAAGGTATCGTACTGTAGCTGCAATGGATATCCCGTGGTGGTTAGCTGGGCTGACTATCTATGTGGCTCAATACAGTAGTCTAGTGGGTTTCTCTGAGCCCATTTTCTGCACTGCTCCGTCACTAGCAGCGCTGCTATCGGTGAGATGACGGACAACGAAGGTGGAGGGAATTTTATTTCCCATAGAGACTGGTGTCAATGAAACTCGTGTGGAAATAAAGAAGTCTTCGTATCGGGGATCCTGAGGTCTACGGGGGAGCCCAATCCGAAGAAGCAAGCAGAGGGGAAATCAGAGGGGATGATGGGAGCTCAAGGGCCGGGCTGAGGCAAAGGTGACTGGGGCTCTGGTAGATTCCTCGGGGTATTTTTGCGGCAAAAGTACAGAGTGAGTTTGGGGGAGATAATACCGGCGCAAGGCCCAGCAGCTGAGGAGTCTCCTACCGGTAAAGTATCCCCAGAACGAATCGGAAGCGAGAAGATATAACAAGAAGTCGCCAGTAAGTACTAGGAGTCTTAAGTCTATCTATAGATACAATCGAAAGAGAAAATCCCGCTCCCGTCCCCCCTGCTTTCTTCTGCCTACACTTTAATCCCAAAAAACTTCTCCGCAACCTCATTCGAGTTCTTGAGGATGCTATCCATCTTGTGCAAGAAGTCGTCCTTCACCCATTTGCCATCCTTCTTCAACGCCTTATTGGCAAGCCCAGCAACCACCTCTGCAACAATAGGCAGCATCCCAGAGTGTCCAAGGGCAAACTTCTCTGTCTTCAACTTCGGCCGCGTGGTCTTCGCAATATATGGATAAATAGGCTTTGGGACGATAAAAGGGCTCTTACTCCCCAGCATCATCCTATTCAGCGGGATCTCCCCCTCCTCAATCATCTCCGCGACGTGGTATGACCCGCTATAAGTTATCGTACCTGTGATGCCCAGAGTGCTGTTTGGCCAGTGCCTTAACACCTTCAGTCCGAACTCCCGCGAGCCTGTGAACGACTGTATGTGCAGTTTGTGATCGATAGGTACGTGGTCGTGTAGGATTGAGAATGTATCACGCTCGGCGTCACGGGTGTAGACCAGAATTGGCTTCCGGAGGAAGACGGCGACACCGAGTTGGCGGATGAAGACTTCTCGCTGAGTGGGCCAGGTGCTCGAGTCCGTGCGGAAGTAGTCCAGCCCGCACTCGCCCAGGGCGACGCATTGTTTGTGGTGGAGGGTTTTGAGGAATGAGTTGTGGACGGCGTTGTCGTAGGCTGCGGCGTTGTAGGGGTGGGCGCCGATGGTGAAGCTGTCGAGGATGTTAGACGGCGCCTAGGGAGGGAGGCAGGGAGGGAGGTGCGCACTAGTAATTAAACCCCTCCCGCCATGGCAGCCTCACCGCCGAAGAATACAATGCCAAATTTTCCGTGTTCCCCAAGACGTCTACCACCGCGGTGCACTGCCGCGGAAAGAAGCTCTCCACGAAACTGTCGATTCTAGTACTCGGTATTGATCCATCATTGAATACCTAACAAGCATCACATTAGCGGATCCAACCAACCCCCTCCGAATGGGGAGTAGAGAGAATAATAATGAAAAAAAGAAAGAAGAAAAAAACCCATGGAGGGAAGATCTACAAACATCCTTCATCTGCTGAAGCGTAGAGTGCAAATGCGTATGGGTATCAATGTACTTCATTGTCAGGTACCCCCCCCATTCAATCTTGTGCTCTGCCCGCGGTATTAATTTCCAATCCACCTCGTGCACTTTCTTGGGACCTTTAGGGAATTCTGCTGGGGCGTATCTGATGACTTTTATGCCTCGTTTCGACCTCGGGGTGTACGGATTTAGGGGATCTTTGAAGAGAGATTTTCGTGGGATTGCGCGAGTGAGGTGGGCTAGTGGTGAGCGCACCATTGTGGCAAGGAGGTGTGGTGTATATATCCTTATGGCGGAGAATTGGGGGAATTTGGGGCGGTGAAGTGAAGAAAGAAAGAAAGAAAGAAGAAGAAAAACGAGGGATTCGAGACCCCACTGTTATCGTTGCACAGCATCTTAGCCCTAGGGGGGGTCTACGCTTATCCTACGGTGGGTTAGATCTACCCGGGACGAAACATGGGGCCAAAATGTGAAAATCTCCAACGGTATTAAAACCTCAAAAGTTACAGAACCATCAATTGATATCAGGACCAGTCAAATTCCTATGTCGTGTCGGGTGACAACATCTCAGTTATAATGCAGACATATAACGGCATCAACTAGGATGCGAATGGCCTTATGTACAGTACAGTCTAAGAGAGGAAAAAATGCAAAAAAAAAAAAAACTTTTGATTTCCGAATACAAATTACACCTTTGCAGAAGACTTCTTTTTCTTAGTCGACTTCTTGGTCTTTGCTTTCTTCGCCTTTTTGGCAACCTTCTCCTCGACCTCAACCTTCTCAACGGTCTCTTCCACCTCAACCACTTTGGTAGCCTCGTTTGCAGCAAGAGTGACAGTCTTCTCAACCTCTACCGCAGTCTCTATTGCTTTAACCTCCTCAGCTGGCGGTGCCTCGACAGCCTCCGCTGCGTCCTCCACTAGCGCACCCCCAATAGCCGGTGTCTTAACCATTGGAGCATCAAATTCATAGTCAATCCCCTTGCTCTTCAACTTCCTATTAATCCCCTTCCGCTTAGCATTCTCGGCCTTCTCCTTCTTCTCCCACTCCTCCCTCGTCCTCTTCTTCTCGAGCTCCGCCTTCTGCAGCTTTGCGCCAGGTCTAAGTTTGAAGCATTTGTTAGCACCGACAAACAACTTCTCGACAACCTCGATGTCGTCCCTAGGTACGATCTTGCACTTGAGAATGTGGCCGAAAAGGAGGTAGTTGTTCATCGTGTCCGCGACGATCTTAGCTACGTCGGCGTCTGCAAATTCGATGAAGGCGTAGTGCTTGCTCTTTCCGGTGCGCTTGTTGCGCGAGAGGCGGAGGCGGGTGATTTCGCCGAATTGGGAGAAGTAGGAGCGCATCTCGTGTTCGTAGAAGCCGTGGGGAATGCGGCCGAGGTAGATGATGCCGGGGATTGACTGGGGGATGGGTGCGGGTTAATTTTGCGCTACGTAGGGTACGGAAAAGAGTATAACTGAGCAGAAGGAAAAAGCAACTCAAAAAGTGGATCTTAATAACCATGTAGGTGTCTTAAAGACTAATCGATATTCTTTTGTCTCATCATATATGCCACAGGGAAGGAAAACTCGTCCCAATTGATGCAATTGCAAAGGTGGAAATACAAAGGATTGAACTAACCTTCTCTCTCCCCACCAGAGCCCCCAACTTCTTTTTAGTCTTATTGTCCCCAGGAATCTTGGCTCCTTTGAACCTGGCACCATCAATCTCCTTCTCTTTACTCTTCTCCGCCTCTCCCTCGTCCCCTTCCTCATCATCATCACTACTCTCAAACCCCTTCAGCAAAGTCGTTGTATGATCACCGGCCTCCTCCTCGGCTTCAGAATCATCCGAATCAGGACCGCCAGAGACATCAAGCAAGATTGTTTCCTCTTCCTCATCGTCAGCACCGACATCATCGTCCCCAGCGTTAGTGGCGGTGGCAGAAGCCCCCTTTTCAGGTTCAATGGTCTTAGTCTCTTTAGCCTCAACCTCTTTCTCCTTCTTCCCCTTCTTAGAAGCAGTACTCCTCTTCTCCTTCCCTTTCTCCCTCACATTCCCTTTTCCCTTGCCTTTGGCAGCCTTCTTGTTCTTTTCCTTCTTGTCCTCAACAATTCCAGCCCACGCTTCCTCGTCATCATCGGATGAAAGGAAGTCAACAGCTTTCATCCTCTTCGGAGAAGGCTTTATGGCNGGCCGTAGTAGGTTTTTTTTTTGTTGTGCCCGCATCGACTTTTGTCTTTTTCGCGATAGGTGAGACGGCGGGTTTTGCGGCTAGTCACAATTGTTAATTACGACGGGAGAAGGGGAGGAACTGATTGATTACCCTTGCGCTTTTTTTGTTTGCTGTCGAAACCCATTTTCAATTGGTGTTGGAGGGTGATTGATTGAGCAGGATTAGAAAGAGAAGGTAACAGCGCTTTGTTTTTCCTTTTTACTTTTTTTTCGGTAGTGTTGTCGGGATGGTGGAAGTAACCCTACCGAAGATGAAATAGTTGGCTAAGCCCGATTGGGAGGGAAACCTGCGAGTGATAATTTATGGTGAAGTTACAAATTTTATGTATTAGGGTGAGGTCTTTTCTTTTAATAACGAGAACATGATGCGCATTAACCGTGCCAAGGTTCCTGCCAATTATGTAACTGCATGCAATTCCAAATCTTGCAGCAGGCCTATGGCATACCTAATAGCTCAACAGAAGCTATCAGCTCAACAGAAGATCTACCATAGTCTACCAACCAACATCCAATCACTACTCGCAAAAGCACCCCAGTCATGTCTGAAAATTATGCAGACATCAAGGCAAAAATTGAAGATGCATGTATGATGCTTTCCCAAGCCAAAAAACTAAATATTGTTGCAATTGCATATTAATTTTGTGTTTTAGAAAGCTGTTGATATGCATGAGTAGTAGGATATTACTCAAGATTCTAATGGCCAGCTACAAATATACAACCCTTTGAACCTAAGAAATTGGCTGCCTGCCTATATCTAAAAATACTAGATAGTATTAGAATATCAGCATGGCTTTCAATGGTTACTAGTTGTGTAAATGCAATTCTCAAATACAATTATTAGATAATCTTACAAGATTATGATCCACTAAATGTTAATTCTTCATAGACCCCTTACTTTCTAGAATGTCTTCTAGAATTTTATATCTATTAGTAGAAATCTCTAGACCATGATAGGGAAAAAGCACATAATTTGAAGAACTTGCAGAGTTGGTTCAAATAGTATAAATTAGTTTGCAATGATTACAGAATTGTATTATTGAATATTTACAATATCAATGAGATGAGCTTTTGTATTGGTATTGGTAAGGATCAATGGATTATTATTTTGGACCCAAACAGGCAGTCCTATCTTGCAAGTATGAGCAATCAAGAGCTGGTAACCTTTTGGAAAGTTATTAGTAACAATAGCAATATACTACCCCTAATGCTTATACTACTAGGTGTACTGTATCTGGATGACTAGTATATAAAAAAGAACTCAATGATGATGTTCTCTTAAGTGTTTTGGAGACAGGATACTCTACTAATAATTTGCTTTCACTTATCTGACTCTACTATTTTGATTGCTTTTTGTCTAAATGCCAGGTTGAACTTTACTGACTATTGCTACTTGATAGATATAGATCTTATTGCATCAAGGAGTTTATTAACTACTTTGATAAAACAAGATTTACTCTATATTGTATCTCTTTCCATATAACTTATTTGCTATAATCATTAAATATAATTGTTTTTCAGCTACTCAAATACTGCTATACTGAGGTAGTTGAGCAGGCAACTTGGACAGAGTTGCTTAGAATTTAACAAGCTTGAATTCTTATCAGCAATTATCTCAATCCACTAACAAGTATTTAAGATTTCAACAACTATTTTCTATCTTTTAAAAGACTGGACTTATTTCCTACAATTCAGATATTGTTCTCTTAAAGTTACATAAAGTTACTCCCCCTCTTGTCTACCAATCTGCTACTATACTACTGGTACAGCTAAGCACAGTACTTCAATTACAAAATCAAGATTAGTATCTTTCAACTCCTTATACTATCTGCTCTTGTAAATAATATGTCAACTATCTTTAGGGGATAGACAAAACCTCTACAAGTTTTCAGAACTTCTTAAACTTCTTTATTAAAGATAGTCTTGTATAGGTACATATACAAGTATAGGCTTAAGATAATTTAGCACACATACGGACAACTAAGCTTGCATAATCAAACTGACAAAAAAGAAGCCACTAGTTAGTTCAGAAGAGTGATATATTGTATGCCAGAGAAGTATGTACTATGATTTGGAAGAGAGAGGAAGAAGACACTAAGAAGAAGGTTTAGCAGACTCAACCACAGCTTGCAAAATTGGGGAAAACACTTGCAGGTAAGAGGAAAAAATTTTGAAAACCTATTTTTAAAGACTTAAAACAGGCTGTTAAAAGGGGAAATACTCAGTTAAAGTGACATGGGGGGTTTATATTGGATGTTGAATTTTGTACTGGGGGGTTTTTTTTTTCCGGGGCTCCCATCGAGCTGGTATCTTCTATTGAGCTGTTTGGCATGCCGTAGGTGTGCTGCAAGATTTGGAATTGCGTGCTGTTACATAATTGGCAGGAACCTTGGCATGGTTATGTGTGGAAGGGATATTATAAGTTTAATACTGTATCAGAGGTCGAAGTCCACCACTACTCGACTATCATGGCTAGTCAGTGAATACTTCCAATAACTGGCTGTTCCTCTTCTGAGGCTCTGCACCTAACTTACGGAAGAAAAGATATTCCGTGAATTCCTTGCATCTCGCTACCTGCCAGGAGGGGTATGATACCTATAACGAATCTGCCAGCCCTATCTAGAACAGATGAGTGTAGTACACGAATTTAACCCAGTATGTATATCCAAGTACCGGGGGTGGATTTGAAATAGATAATGCTACAAGATTCGGCCGTACACTTCAGAAATCTACGGGCACCCTTCTCGTAAGCCATTCTCTCCCGTGTTTCCATTACTACTTTCCACTAATAATAACGCGACAGAGTTACCAACCCATCAACCGACACAGCTTACAATCGCATTCCTCTCAGCCCGAGAGCCAAGTTAACAGGAAGGGATGTAAGCTCATCAAGGATGATTTCGCCTAACATATTCCAAGGCATAGTGCAAACTACTCTTTCATCATCGGTATTGCTAACAATTTCGCCCAAACATATAGTACACCTGTTATCGGAAGTCTTCAGAAACACCCGCTGAGGATGGTATAGCAAGGACAGAAATGCTCCATCCCACCCAGTCTCTTGCTTTTTTGATGTCCATTTCCTCACATAGTTGGCCACTCCTGCGCTGAGCTAGCTAGATTAGGCGATCATGCACCCCGCGGGAACACTTGGGAAGTATAACGGGCCGGGGCCGGGGAGCATGGTTTTGCAGAGGAAGCTCTAGCTGGCGAGGAGATAGCCGGTGCTCCAAAACAAAGAGCCGCACAAGCCAGTGAGAAGGATTCCTAACAGCAATCTTGCCACGAATCTATTCTCATGATGCCGCGCAAATTAGCTAACAGTGTTGGAGGTCACGCACCAAAAACCCGAGTTTGAAGATAAAGATAGATGAAAGATGTGTGGAACTTGAGTGAGCGAAGACAGACACTTGATTCCTTGCTTGTCTCGTACCCAATGGCTGTACCTACAACCGTCCTTATAACAGCAAATAGCAGCTATAGTATACATCAGTATGACGCTTCTCGTTCCTAGATCCCAATACCTAGAGTGGTACCATTGATGACTTGCACAGTCATATACTTCATCACATTGAAGTTATACTTCCGACAAACACTCACAACCCCAAAGGCTCCAATCTGCTCTTGGATGGCCGGTCTCAGTTCCCCTCGTGCCTCTACCGATGATCCAACTTTCACAAGGAGGTAAAGCCAGACCGCGATAACTCGATGCGGCACCTCTCCTCAAGGAAGAGATTACTGGATCCCATACCAAGGCTGTGCTGTCAGTGCTCCTCTCGCACAACTCAGGAGCAGGCGTATAATACTACTGATTTCAATAAGGTTCCTCAAACCAGATCCGGTGTGAGGAAGGAGATGTACGGTACCATACAACAATTACTTTATGCCTAGATCTCTAATTAGCTGTCAACCCAGTTAGCACCACTTGGGGAACCTGCCCCAGAATTGCTGCTACCCTGGATAACTCCTCTTACTTTTACTCTTTCTCACTTCTCCACTTTTACTTTGACCTTCTCTTCTCCCCCTGACGGTCTTCTCACAAGCAATAAACTAGAGTCCAGTTTATTTCTTCCCCTCCCCCTTCCACTTGGGGCTTAGCTAAAATCTCCGTTCCATTCCATCTAGCTCACTTCCTATGATATCCCTCTCTCCTTCTCTCCTCCCTTCCCTCATTCCCCTATTCATTTAATTTCTTACACTCCTTATACCAAGCTCTCTCTTTTCTCTTATCATATTTGGGACAGTATTCTACCCCTCCCCCACCTCTCTTCGTCTGCTCTGTTAGGTCTCCATCTCTATCTTAACCCAGTTGTACTCAGAAGGCAATAGGTTCTTCCCTTATTTACACTTTTATTTATTTATTCATCTATCCACTGGGCTAAGTGCTGGTTTGTGATTTGAATTGTTGGTATCATACCATACTTGAATTTCCTGTCCTAGCTGACCGGAAAGGGAAGGAATGGGAATCGAGTTTTCGTTCCAGGTTCTTTTGGGGGGAGGCTTATTCCTTCCACACCATTCTTCTGCTATCCATTCTAATGCCCACGGCTTAATAGGTTAGGCTTGGCTAGGCTGCGGTACTGTGAATTCCAAAGTATAAAACTTAGTTTCCTAGGAGCAGAGTGGAGAAGTGGACGCGGGCGGGCGGGGGGCACTTGTGAAGTTGGTATGGCAGTATGGTTATGGAGGCCCCTTTGTCAAGGCAGAGCGTCATGCGATATCACTCGAACGGTTGAGGTGCAGGCGGGAAGCAGGAGATTGTTTGGTAACACGAGAGAAGCTAAAACAAGAAAAAGCCGCGGGTTTCCGGGCCGTTGTATCTCCAAAGACATCTTTAAACCTGGCATTTNGGGGGGGAAGATGGCGTGTGGCTTATAGTACGCAATGCATATTTGTTTCGAGCATTGGTGTGGGGGGCCCCTATAGCTTTCCAGGCATGTGAACTGGGTAAGGTCTTTTGCAATGCATCTCCCCTATATGATACAGAAACCCTGTTCTTAGCAGGTATCATACCCCGAGGGAAAGGGCATCATCTCACACCTCACTACTCTAAGAGAGTGGGAGGAAGAAACCGCAAACTCTTCCATCTGGGATTTATTGTATCATGGCAAATTACTTTCTGAAGAAAATTTTTTTTCTATACCATACAGCCTCCGCACACGATGGCTGGGCGACTGCAGCCCGGAAAACCCCTATTTTGGTGCTGTTTGGCCCCTGTCCCTTCATCAAACGACATCCGCTGTTGCGGGCTAGTAGTTGGCGGCTCTCCCCTATGTAATAGTTAATGCCTTGATGGGATCATTCTCTATCTGTAGGCCTTTTTTTATTTTATTTTTATTCATATCCTGGGTTTTTTTCTTTCCAGTTTTATTCCTGTATCGGTGGTGGGGATGGATTTATTACCTACCGTTTCGAATTAGCCAATATGGGTTGGATAGGTCACTGTGTAGGGAAGGTATAGTAGGTATGATAGCATCATAGCATATGTGTCTGTTTGACAGAAACTCGAACAAGACGGGAGGAAATGGGCGTTAAAGTACAGAAATCCTAGCAAGGACCACTCGAGACCTCGGGCATTAGCGTTTGCCTCTATAGGCGTTTCCCACTGTAGTGATTTGCTCATTCAGGTGCCATGCATGCAAAATTTCCTCCCTTTCTTGCTTGCATGCCACCCACCCTCTCACGGCGGCCGGGTTTTCGGCGGACTGTGGATGTCCAATACGGCAGGCAAGCAGGAAAGCGGAATTTAGGTTGTGGGTGGAGGGATGTAACCTTATAATATGTTACATACGGGACACAATGTTTCCCCTAGAGGACAGTGCACAATAAGAGACTGGCGGGTCCAGAAGATTTTGAAGTTCATATTTTGTGACATCAGAATTTTGCATTTTATATTTTCTCCCTCAAGTTGGATAGACAATTTCCTTCTAAACCGATTTTGCTATTGGTGCAAGCAATATAAAGTACTAGGGCAAAAGTATTCGTCCGATCGATGGTTACCGAGTGACACCTCAAAAAAAAACCCCCATCTTGATGATCAACCATCCCTCAACCACAATGCCTCCCCAGAAGACAGGCTACCTTACCAAGTTTGAGAAAGGGCAAATTGTTGCTCTGAGGAAAAAAAAAATCTGTTTTTCAGAAATTAGAGAGCTCTTACACCATCCTAAGAGTAAAGTCCAAGGTTTCCATAACTGCTTCCAAAAGAAAGGTGATGCAAACACTCTCCCAAAACCTGGAAGACCAAGAATTATCACTACCAGAACTTGTTACCACCTAGTTAGAGAGTCTAAGAAGGCATGCCATTAGACTTTATCAGAATTGTGCAATGATGTTGCACCTCATGCTTTCCTTTATACAGTCAAGAGAGCTTTGGCATCAGTGAACATAAAGAAATGGAAGGCTAGGAAAAGAGCCTGCCTAAAGGATAAGCATGCTGTTAAGAGGTTAGCTTGGGCACTGAAGTATAAGGATTGGACAAAGGAAGACTTTGAAGGGGTCATCTTTAGTGATGAATGCATGGTTGAAAAGTCTAAAGATCCTAAGAGTATTTGGGTATTCAGAACACCTGAAGAAAAGTGGCACAAAGACTGTATTCATGGAGTTACCAAGAGGCCAGAGGTGAAGTTGATGGTTTGGGCTTGTATTTGGGGTAGAAACAAGGGTCCTCTGATTTCTCTTTTTGAGAAGAGTGTGGATAGATTTGTATATATTGGAGTTTTGGAGGATGGCTTAGTTGATGTCTGGCAGGAGGTGGAGGATACAGTTGGGGATCCTATCTTTCAGCAGGATGGTGCAAAGATACATACTGCAAGAGATACTATGGCTTGGTTTGCTGAAAACAATATACAGGTTATGGAATGGCCACCCAATTCCTCAGACCTCAATCCAATTGAGTACTGTTGGAAGAGGGTGAAGGAAAAGCTACACCAGTGCTTTCCCAACATTCACAAGACCAAGGAGGGTCTAGAGACTGTTAGAAAACATCTAGCAGAAGCTCTCAATCAGGTTTGGGCTCAGGATATTGAAGGTGAATTTCTGGAAAAGTTGTGGGAGTCTCTGCCTAATAGAGTGGCTGCTGTCTTAGATGCAAGGGGATGGTATACAAAGTATTGATTTTTTTGCTTTCTAATTGTATATATAGCTTTCCTTATATTTATTGTATGTCTATACACATTTTCAGTTTATTCTAAGCAGCTGTGGTTGAATAGGTAGTAAATTTGTAGTGATCATAGGGTTGCCGTTGCATTGCCGGACGAGTACTTTTGCACCCGTCCTTTACAATGCTGCAGAGGGACTTGCTGCTGACATGATACTAATATCGCTAGTATTCTTACTCTACTTGTGGTATCTATAGTAATTGAGCCTGTTTGGAGATATGGAATTTGGTGTTAGATATGATATGTGACAAAGAGAAGATGTTTGTGGCAGGAAGCAAAGAGTATGAGGAATCGTATTTAAAAGATGCTATCTACGTTAACAGTCATATTTATCAAATTGCACTACACTTTCCCCCATCAAGACAAATGATAAACCACTTTCCCCTTTCATCCCCCACCTGCTTTCGCCATTCTGATTAGATGGCCTATCAGACCAACCCTTTCAGACAAGTTGTACAGTATCATACACGGTTAGAAACGCTGCGTTTAACCTCCAAATATGCCCGTATACCAAGTTTCATAATCTGTACAAAAGAAATGCCATGTCCGTGAGCACCGGTCGGGGCATTCGTACCCGAGCGCCCCATCATATTTACCCAGAGTGTTAGTACAGTAATACCGCCCCCACAACCGCCCCAATAATGTGCACTCGACGCACTGATATTACTTCCATCAGTACCACCGGTAGTGAAATCACAACGTCACCCACAATTTCCCTCGGGGTGTGATCCCCGCCAATACCTAACCCATCTTCTAAAAAACTCAGCGCAATACGAGTAGGCTTTCCAGGCATCCCTCAACAGGGCTAGCATCTGTCTTTCCTCTTCTCCCATTCGCATCTCCTCGTCTCTAGGTTTCGGCGCATGGCGAAACTCCGCTCTTCGGAACTGCGTAACTACCCCTTCAGGGTGGGCTCGGTCGTGAGACCACTCCCCATTAGTGTAGCTAACTGGTCGGACGCGTCTGTGGGCTTGGAGCGGAAAGAAATCATCTCCTGATAACGTCGGCGGGCCGGTTGTTTCCAGGGGTACCGGACCATCTGAGAATACATCCCCAGCGATAAGGAAATCGGGACGATAAGGTGGCATATAGCATATGTCTTCTCTTTCTAAACCTCTTGGTTAGAATGGCTAAGAGTTTCGGATGATAAGACCCTTACCAGTGGCTTCCGAATACTTCCCGGGCCTCCAAATAGATTCCCTGACGTCAAATCCGGAGAGGCTTTCAGCACTTGCAAAAACCTCTCCACCACAAGCTTAGAAGATTCGCGACGGGTCGCCGGTTCGCAGTCCATCACCCGCAACGGCGGTGCATTTAGAATCACTGCCAGAGAGGCGTCTCGTAACTGATGCACAGCCCCACCATCCTTTAATTCCTCAACCTTGGATCTAGGCTTACGAATATTCTCCAGATGATTCCATGCGCTGCGGAGTGCTCCGCGTAGCTTTAGACCCTCTCTCCTGCTCGGGATTGCGATAAATTCTTGGCGGGTCGGGGCCTCACCCGGCTTGCTGTCGTCTCTGCCGCCCTGGGCCCCGTCTCCTTCCTCCGGCTCTGGTATACTAACAAGTGGTGTTGACTTTGAAGATCTGGTTGGCGGTGTGGAGAAACTTGCAGGAGATCCTGTCCTAGGAGAGCCTATTCTAGGAGATCCTGCTCTAGGAGAGCCTATTCTAGGAGATCCTGCTCTAGGAGCTCCCGCCTCTGGAGGCCTCGAATCGGATGCCCCCCGGTGCTTGCCATTCCTCACTGTATACGCCTTGGTCTGAGTTCCGTCAGAGACCAAAACCCCTATCCCTCTCGTCCCCATATCATTGAACTGATATGCACTCATCGGAATACTCCGTTCCGAGAAACCCGCTTCTGAGAGTATTCCAGACTCCGAAGGTGGGACAGAAACCCGACCATCTGGGGTTGTCGGACGTGACGAAAGCGGGATCGTTGAAGGAACTTCCTGCCACCTTTGCAATGTAAAACTCTCACAGGTAGCCACGGTTTGCATGCCGTGATCTTGGAGCCTCTCAACGACTTCGTCGAGCGTGCCCTGAACCCTCTCTAGTTTCATGTTTGAATGGCCGTTCTGAAGTCTGGCCCATTTTACCCTCAATTAGCACCCACCCGAAGTACAGAAATATCTACTATAAGAGGAGCAGCTCACTCATGTGCAAGCGCTAATGCAACAAGCAAATTCCCCTTGTTCGAATTCAAATGTGCCCGCAAATCGGCAACGCCCTTCTCAATGCAATACCATTTGACTTGCTTCCAACCCTTCTTGAGGAACCCATCCTTCTCAAAAATGGTATGCTCGGCTATCAATTGCTCGAGCCGCTCGAAGATATCCAGGATAGCTCGGGAACCGTCTTCAATATCCTGGTTCACAATCTGTCCCCTAGTCTTCTTCTGGAAGTTGTCCATGATCTTGCAGAGGTCCTCGACCTCCCGAGCAAGAAGCCCTAGTTCCTCCGGTGCTGACCTAACCCCCTCCGCTAATCCATGCAAGGCTGAGAGTACCTTGGCCCCAAATGCCACAGTCCCGACAATGCCCGAAACCACAGATAGAGGGTCCATGGTTTCCCGCAGAGTATAGAAGAGTTTGGAGAAGGGGGGATAAACGGGTTTTAACAGAGGGCGCAGCTCAACTTAGCAGGAGGAACAAAGGACGGAGTGGGACGGGGAACGATACACAAAAATCCCCTCGCAAGGTATCGGGTTTGGCAAGGCTGTTGGCAGTAAACCCCGTGTTCGTTGTCCCTCCCTACCATGCCAGAACACTGCCACCCACCTTCTGCCACTTGTCAAGGCTAGGAGTAATGGGCCGGGCTGTTCCCGCAGCACTAGATGGCAAGATCGCTACTCCCGGTGTGCGATTGGTGGCTACCCAAAAGCAAAAGATTCTATTACCGCAGAGTGCATGGGTTTCCGATAAGCCTCGCCAAACACGCTCGCTTGCAGTCCACATTTCCGTTCCACGATGGAAATGTACAAAAGGAGACCGCGAATAGTTTCAACGCGGATACTCTACGTCGGCTGGATTGCTCCCAGTATTCAAACCCACCAGTCGAGATTAGCAGCAAGTTACTATCTATGCAGAACTCATTCTCGAGGAAGCCTCAGCACAACTCAGGGTGCGGGGTGCGGTCGAATAAGGTATGATAGCGATATACCCCAGCCTTGCGAGCACAGCCCGTGCGCTGGGGCTGCGGCACCAATCCAGTGCTTTGATATCATATCTCGTCCCGAAGGTATCTCCTAAATATATTAGGTCATGAGGTTAGCTTAAATGCGAACACACCATCCTCCGCAAGCTCCATTACTCACCCACATCTACCGAATCGAAGGCAAGGGTATCAAAAAGCACAATCTGCAGGTTACCCCTGCCCCAAGACATCAGAATGGAAGATAAACATTATCCTGCTCGGGAAGTAGGGAAACTTAAGGAGGAGACTAGAGTTAACACATAGGAAACAATTGTTAAAGATTGGAGGTTTGGAACGAGATGGCCTCCATAGCATAATTATAAACTCTTCCATACCGTGCAGGATCCCCCGCGGTCACCCTGTCGTGAAAACCGGAACAATTGGACCTCGCGCTAGGACGTTGGAATTGCCTTTCCCAGTAAGGTCTGTCGTATTTGTCTTCCTAGCTGTCTCAGCTGAGGGACGAAAGACAGTTCCCGTAATCCAAAGGAGGAAATTCTCGCCGTCTTAGCGCGAGGTCCAATTATTCCGACTTCCACGGTACGAGTTTAGAGGGCACGCATCTACATTATCGTACCCAACGAGGCTGTGTGTGAAGGATCAGGAGTGAACTCTTCAAGGATGTCCCCTCCCCACAGATGGCGCCTAAGGGCCGTATTTACCAAGTACCGGTATCGCCAACCATGTCGACATCACAATCTGGCAACGTTTAAAGAAATATTTCTATCACCACCTCCGCAGTTATGTCAGCCCCATACTCGTAGCTAGTCCAAGATTCCGCCCAGTTTGAGTAGTTGGAAGAGGTGAAAAAATAAAAATAAAAATAAAAAACTCCCCCAGCACCATATCCGCGCTTACATGGAGCTCAGGGCCGTGTGAAACAATTGATAGGAAGTTAATTATGATAGATATCATACCGCAAATGGGGGGGATGGAGGAGACAGTCTTGACCAAGTGCCTCGAATGGTTCGTGCCCTCCACTAGTACGAGTGACTAAATATCGAATAGAAACCCTTCCTATTCAACAAAGCAACAAGCCTCTGAACTATTATTCCCACCAGTAAGCCCTTAGAATAGATGGCCAGAGCTCCGCCGTCACGAAGCACCTATGATAGTACAGTACCGCACTCTGAAAACCTCCACACTTACCCTGCAGCCCGCGGCCCACGGATCGTTAAACTACCAAGACTAGGTTAAACCTTATCACGACCGGGAACACTACCGTATCGTACCGCATATCGCCCACCCCACAAGCCACCCCAAACGGCAAGGCACTACCACACCCACCGTTCCCGCCCGCCCCCAGCTCCTCAATACTAACCACTCCTAAGCGGCTATGATACTCACAGCCCCTCACCCGCCCAGCCTGTTGAATTTAGTGTTTATCCGCCGCACAGACCAGTCCCTTCTCACCTAATTTCCCTCGTTGCTAGTACTGTACTTTCCCCACACTACCTTTCCCAACCACGGTACGCCCCTTCCACATCACCCGTCGTTCGCTGGCCTTCCGAGGTTTCTCAAATCCTTTCCCTCTTTCCCAGATTCTCATGCGATGCCGGCCCCGGCGTTTCTTTCGCTTTCCTCTGCTACTCTTTCGGCTCGAGGATATAGACCCACTCCCGCGCATGCAGTATAGAAAAGAGAAGCTTCTTTTCTCTCTCCCCCAGCCGCAGAACCAAGTGGACTAACCTTAACCAAAAACTTGAGGTTACTCACGGTTGGCAAAATCTATAGATAATCTATCCGGTGTGGGGCATCATACCGTGTAATCTACTTATCAGATCTATGAGCAGTTGGATGTATGCAGAATGGCCCGAAGGTAATCCGTCAATACTCCACTGGGTGATTGGAACCCTCCTTGCAGTCCATTCCTCCAATAGACGTATCACACTCGCCAAAACAACCCACAGAGAAAGATTTCCCAGACCCAATACCCCATAATCGTGCCATTAGCCAGTCCCCACAAGAACACTAACTCGAAGTTCATGGTAGAGCTGAGAGTGACAGCGTTTTCCCTTCCTCTCCTTCTCCTCCCTCTCCATCCTCTCTTTCTTTTTTTGAGTGTGGTTAGTAATACTAAGTGGGTGTTTAGTGCCAATGATTGAATCGTGAGGTTCTTCGAGTTAACGGCAAACGGGAGGGAAAAAATGGATTGATACAACGCCATGTTATTCGCATATACCGGTATCACACCATTAGAGCTACTGGCATTGCGCCCCCGGCCGAACCCAAAACTACAAATCGGAAGACCGGCTCAGTTCGATATAAAATGTTGTGGCAGCAAATGAGCTTGGACGACTGGGCCCTGCAACGCCATATCATTGATCGATGGGAGCATAACGAACCGGGCGATCGAGGCAACACAATCGAATAAATCGTCCCCCGAGGCCCATTCAAAAACCCCCAATCATCCCCCAGACCGATTCACTATTCAGGTGGTTTTACATGCATGGTACTTATCGGAAATCCCAAGTGGATCGAATATAATCGTTGGCGTATCGAACGTCCAGCAAACAAGAGGCAAGTTAATTCGCCCACCCACATCACAAATCCAGCCACCCCACACAACCAACCAGCTTCACCCGAAACCCTCACTCCCCATTCATTCGTCACTACGCCCACCAGAGAAAGTAAAGTATGAGAAAACCCCAAGCAATTGAAGAGTGGAGAGACCATCTGGTTTCGTTTCCCCCAGTAATGCTAAACCCCACGAAGAGCCCGCCGCCGCCACCCACCCATATAATACATGCTAAAGAATGCACAAAAAGAGATAGTACAAAGTTTGTCCCTCCCATGCGTAAGGCTTCGCCGAAACGAATCGCTACCTAGACGTAAGTAGTAGAGAGGAGAAAACAAAAAATAATATAATGTAAACAAGCAAAGCACCCATGAATCCATCTCACTTACGTAAAGGGGG
>PYWC01000069.1:994377-1027445 GCA_003182015.1 Tuber magnatum | reverse complement strand
CCCCCGAGTACCAAAAAATCACTTGGAAAACCCACGCCTCATGGACAACAGCCAGTCTCAGGTCGGGCGTTCTATTCCTTCTAGTCTAAGATACACAAGGACCTATCCAAAGGCTCCCGCAAGCTCTAAAGACAATCAAGCAAAGCGTCTACTCTCCAATTGAGGTTTATTATCCACAATCTCCTCAACCCTCTCCATAATCTCCGGAGTCAACTTGTCAGCATGCTTCACAGCCTCCACGTTCTCGAGGACCTGCTCCGGCCTGCTAGCTCCTGTGATGACACTAGATATGTTGGGGTTCTTGATGATCCAGGCGATGGCAAGTTGGGAAAGGGTGATGCCGAGTTCTTTAGCAACCGCCTGTATTACCACCACCACACCATTAGTGGAGTGTGACAATATTATGTATGTTAAGCATTTGATAAAGGGAGATACGATACCTCAAGTCTCTTGGTGGTGTTAATTTGCTTCTTCATCTCCTCGTCTGTGTCGAATTTCGCTCTCATGGACTTGGTGAAAGCATCAGAAGAGCTGGAAAGACGGGAGCCCTCGGGAATCTTGAAATCGTTGTACTTTCCGCTCAAGATGCCCATCTTCAGAGGAGAGAAAGTGGTCAGACCGAGGCCGTGCTTAGCATACAAGTTGTAGAATTCCCTCTCCACCCTATCACGGACCAGGAGATTGTACTGGGGTTGCTCCATCTGAAGTCCCAAAACTGTTAGATTCCACCCGAAAATCAATGAATGCAGAACCAAGAAATACCACAGGGCCAATCAACCCCAAACGGTCAGCAACTCTCCAGGCATCCGTAATCTCCTCAGCAGACCACTCGCTAGTTCCCCAATAAAAGGCCTTCCCTTGATCAATGACATGGTTGAAAGCCCTAACAGTCTCCTCCATAGGTGTCAAACGGTCAGGCCTATGGGCATAGACCAAATCGACGTAGTCCAATCCCAAACGCCCAAGAGAAGCGCTCAACCCCTCAACAATGTGCTTTCTCGACAAACCAACGGAGTTCTCCGCATGCCCTTTCGAGGCGAATGCTCCCCCCCAATTGATCTTGGTGGAGATGACGAGCTCATTTCTAGCCCAGCCGTATTTGCGAATGCACTCGCCCATAACAACCTCAGATTGACCACCGGCATAGCTTTCGGCGGTATCGAAGAAGTTAACTCCGGCATCAAAAGCTGCTTTCATACAGTCGAAGGTTTTTTCTAGTACGCGTCAGTCACCGAGACACTCAGACCAAAAACCAAGAGGTATTATCGCATTATCGGGTATGGCTTTGTTGGGTATGGCAGAAGGTCAGTTACGCCCGGTACCTCAGGAATACGCGGTCCATCCCCGGGATGTTTTCAACAGAACCAAACCCGGTGAAGTTACAAACAGCGCCACGGTTTCTGCTGCGTATTTCCTAGCCCCCTGGCGTATCCGACGTCACGCCATACCCAGCAAACCGCCACACTGGACAATTCGATACCAAAACAGCTATCGGGAACCAACGCTTCTCAACATGACCACCATAGGTAAGCCATCCTCCCAAACTAATGACAGAAACTTTAAGCCCAGAACGACCCAAAAGGCGGTATTCCATGATGATCGATGTGAATCGAGGTAAAAGTCCAAATGTGTGAGAAACGGTGTGCGGCGGGAGGATCGGAAGCGCTGATGGGGTGATGTGAGAGATGTTTGTGTCTTCAGGAGCGAGTCTCCTCGGTTTATATGTAGCCAACACCTAATACCGCATTTCCACGCCCTTCTCTGTCAGGCCCGTTTAACCCCGCAATGATGGAGGTGGAAGATGGGTTGTTTGCCTAAAGCCCGTTGTCCCCCGCGGATTTATAATAATGTTAACCCCCTGTCAAGGCGCCGCATGACAACTCCAATCCATTACTACTGTGGGACATTCACCGCCATCCATTGTACAGTACTGTACTATACCACGCGCAAGACTTTATCAAGACCCAACCTGTAATTGGCAAATTATCTACCATTCCGCTGCATCTACCGCCCGCCTATCCGGTAAACAACCAGAGCATACTGGATATGAGCACATGGTCACCACATTCCACCTTACCCGTTACCCCACACCACCCGTCATAAAACTACAAAACCTCCCATCACCACTCCACTATTGATACCTCTAGAGAGCCGTTCTCCCGGGCCCCGTCAACTTTGAATACGGAGATACGGCCCCTATGCTCCGTTACGGCATCCTACTCGTTATTACTCCTTCCGGTTTAGGATATCTATGATACAGTATTGAAATTTTCTGGAAACCCGAGGAACTCGGAGGCAAGGTCTCAGCCCCCACTGGCAGACCAATCGTTCACAAGGGAAAACTCCCAAGAAGCCGAGAGCATACAAATCTTCCCCACGGCAACCGCAAGCACCGCACTCCCGACAATAACACCAACCTGACGGGAAAGCAAGCCCCGCTAGAGCAGGACCAGCAAAGAGAAAGGCGACCGAGGCCAACTGGGCGTGCCTGCTGGCGCCAACGACACACCAGATACCACGCACCAAAAATGCGCACCTAACCCCAACGACAACAAAGCAAGTCTGGGCTGATCGCCGCCTTGGTGGTCTCTCCTGCTGCCATTCCCCCTAAACAGTCCCCCACGACACTTCCAATTCCACACGACCGAGGAACCCGAATCGAGCCTTTACTATCTCTGACTGCGGATACCGTCAACTTGCACTCACATACAACTCCACAACCCACAACCGGAGCCCAACAAGCACGGACGGGCAATACTATTGAGCGCGGGAAACCACAAACCCTGCTCCCGCAAGCGGAGGCCAGAAGTTATTATCACGTTTTTCCCATGTTTGTCATAAACCCTACCTAACGAACCCCCAATGCGGTAACCCGGCTGTCTATTGGGAACGCCATTTTTAATTATCATATTATGATACCGGTACTGTACTGGTAGGGCTCACGTCAGTATAACCTGGCCCCACGCTCCTTCATAGCATTAAATCGGGGAGAGTGCCGTAGCACGATACAATCACTATGGGGGCAACCGACGACCAGGGGGTAATGAAAATAGGTATTATCCATCCCCAGCAGGAGAACGAGGGGAAAGGCACCATATACACCGTTCGACACGAGCCGGCCAGTGGTTCGAATTACAGAAGCCCTGTTCGCTACGAGCTCAGCCTGCTTGAGGATTTCGAAAACTTTGCTCGAGGGAGTGTCATAGATATATGATACAAACGCGAGTGTTAATCTCACCAAGAGACATGAGTGCGACAGTGATCATCGGCAGATGCCACCAAAACGAGCGCGCTTTACTAGGTCGCTATTAAACCGCCGGAGGCATGGGGATGTCGAGAAGCTGGTTTGCAGATTGATATCGCAGCAAGTGATGAGAAAGCGCGCGGGAGCTAAACACAGGTGTCGAGGGCAGAAAGGAGGTACCGCCACTGGACGAAAGTCTTGGTGAAACGGTACCTCACTCTATCGGAGGCTACCGTACTGTAGGGGGAGGGGGAGGGCGCATCGCGCAGCTTGTGGTCCGTGTTTGAGAGAGAAGCCCGTCAAAGAGGAAGGAGAAAACCCGATTCACCAAGAATCCTGTATAATCACAGTACAACGACAAGTGACCAGAAACCTACCGCTAGCAGTCCAACAGAAGTGGGGATAATAATATTACAAAAACCTGCACTTCAGCAAAGCGGATAAACACCGAAATTCAACATTTGATGTTGACGCGAGTGACCATGCATGACACCGCAAAGCCTGATCCTGATCGGCCCTGTTGACCACACAAGCCGAGCCGGGTCAAGCCTAAAGTCCGGCCAGTCCAGAACCGGCTCGGGCTAAACACCAATCACACAACATCCTGGGGGATCTTTCAACTAAACAATTTCCCTCATTTCATTCGTTCCCACCTTTCACTTGCGTCCACAGCAACCGCGCCGTGGGTATTGGGTGATCCAGAGCTTCAACCCCCAGGTATCCAATCTACACAACACACTATGATACCGGTACTCCGCCGAGAGCACAACCTCCCACCCCACAATCCATTTCCCACCGACAATCCAAACAGTGATTCGAGTGCACGCCCCCTCACAACCCTAAGCTCTAGGTGCTCCAGTAACCCAAACCGTCAGGGAAAGCCAAGCACCGAGTCTCCAACCCTCTCCGTGCCCGAATTGATCTTTCATAAGTCTCTCACCCCAATTACCCCTCTCGACATCTTACCCACCACGACAAACAGTCGCACCCCAGTATCCACAAACACAACATCAAGACCACCAGAACACCAATAACCCGACCAAAAACACATTAACAGGATCCCACAAGTAAAATATATCATGCATCCACGCCTCCAAAATAATCCCCGGAGCGCGAATAATAAAGACGTGAACAAGCCCGCACCCGGAGAAAAAGGGAAGAAACCCCCGGAGCAAGATCCCAGACACACCTAATAAAAAATCACGTTCATCCAACGCCAAACCCAGAACTGCCCTCGACGCGCCGTACTATCACACAATCCGGAACACCCATCACCACCACGACACACTGCCCCCGCCAAAAGTGAAATCCGTGCTTATGCCCACGCTCCCCCAAATGCGCCCGCAGACACGAGGGAGAGGCATAAAGGAAAGGCGACCAGACGTTATACTTTCAAAAAGGTTGGTGTAGGGAACTAAGGGAAATATAACTAAGCCCGAGGCGCCTATACTCCACGAGCGAACAGGCCTTAAGGAAATCCAACGCGTCCCGGAAACAGCAACCACGAGAGGTCAACAATAGAGACGACGCGGTTCCCGTGTAGGTCGACCCAGTGCATTCCATTCCAATTGCAACATCAACAGACTCTCACCCAATGGCCTGGTCACGACCCATCACTCGCGTTCGAGTCTCGAGCCCTACTCCATCCCTCCATCCCACCACCACCACACCCGGAACCCTCTCTGCAAGCGATACCTTCCGGTTAGCGAGAAAGCGCCAAGAAAGGTGCGGCGGACACGGCCCGGCCGCAAACAGAGGGATTCCCGGGCGCGGGGGTTTCGGGAAATCGATAGAGTATCATGTTGGCACCGGGAATACCGGGAAGTTCGTTTAGTGCCGACTAAACAGGATTACGAGCAAGTCTGCACCTATCATACTCATTACTTGTGATAGAATATTAAACCCTGGTCGCCCGAGACCGGGTTTCAAAGGAAACGACCGAGCCGGGGGTGTTTGGCCGGAGTGGGAGGGATATGGTGCGGGAGTCTTGCCTCTCGAATGAAGGGGGAGGGTTCGGTAAACCGCGATGGCCTATCGGCTATTCCTCCGGCTACGGGGTCGGTTTCTACTTCAGGGAGGGGAGAGTTGAGCGGGGGCACACTTTACGGGTACGTTATGATATTTTCAGGCTTCGGTGGGGATCGGGATGAGGGAGATGGGTTTATGCACCCATCCAGTACAAGGTGTGACTTGCGGAAAAAGGGTTTGTAGAACGAGTATTGCATAGAAGAGGTTACCTACCCGTTCCCGTGCTCAGTCTTAAAGGGGTGCCGGTGCGATCGCATCGCCTTACCAAAGAATGCCTCTCGTTGTGGAGGACTGTTTTTGAACCACCTATGATATTCTATCGCCGGCCCAGAATAAGCATTTGAAGTGAACCCACAGATATCACCCAATCAGGGCATCTACATACAATAAGTATCACGGCTGCCCCATAAACAAAACAACCCACATCCTAACAGGTTCCGGAAACACCTCCCTCTCTCCCCACCCACAATCGTAACACCACACGCCGACGGTCCGAAACGGCCATCACCCGTACTCACCCCCGCAGCCAAACTCTCATTCACACGGTACTAGGTCCCCACCCCCTCCTCATCTAACCGTGATCCAATAACATTCACCCTCTATCACTCGGACAAATTCCCAAAAACCAACCCAGAACACACACCCTAAATAACAAGCGCTTCCTACTCGCACCGTGGTATCTTCACCGTTCATTGAACACTTCCGGTAGGGGTCTAACGGCTATACCATCTTGTGCGCCATATTTTCCGATAAATGGGGTGGGCTCCCTGGACGAGAACGAAATATGTATGGTGATTGGACGCTACACCCAAAACACCAATTTTCAGGTTGCCACTGCGATTTGTTTGCCCCTCATGCATCTCCCTGCTTTCGCTTGTGAATGGGGTTTGGGCGGGTGTCTTTTCTTTATATCTAAAACAGTGAGAGGACTACCAGCGGTCCATGCCGCCTATCGTTAATGGAACACATATGTCATTTAAATCCATCGCCGTGTGCGCCAGAACTTTCACTCGTTGTAGTTCCAGAGTGGTCCGCTTAACGAGTTAAAACTGAAAGAGATGAAATCCTGAGGCATCGCAAGATGAGCTACCCCAGTCATCCTGCGGGTGGAGCAGCAATCCAGCGCGGCCCAACAATGTCATGTAAGGGTGCAAAAAAGCGCCGCTCCCGGTAATACGGCTGCGGTATTCCGCATACACTAAAAAAACGGACGCACAATACAGTAGGTTCTGTCGAGTGATTATTGATGACGATAACCGATCGCTCTTTCCCCCTTCTCCCCTCACATGTCCAACCAGGGTTGACAGTTCAACGCCAAATCTCAACATGGCATTTCCCCGCGTATTTGTATGCAAATTAAAATACGGTATCCCCAACTGGCTCAATGGGGGGTTGCTGCGAATGAAACTGCCGGTGCGGGAAAAAAAGCACGCCCTGATTCTCGTCTCCATGGCCAATAGAAAATTCCCGAGCTTCCAGGATCTTGCTCCCCTCAATCCCTCTCCTCCCAACTGGTGGCCGTCTTGTTCCTTTTATATTATTATTATTATTATTATTATTATTATTTCCTCAGGAATGGGGTGTGCAGGGGAGGGGGACAGCTGTCATTTCCGATGAGATGGAAGAGATGAGTCCGGGTGAAGTGGTGGAGGAATTTTATCCTTCTCCCTGGTGCGATAAAACACACATGACGTGCCTGAAGGAAAGAAGGACGGATGGAAGGAAGGAAGGATAAAGATGAAAGCAAAGAGCCTCAAAAGCCGGTGCCAAGACTGCATGTCCCAGCTCGAGTTACACCAGCGTCACTCAACGCTGAGGAGAAAATGTTCCTGGTCTGGTCGTCCTGCACGAAACGCCCAACGCCCTAAACAAGTTCTGTTTCGAAAAAACCTAGGGCCAGAAAGGATGCCTGTACAGTACTCGAGTACAGTGCTATCATAGCAGCACCACACCGGTATGATACGGGTATGATACAGCTACTCGAGTAGACTGTTGCCCAAGTGGTTTCGTCCGAATCCCCCGGAGCGAAAAATACACGGACCAATCTCCGGAGGCCAAGGAATCAAGATAAACACCGGTATCAAAGACATAATAGGGAGGGCCGGCCTAGCCAGATCGCTACCGGTATTGAACAGAGCCTATCATAGTTTTGCAGGTTAACCCACATCAACCGTTCATTAACTTTCTACCGGGTACTTTGTATTCCACGAGTAGCCGTGGGGTAATGTGGGGCCCGGGATTCCCCTCTTGATCTTGCTATGATATGATAAGGATACAATTGAATCGTGCAACCAAGCCATCGCCAACGCCGGACTTGAGTTGACTGCCGGTGCCATATCATACCATACCTCTCTGGAGGGCAAGGGAAGTACGAGTATCTGATCCCATCACTACCCCTTTGCTTAATACCCCCAACATTCAACCTTCTACGGTACACCACAACACTGCGCGTCACGTTACAACCCGTGCGGAAGGATGAATGAATCGATGAAGGAGTGAATGTGTGGATCCGTGGATCTGTGGATATTTAGGTGGAGGGGAGCACGGTAAGTAGAAAACCTCCTCTTTTTATCATACGTACAATGATGCGATCAGGGCCAGTTAAGTCACTTCAAACCATGAGCTACCGGTACATAATGCTGGGCAAAGTTGAACCACCTTACGCTTTACTACAGGTGGAAAGGATATCGTCGCCGCCGTAGCGATAAGTTCAACATTGGTATTTCACCGAACAGACCCAGCAAAACCTCCCCAATAGAGAGCACTTTGGCCCCGCCGTTAAATCATACTTTTTGTTGAAATTCTTCCATTTACCAAAACGGAAGTGGCGTAAAGCAATATAATCCACCCAACAGCTAAAGAGAGCCTGTCAAAGGAACTCATAACCGCTATCATACATTCAAGCACCTTATTTCGGGCAAGGATCTCTGAGGCTGGTAACTTTTGGCCAAAATTCTTCGACAAAGAAAAAGTGTACGAGTATCATACTGTACCAAACCGCAGGGGCCAAACCCCTCCAACAGTGATATCGCTACGCTGGTAAAGATGGAAAGCTTTGCAGGAAAAACGATCAGCCAGAGCTGCTGACCTCTCACATCGTCACCCACCGAGTGAGCACAATCCTTTCGTCTGTTCTCGATACCAAATTCCAGGCGCGCTGATAGATAAGATCATCGCCCTGATTTGTTCGAACATCACCCATCAAGGGAATACTATAAAGTAGGTTCATCCACAGGAGGTTGGCCCAGTCAATCAACGAATTTGAATTTCGCCAAGTTGAAGATAAACCATGCCGCTACCTATTGGGGTCCGAAAACAGGTTAAGGGATGTATGCAGCTCAAGAGAGGAAGGTGGGGTCACCCCTCAGGCAGCGAATTCGTTTATGCGGTATGATACCCGTAATTGGAATTGATGCAATGATGCCTTAGACCTCATCTCCAACCAGCAGAAATCCGTTCCATGCGCTGGATGATCACTTGGATTTGACCAGCACGAACGGCCTCGAACCGAAAGGTGATTCATGTGCTGGACGTAGGCAGGATGACAGTGGTTGGTAGCTTCGGCGGACTTCATCCAGTGGGCAGAGCATCGGTATGATATCACACTTGGCCATTCATATCGTAAAGTATCCGAACTCCCTGATCAGCGCTCGCCTCCAGCACCCAAGTGCTTGTACCTGCACTATACTTGCTATCATGCAAGCAGCAAGCATTAATTCCTATCATCGGGTACAAGTGCCAGGGGGGATGGATGTTTTCGCACAAAGCAGGAATTATCTTGCGAGTGAACCTAAATTAACTGTTCCCTTACTTTCGAAGGGATAGCCGTGCTGTTGCCTGTAAGTTAATTAGCAAAAGGGAAACTGCCGGAAAGTGTGTTGCATCACCAATTGGCGAAAAAATATACTTAGTACTCGAGTATCATACTTGTACTTGTACCATACTTGTAAATCACATAACCCGTTTTTACAAGTACTACACTACAAGTAGATTCAAAAAAACGACCTCCGAATCCCAAGACGGTGACCTACCTTCAACGTGGCGAAGCTGAAATTCGTTGATTGGCTAGGTCAACCTCCTGTTAACGAACCCTTATCGAGCGTAGTTTGCACTAATCAGGGTTGCAATCTTACCTATCACAGCGCTAAAAATGCCTGAAATTCGGCACAGACGAAGAATAGAAGCCGCCCAAAAAGAAAATGCCGCAGCTCCAAACAACGAAAGAGGGCCGGCCAGCATGGCCCGCGAAGCCCCTCCTCACAAAACCCTGCCTTTCCTCTCCTCTCCTCTCAGCCCCCATCCCATCCATTATTATCTGTCCTACAGCCCACCGTGAAGCGCTTGCAAAACTCCACCCCAGCCAATCCTACTCGTATCATGAGGACCTACGAATACGATAATAGCACGGTTGGTTCCCCCTTACGAAGGAATGAGGTAAAGGCATCCTGTGGAGGAAGGCAAATTCATCTAACCACGCCTGCTCCTTGCAGGAGGATCAACGCGAGGACCACGACTCGGGGGCCGTCGTTTCCGAAGCCTCCCTCAATCATATTGGTGTCTTAACCTACCATTTCGACTCGGTCGATGACGTGAACGCTCTTGCCGCTGAGCGTGGCTATAAGAACCGTGATGAGATCACAATATCCCCGAGTGCCTTAGGTGATCTCTACGAGGCCAAAGTGAAGACCTTTTTCCACGAGCACCTACATGAGGATGAGGAAATAAGATATATCCTGGATGGTGATGGTTTTTTTGATGTTCGATCCAAAGACGACCGCTGGGTGAGGATCGGGGTATCCAAAGGCGATTTGATCATCCTCCCAGCAGGAATCTACCATCGATTCACGACCGATAAAAATAACGTATGGCCCCACCATTCTAACAAGCTGTTGGTTTTCGAGGCCTGCTGATGTTAACGAGAGTATAGTATATCAAAGCGATGCGGCTATTCCAGGAGGAGGTAGGTTCCTTCCCCCTCACCACCCTTCATCTTCGCCCGTCATCTTGACGAGGAAATCTAGCCCAAGTGGACTCCTTTGAACCGAGATCCCCAGCTCGACGAGAATGCGTACCGAAAGGCATACGTGAAATCCCTTTCCGTAGCTTAGGGAGTTTTATTAGCTTTAGATGATTTACATCATACAAACACCGGTATTATTATTATCCCGATCATCTTCTACCTCATCTCGCAAAGTATTCTCGTCACCGTGATCAATTTGTTGTGCCAGGCCATGCACCCTGCTCGCCGTAGGGCGCCCAAGCATCTCTTAGACTTATGAAACCCCTCTAAGAGAAAGGAACAAAGTGAGGGGTAAATGTCGATAAGCCCGCCGTAAACGTACGATAACAGAAAAGGGAATTCGATAAAGCACGAACTGGTAGCTTGAACCAGGCAGGGGTGGGGAGGTGAAACTGGCCAGACATCTTCCGATTCTGGTGAAAGGGGGCTTTGTTAAAAGCTGGCGTCCAATAATGTGAACCGCTCGAGCACTTTCAGCGTGTCAGTCGGAAGCCATTGCTTTGTGTGGATCGCATGACCACTCCATCGGGAGTATTGGCACAGGCAATGTCAAAAAAAAAAAACGCATGTCCACCCCTTGGCTAGGCAACATGCAGCCTCCTTTTCCCCCAATTTTCAAGTGCTAGCCTACCCAGCCACTTCTCACCGAGAACCCGAGAACGGACTCCTTTGAGACTTCGACCGAGTGCGACATTATGACTTGCACTTTGCCTCAAAAAAAGACAGTCATCAAAAACACCCATACCGACACCCCAAGAAGAAGAAGAAGGATGGGATCCTCGGGACATACGGTACCCCAACCTACTCAGCCCCGATGCAGACCGGAAAAAAATTACATGTGAAAAGTCGTTCTTGGACTGCGATAAGCTTTTACAAAACCCAGGTGCACTTAGCCCATGCGCTGAGTGATGGCGACATTAACCCACCTGACTCCGGGTGATCTCCTCGACTAGTGATTTTGGGGCCATATCATGATACTACAGGTACAGCCTGGCCTTGTCGAGCGCAGGAGGAGAGAAACCACGACGCAAGATCCAGCACAGCGAGACGCCTAGAAAACACCGACCCCGCGATTTTTACTCAGGAACACTGGCGGTGCAGTGGTTCAAACCTCTGAGCATCTTTCTATAGCATCCCAAGATGGCGGAAGGGAAGGGGAAGGGGGGGGGGGGACAGATCCAAACTTCTTTGTGAGGATTCATTGCAATGAATCCCAGGCAATATACCCGAGCACGGTATCCTCACTCGCAGAGAAGAGTTTCCATCCCGGTGCTTGAATGTGGCTTTGTGCATGAGTTGTCGGTGGTGGTGCGTGTGGCTGGAAGGAGGAAAAGGGGAAATCTACCCAGGGAGGTTCGATACCGAGTTCCCGCATAGGATGCACAACCCCCCCTCCCCCATCAAGACCCGTTAAACTCTATCTAGGAGACCCCCAGGACTGCACGTACCGCGTGGGAAAATCGCCCACGGGGGATTGCGGCTGCCGTGGCATACGTAAGGAATGACGATTACAGTGCACTGCGGCCATACATTGGCATCATACGAGTATGATAGGCAGAGGCATTCTTGCTTAGGGGAGAATTCTACAGTCTTGGGGATAGGACATTGGCATTCCGCCGAGGCGCTGAATTGAATGAAGTTTCGAGTGATACCAAGTGATTGGGCAAGAGGGGCGCGGCTGGGCGTGCTTAGGAGTACTGACGGGGTCTGGTTTGAACCCAAGGGGGTCAGAAGTTGGCAAAACATGCATGAAAGGCCATTTTGGGGGGGTTCACAAGGGACTGCTGGATGACAACGTATATTAGGGCGTCGTGGTCGAGAATGGACACACCCTTTCGAACATTTTTCGATACCGTGCTTGCACAGCACTGCACTGCACAGCACCAGACATCGGCCGTGTTCCCTTGCTTTGTGACCTTTCGAGAAGGGGCCACATCTCCTTATCGACCAATCTCTGCCCCCCCCCCTTTTATTCGATGGCCGGATGCGGTTCGATATTACACGTACAGTATCGGTGTTGTGATAACTGTTGGGGGGCTCAGCTACTCGAGTACCGGTACTGTGCTCGAGTACCGGTACAGCACCTTGCACGCTTTCACCACCGTAACTTTCAGCCGCTCCCCCGCCGCAACAGGAAAAGTTCGTTTCTATGATACGATCGTCGGCGGATTTACCTCGTCGACATCATCGCCATCACCAACCTCACGAACAAAAGATCACTGGGAAAGGTTCTGTAGGCACGGGAGAGAGTGTGTGAGATGGTCCGAATACGGACGCTGAGCGAACAGGGCGGAAGCAAAGAAACCTTTCCCGGGAGTTTTGTTTTCGGGAGGATTCGTTGTGACTGCTGGTTTGCTTGCTTGCTTGCTCGTCCGTCCTCCAGTGACTTTAGCGAGACCATCAGGCCGCGTGGGGAGGGATACAAGTACCGGTAGAAGTAAGCCAAGGGGACGAGGGTGGCACGACAATTGGCTGGAATGCTAAACCCCGCACGAACCATCCACTGAGTTTGAGGTTGCTCCAAAGGTAGGGTGGTGCTTCCCTTTTCCGTCCTCTTCTACTCGTATTAAATAATACTTTATTGCTTTTTCTATTTTATTTCGTTCCTTTTTCTGCTCGTACTTGCTTCTCTACTCTGCAGGTTGAGGGGGGGAGCTAAGCACAAAGATCCCTGTTTGTCTCTGACTCTTATGGGCGGTGATGGTGATGGATTACCGTGCTCGAGTCGGGTGTGGTGGTGCACTTGGGGAAAAAAAGGTGGTGGGTGGGAGAGAGTGGTGGTGGTGGTGGTGGTGGTGGTGGTCTTTTCGATTTATTTTTATTCCTATCTCCCTGAATCAGAAATCAGCGCTCGTTCCCCAGCTTGTTCTACTTGTAGCTCATCTTGATGTTGGGAAGGAAGGCGACAAGGAAGAAAGCGCCTGTCCTCTCCCATTCGAACCTCTGATTTTTTGGGGTCCATACAAATTTTTTTTTTTCCCTCTCCCCTTTCTTTTTTCCTTTTCCTTCTCCTTTCCACTCGTACCGTGATATTATTTTCATTTGTTTTCGTTCCCCACACCACCTTCTTTTTTCCCTTTTCCTTTTCCGCAACAGAGCATGCATACAAGGTACAAATCAAGGCCACACAGGCCGGAAGTTGGGAAATTTTTGTCGCAGACACCGACAGAGGGGGCGAGGCAACACTCTGGAAGGACACCCCCCTTTCTCCCGTTACTTTGACCGCTGTTTTCTCTCTCTCCATCGCTTCCTCTGTTCTGTTTGCCCGTCACTTTCCCTTCATTCAACCCCGTACACTCCCTATTCCACTGTCCCCACTTACTCGGCTTCGGTGGAGCCATCTACCGTATATACCGTCTACATACTTATCGTACCTCTCGTCCGGCATCAAGGACGCCGTCGGGAGAGCAAGTCAAAGGTCTTTGCCAGGATGCCGCCCCTGCACAGCTTGGAGATCGATGTTCCTTCCCCCCTTCACCTCCTGGTGTTGGGGGGGAAGAGGGGGGGGAAATTTGGACTTACTCACATCCGTACATACATAAAATAGCGGAGACGGGGAATTTTGTGGATTTATTCCTTTTTTTATTACAGCTAAGCCTTCCGGAAGGGGTTAGGTGATTTCCAAATATTGACTTGGAGGTAAGTCTTCGTTCGCTCACCATTCAAACTCACTTTCCCACCGTTCGCCCAGCCAGCCGTGGTTCACTTTGCCCATCCGCCCTTTCCCCCTTCTGTCCATATTCGCTGCTGTTGCTTCGCTGCTCGGTGCTGCTTCCTGTGCCCGTCTCTCTCTCTCTCTCTCGCTCGTTGCTTTGGTGCTCCTGCTCCTGCTCCTGCTGCTGCTGCTGCTGCTGCTGCAACAACTGCGCTCTCGCTTTCTCTCCCTCTCGCTCTCACTCTCACTCTCACGCACTCTCCTCCCTCCTCACGCATTTGTTCGCTCTCTTCACAAAGTCGTGCTCCCGCTACCGCTCCCCTTCCTGCTCACTCGCCTCCCGTCACCTTTTCACCCTCTCCCTACCTACTCCTCCACCCCCTTCTTGCTCCACCACCGCCCACATCTCCTCTCTCCCGTTCACTCATTCAACGGCTCGCCGTCTCGTCCACACCCTTCTCATCTTTAAACAGTGTTCCCATCCAGCTCAACACGCAAGAGCAATCGACCCCCGCCAGGAATTAAAACTTAAGTAGGAGAAGGCGATTCATCCTTCCTTATCGTTTTCATCCTTTTCGAAAGAAAAAAAAAATCATCCCTTCCTCCGAATTTGGTGCCGGCGCTTGAACAAAGAGTAAATCTTACTGGACTCGGAAACTCATTCGACATAATACATCTGCTTCTCATCTCTTCGCTGGAATCTTTGCTCGTCGGGTTTGCCCCGGTTCGTCATCAACTTTGTCGGGTCCGCTGTCGGGACAAACACGCGCGTGCTCCTTTGCCCCCCGCTCTTCATCTTCGCCACGAGCAGTGGACCAGGAAAGAGAAGAAAAGAAGAAGAAAAGATATCGGCATCATAAGGGGTTTTTGGTCAACTCAAAACGCCTACCCTTTCTCCTTGCCCTTGACTCCAAAATCTTTTTTCTAAGGTCAGCATTATCCTCGCTCCCTCTTCGTTTTTGTTCGGCCCTACGCCCCTTTTTACTTCTCTCCAGGGGAGGAAGAGGACTGCTCTAGGGAAAACAAGATCCTTGCCCTCCATCCGATATGGCAATGCTGACGGAGTCGGCAGTCACTTCGATATTTCCTTTAAATTCGCCATCTCTCGACCCCTCTCTGCCACCTTCTACGACATGAGTCTCAAACCAGATTGCTGCTGAAGACGACAAATCCCCTCGAAGAAGAAGCCGCAGAGAGGCTGTTTTTACGCAGGATAATGACCGAGAACCCTACTATTCCATCGACGCCTGGTCCTTCGCAGCCTCCCTCGCTTGCAAACTCGACAACTACCCCTGAAGACGCCGCTGACACCTCCGGTGAAATCGACTGCATCTGTGAAATATCTGATGATGATGGATTCACGATATGTTGCGACAAATGCGATACTTGGCAGCATCTTGTCTGCGTTCAACTTAACAAGGACAATGTGCCCGGGACCTACTACTGCCCTAAATGCTCTCCACGTACTTTGGACGTTCAAGGGGCGAAGGATATTCAGCGGCACCGAAGGGAAGAGGAGCAGGCCAAAAGGAGTCACAAGAAGAAGCGATCGACTGGGACATCTCACAAAAGGAAGGAGCTTGCGAACGGTACAAACGGCATCACGCCCGGGAAGATTTCATCGTCCACGGAGAAGACTGGTGTGCAAGGACCTGGCAAGCTAGTCAGCCCGAAAGAAATGCAGCAGCCCTCACGGAAAAGAGGCCACCGGGTCTCTGCCCAGCCAAATAGCAATGCTGGAGTTAACTCTTCCGCTTCCCATCATTCTATCCTCACAAATGTCCCCAATACAAATATCCCCCTTGACCCTCCGTCCGCACGTAACGGCGAAACAGAAAGTGATACCGACCCTGAGAAACCAAGATATCTCAGAGAAGGATTCACTGACTTGGGTAGCAGCCCGAACAAATATACCGGTGCCGATGTTCAGCGGTTCCTCCACTCCCTGGTAATGCCGGCATCCGACCCCAATATGACTCGCCTCCTCGAACGATGCATATATCTTAATCGACAAGAGCTGGCTTCCCTTGGTTTACCAAAAGCATCCTCTCAGGTTCTGCCAGAAACATCCAAGTCTAATATCGAACATTCCAAACGGCGTCTTTTGCTCGGAGCAGATTGTTTCCAGGGTGATCTAATTACCATCTACAAAGGAGAGGTTGGTTTCCAAGATTCCTATAGAAAAGATCGCGCAAATCAATATTCCTCTTGGGGTCATCCTAAGCCTTATGTTCTGTTTCATCCGAATCTTCCTATTTACGTGGATGCCCGTCGATACGGATCAGAGGCACGGTTTGTGAGGCGAAGCTGTCGTCCCAACCTAGCGCTCCAGACCATCGTTGTTGATCATTCTGAGATGTGTTTTGGTTTGTTTGCTAACCAACCATTGAAGCCGGGCGCTGAACTCACTGTGGGCTGGGATTGGAATGGAGCTCTAGAGTCTCGCCAGTTTGTCAAGGAGGGGTTTGACGTTTATCGGCTGAGCAGCGAGCATTTGAGAGAGTTGGCAGTTTGGATACAGCAGTTGACCCACAAGATGGGGGATTGCGCTTGCTTGGGGGGAAAAGAGTGTCTTGTTAACCAAATCAGGAAAATGACCGATGGCGAAACGGTTACTGGAAAGACCCCCAACGGGAATGGGAGTTCGCGTAAGCAGCGCAGGACCAATGCATCTACCGAGTCGGCAGTTGGTTCTCAACGACCAAGCCCTGACTGCCAGTCAGTTCCATTAAAAAAGGAGGAAGACGAGGAAGGTCGATCCGTTTCACCGCCAGTATCACGAAGCAAGCCAAGGAGCCGCGATCTCACACCGTCAATGCTTCAGGATGTTGCCGTGGAAAAGGGTGAGATGACCGGACGTGAAGCCAGGAAATTCAAGGATGTCTTATCGCGAATAGAAAAGCAGCAGCAAGAGGAGCAACTGCCCCAGGTTGCAAAGCGGAGGAAGAGGAATAGTACAGTCTCGCTTACCCCTGGCGCGTCATCCTTGCACAGCCCGGGTATCGATATGAAAGATTGGATAAAAGTGGCTGATTCAAGTAAGAGGAATAAGCTCTCCAATCCGAGATCGCTATACTCACCGCCTGCAACAGGAACTGGCCCAAACCACGGTTTCGCGGAATACTCTGTAACTGATGCTGGTGTTGGGAGAAGAGCATCAGAGTCTCCCGTCAGTTCGGATGAGAGAAGAACTCGTCGAACTGCCTCCTATTCTCCGGTTGGTCAGTTGAACCAGGGATCAGATACTCTCAAGCGCCCTAGTAAGACTGTCGTAAGGCCTGTACAAGCACAGTATGAGGACAAGGCAGTACAAACGGATCCTGTCGGAGAGGAAATTCCTTGGTGGTCACCGGCTGCCGTGAAGGCTCCTCCTCGACCACCACGATTACCTCTTCGGAAGCGGTTGATGCAGAGTCTACTTCGAGATAGGGAGGAAGCCGCTGCAACTGTGTTAGAAGACAAAAAGAGAAAGATTGATGCAGCTTCTGAGGACCCTGAAGATACACTCTCTCCTAAAGTGCCAAAGCTTTTCAACAGTGGGTCTGCCCGGGGTACAACGATCTCACCTTTCCCAGATGCAAAGGGTTCTTTGGACGTGCCTTTGCCCACGGCAACTTTGACTACTCTAGATACCAATTCTCTATCGAGCCGAGCCTTGATTACGTCTGACATGTCTGTTACGATGGTTGATGCCAGTGTTATTAAGTCACGTTTGTCACCTCGGCCTCCCGGCCCCGCATTGGCAGATCTGTTTTCTGCTGATTCGGATAAGCCATTATCAACTCAGCATATCCCTACTCAAGAGAAGCAATCCTCTGAAAAAACACAGGCGAATTTACCCCAGGATAAGCCTCGGGTAAATGGATATAAGAATCCTAGTTTACAGGTGCAGCTGCTACCTGGTCCAGGGATTGTCAATGGTCCATCGACACCTGCCTTACAGAGTTCGTTACCTTCAGCTCCCAATTCGGCCTCAGTTCAGCCACCTCTGATAATATACTCCAACTGTGTCAATCCGTCGGTATCTGCCCTGAATAGTAGCATGGTCAATCCTAGCCCAACAAGGACGAAAAAGATGAGTTTGGAAGACTATGGTAAACGGAAGCACAGGGCAGATCCCGTTGAGAAGAGTGACGAGAAGTTGAGTGTAAAAGCCACGAATGAGGGTCCTACGACTGCGACAAATTTATCCAAAACGCCCATGGTACCGTTAATGCAGGAGCCTACAAGTATTGCTGGTTCTATACCGGGTACATTGTCAGTTGTAACAGCACCACCCCCTCCGGTGATCAATTCGTCAAAGCTTGCTACGGAACCAGTCAGAATTCCTTCTACGCCGAAGGACCAAAGGACCACTTCGTTGAGTAGCAGTGTACGTTAGTTTCTTTTGCGCTTTTCTTATGTCACGGGTTGCTACTTGTATGGATCTTTCATTCATATTTCATTATCGGGTTCTTGGGGGGTTTTTTTTTTTAACTATTCTCTTCTCTTCTCTTAACCTTTTCTTCATGGTTACGGATAACTTTTTCCTTGGCACTCCTATGTGTGGTGGTCACTTTTTTTTTTTCAATGGGGACAACAAAACCTTATCTTTTTCATTATGTGTTTTTAAAGCCTGGGTTGGGGGAATTGGAGTTCAAATTTTCTTTTTTTTGTGTTTCTAAGGGGGAACTAAAGAAGTGTTCTTATTTTCTTCTATATTATATATATATATTTGCCTGGCTGGGTTAAGGGAGGGTGGTGGGTTTAGGGGGGGAGCAGAAGAAAATCTATTTCCAAAACAAAAAAAAACACTCAAAAACTTTATGCCTGCTTGCTATTATTGCTTTCTTTTCTCTCGGGGGGTTTTTTTTTTCTGTCAGTCTTTGTGTATATTACTATTTCCCACCTTCCTTCTTGTATAATTGTGTTCCGTATGATACTTACATATTTACCTGTTACCCTTCCGATCAACGAACGTTTTCAGTCTCTTCCTCTTAAATCAAGACCTTGTATCGATTTGGGGCGACTCGACACAACCTAGCAAGCAACGGTCGGTGGGAAAAGCAAGAAAGAAAGTAAGAAAAATAAAAAAAAAGGAGAGAAGAAAAATAAAAAAATTTCACCGGGAGGAAGAAAAAGGGAATGGAGAAAACAACCCAAGATTTCTCAACTTGACTTTACTCGTGACATGAATAACTTGATCCCTTACTCACTTGCACTACCGTACACCCCCTTCTCACATTGTACGAGTACGGGTACAATCCGATGTCACCATCAACCCCTAGTATTCCCTACGGTACAAGTATTTCCACACTCCCCTCCTACTCCTATCATCTTTACCATGCTCGGGGCACAATAATTGAATGATGCATGAGGAGGAGAAAGGGGGGGGGGGAGGGGGACAGAGGGAAGCTATGGTAGTGTGATGCTCTTTTTTCCCTTTCTTTTTTTACTTTGTTTGCTTGCGGGTTAACCTTTGACGGGTTAACGTTGCCCCGCAGTGGAAGGATTTGGATGGGATGGGATGGGATGGGGTTGTCCTTGCTTAACTTACTCGGTTGTTTGAATAAGTTATCTGCGCGTGTTTTAACTTATGGTCTGTTTTTGGTTCGTTCTTCAATTTTAAATCGGGGGTTTTCTTTTCTTTTTTTCTCTTTTTTTCTCTTTTCTTTTCACACACTCTCTCTCGATGATATTATAGTAAGGGGTTACGGGAGTATGTTGATGGGTGTTAAGTTGAAGGAGATAACAAGTTGGGATAAATTCTTGGCAGGGTAAGGCAACAACTTGCGAGTTTTTTGGAGGGATATCGTGGACGAACGATTCCATCAACGGCGAGACAAATTATTAATTCCTGGTTGACTAACGGTATCGTACATATCATACCTTACGTTTGCTATGGCTTATTGTGGCTCTCTCTCTCTCTCTCCTTTTTTTTCTTCTTCCCTTTTTTTAAAAGCACTTTTATCTGTCGGTACGAGTGCTGCCCTTGTATGATACACGTTATAGGCGAGGTCCCACCATATAAGCAACTTATCGTTATCACTTGCAGAACCCATCTCGCAACTACAGTGTACTGCCTACAAAATTTCTCAATCTTGTGGGTGCAGCATGTGGGTAGAAGTGTCACGTGAATCTGTCAAACAATAGCGGCGTGAAGCAGCTGTCATAGGCCCCACCGGTACTGTACGTGTACTCGTAACCACAATAGGGCCTTGTGGAACTGCAAAAAAAAAAGTTCGTCATTAAAGTTTCGATTTTCTCGTTTTTCCACCCTCATTCACTCTACCCTATTCTAGACAAAAGGAAAAAAAGGCAGAAAACTTAAAAATGGGAGGTAATGAATGGGGAAAGGAAATAGAGACGGTTTCTGGGATGATAGGTGGGAGCTGAAGGAAAAAGGAGCTAGAGAGAAAGGGGGATAAAATAAAAGTAGAGGTAAAAACAGTAAGCCCCACCAGAAAAGTGAAATTAAGAAAAGGAAAGAGGGCTGATAAAAAAATAGTTTTTCACGACTGGACTGATTTTACAAATGATGGCTGTTGTAGTACAGTAAGTGGTAAATCTGGTCGATGAAAGGTAATTTTTTTATCTGGGATGTTGCAATATTCCATCGTTTGCTAGAGATGTGGGTAGTGAGGAGGGGAGTTTTATTCGCTGAATGAAAAACGGGAGCCTTCGATGCCTTCAATTCCTGTAATAGCGGTTCTGGGTGTGACCTGTTGGAAATTAGAGAGTTAATATCGGATATTGGGCGGTAATTCTGTGAAAATACTAAAGAGAAAGTATTCAACTCACATTCTTGCGCCTATACCTGTTGGTGAAATCCTGAAGGGAGTACCGGATTTTCTTGAAATCTCTTGTGGAGACGGCGCTGGGTTAGGGGGTACATCATTAGCACCGATACAATCGGGTGATTATTAATTGGGACGCTTCTTACCCCTCAAGCGTGGCCAAGAACTTCTGGGCTTCGGTAGGCGAAATACTTCCAGCTGGTAGCAGCTCCAGAGTCTGCTTCATCCATTGCAGCCAAGGCTCAGGACAAAGCTCGACCAGGGCCAACAAGACTCCCGAGGAATCCGGAACACAGTCTCTCGGGAAAGAGTACATCAACCCACTCAAGATTTTCTGAGTTATAAACTCTCCCTTGCTCAAAGCCATGGCTTTCACGGCTTCCTGGACTTCCTTCGGATTTTCTGGGTAAGCGCTGGTTGGCGGTGAGGGACGGCCATAGGCCAGTACGTCACGAAGGAACTGTAAAACGGCCACGAGGGGGTCGACTTGCTCTAGGCTCAAAGAGTGAAGAGAAGCTTCGAATATAGGTTGTAATAAATTGGAAAGTATCAGCTTATAGGGGTGGAACATGACACCATCGACCAAAAGGCGGAAGAAGTCCTCAATAACTAGCTCCGATTAGCGGGTTAGAAATTGAAAGGAGAGGTGTATGATCAAAATAGGAGGGAGCAAACCATCAGGGATTTCGGTAGCGGCCTTTGTGTTTAATAGTCGGAACATGTTCAGGCATTGTTGCTCCAGAAACTGATAAACTGAGGCCCTAGTTGCTTCATCAACAAGCTCTTCATCTGCGAACTCTCTGATAACCGCGCCGGTAACCCATAAAAAGCAACCTTGATGAGACTTCTGGAAGCAGGTAACCAATTTCTCCGCCAATTGGGGCAAAAGTGGCAGCATATCGGTCCTATAGCTTACGAGCATCGTCCTATAGCATCTCGAGACTCTCTCGCATACCGGTGAGAATTCAACGAAATTATCGAGAATCGTCCCTAGCACCGGGACAAGTCCCGACCAGAAGCGAATCATGGGATTCAATGTTCCTGGGGGAACGTGCGGGTGAACAACTTGAACGAAGATTGTCAAGAGTTGAATGTAATCTATTTGGATGGGATCATTCTTAGTTGCTATAGTCGTGAAAGAAAGTAGATTGGGTCCTTGATAGGGCGTACCAGCCAGTTCGCACTTAGCCTTGTCGTCATTGGCACTATTTGCCTTTTCCATGAGCCTTTTTGCAATGGGCTCGCAAAACAGCCTGAGAGCATCATATATCTTGTCGAGCGGCTGGGCCGCAACAACATGGGCAACTCCGTCTGTGACCTCGTACAAACTAGCAATGGGAAGATCACCAGCAACCTGTTCGTAAAAGTTGTGCAGTTGGCCCACATGATCAACAAGAAGTTTTCCACAATCTTGGCAAAAGAACTTCAGGGCCATGGCGGCGGCGCGCGCGACATCCTTAGAGCTATGCTCGAAACCTCTGGTGATGTAGTTAAGTTGAGGTTCCAGATATGTAGGATGTTTTGATGTCCATTCGGTGTATCTTCCCAAGACTAATGTTGCGGCGAATCGAACCTTATCGTGTTCCGGTAACTGAACTAAGGATGTCATTATCTGGGGTAACACTTGCTCCTCATCCGCGGGAATCATCCTTCCCATTGCCCTCAAACTGAAGAGGGGCGCTTCCAAACTCTGCCAGCTCTCGACTTGACCATTGACAGGCTTCTGGGAGTCAGTGGCATAGCGCTGCATCCAAGTCCGAATCTCAGCGTAAGCCTTTCCTAAACACGCCGCCGAGCCAATAACTTCGCAACAATCCTTCAGCACATCCCCCATGGAATGCCTAAACTCCCTAAACTTCTCCTCTGCTTCCCTATCTCCGCTAAATGGGTCTGCTTCACTACCTTCGGGGTAATGAAGATGCCGAATCATGATATCAACCAATTGGGAATAGATATCGGCTATCTTCACCCTTGCCTCGATGTACTTCTCCAGGACTAGATAGTTCTTGAGCTCGTACCAAAAGTTAAAAGTTAGTGAGATAACATCGCGTTCAGCATCCAGAGCAGCACATTCAGCAATTGCTGACACTAATTCACGGAAGTCCATCGGCATGCGTGCAATTAGAACCACCCAAGACTCTCCAGCCTCTGCAAATATCCGAGTGAATCCCCTGAATGTCTCCGAATCCTCCGCCTGAGCGGCTTCACGGATCTTCGGTACTAAACCCATGACCCTGGGATATAATATCCGGATGGCTTCCTGTGATACATCAACCTCCCGTGTCTCACGAAAGATATTGCAAAGACACTCAACGGCAGGGTCGAGGGCGGCATCTGAGGAAAGTGCGGAGATGATAACATCGATGAGTTGGGTCCCTATGACATCAAGAACCGGAATCTCACGAAGCCAGGAGTTTACGCACGATATCAGGGCAGGATTGGGTGGGGATCCAGCTAAGCCATAGCAGTGGGAGGTAGGATTAGTAAATTGGAAAGGGGAGGGGGGGTAATGGAATGGAAATGTAAGGGAAAATCGAAATCACCTGTTGATTGCGCGTATTGAACAAGAAGCCTGAGCACTTCTGAAGCGTTATCCGTGAGTAGTTCTCGAGATCTTGTGTCAAGCTCCTCCTCCTAAATTTTTTTTCATCAATCTCTCACCCTGGGATTCGGGTTATTTGGAAAAAAAAGGGTATCCCAAATTACATACCGTCAGGCTAACCTTCCTCCCTTCAGTAACCTCCTCGGGAAGGATTTTCAAAAATTCCAGTAAACACACACTACTCTCCACATCGTTTCCCAGTGTGCTTACTACCAGACTAATAACGTTCTTCCACTCTAGCAACTGTAGGGCTAGACTAGCTAAACAGACGCACAATTGTGTTCGTATCGGACGTGAGCCGTTCCGGTAGCTAACAAGTAGGCTCAATAGGGAATTCCTTAGATTCACCAGAGAATCCCGTGGTAGTTGGTGAATATCGTAAGTGATCTGGGTGTGTGTTGGGGGGGGGGGGGCACAGATGATTAGCGCGGTCGATTCCGGTCACCAAGGTGCTTTCAAGCCAACAAACCTTTCCTTTCAATGTTGTCGCAGCAAAAAGTTGTGCCTCAACACCAGCGATATCAGACTGTAAAATAGCGTGCACAACGGTCCATGCCTCGGGCTAATATTATAAAATCATTCCAGTCAGCGCCTTCCTTCCTTCCCTCCGTCCATCCCGTTGCAGGGTTACCCCGCATCACCCCCCTCAGATGACCCCGCCATCATCCTAAGAAATGAGCCTCACTCAAAGGAAGAAACGGCCACGGAAAGCCCGCCATCCCATCTCTTTCCCCCGACTTTAAAAAGCAAGAATTTCCAAATTATAACCAACCGATTTTTGAAAGTGCTCCAGGAACTGTGTAGCTTGGTACTTTTGCTCCCGATCGACGTTGCCCTGCATAGTCGCCAAAGCCGCAAGCACGGGCGCAAACTGATCAGTGGGCCCATTTGGCGAAGCCATCGTATGGAATTTAGCGAGAGAGAATGCCGTGTGTGGAGATTTGATTAACGAAAGATTGCTGTGCTCGGTGTTAACTTGGATTATGGGTGGGAACGGTGTTGGTGGTAGGGGTTGTTGGTGGGGGTTAAGTAGGGAAGAATCGAGATCTTTTTGGGGTGAGCTCGACGTTATCTTGTTTTTTTCAAGGTGGTTGCCGCACGAGGGGCACACAGCATCACTTGTCTCTACAGCAATGACAATGCCCTTGTGTGCACTTTTTCGTTCTTGGCATGTTTATCGCAGTCATCGTTGACTCATCACTACGGTAACGGGGGGATTTTGAATGCGCACCAAATTATTCTCCTCATGGCGGGTCGAGGCATCACTGTATCATGCTCGAGAAATTTCTTGTGGCAGCCTAGCACAATCTGAAAAACCTTTATACTATGATATCATTCATCTTCGCAGTAGCCTCCCGTCCCCAGAAATGATCACATCCACAGGCCAATCACTGACATCCACCGGCACAGTCCCCTCTTCAAATAATTGCTCTTTCAACGCAAGGGCAACTGCGGCAGGTCAGCATCCTGAGCGTATGGCTTGCATGTGTGATGGGCATAAAAAAACCTAGTATTGGCATCCTTCCTTTTCGTCTGACTCCGTCCCTATTCGCTACCCCTTCATACCTAGCTAGAAAGTAGTCATAATAGCCCTTACCATGCCCCAGCCTTTTGAAGCTCTCATCGAATGCAACGCCGGGCATAACCATTAGATCCAGGCCCGATTCCTCGTGATCCAAGCAATTGTGCCTCACGGATATTGAATCCCCCGGAACCGTAGGTATTCCCCAGTTGTCCGGTCTGAAGGATCGATAGTCAGCGAGGGAGTGAAGGGACAACATATCCATCAAACCCGGAGGGGGGGGAGCCGAAGCGGGATCGGATAAGATCGGCCGGCTCGGGGGCTGGCGGTGTATATAGGGTACATAAAGCTGTTTACCTATGGGGGGAATTAACTACGGATTCCAAGGAAGCTGGGAGCGGCCCTCGATACGATCACGTACCACTTTCAAGACCGTCTTCCACGATCCGAGAGGTATCTATCTCCTTGGCCGGCATGGAGAGAAAGACACTCACCCGACGCGAGGATTGGTACTCGGGAAGGGACAGAAGTGTCTCGATACATATTTGAGCTTTATGACAACCATTAGAGCTTGAGCCTTCCTCTTTAGTTTTATAGCGGCCACCATGTGCGCGGATAACTGAATGTGGACAACTGGAGACATATGTACAGTGTTGGGTGGCGGCGGTGGTGGTGGTGGGATGCCTTACATTGAATCGCAAGGCTCTCGGCGGAAATGGTAGACAAAGCCTTCTTCACGGCGGCCCTCAGGTTCCTCTTTGCCAGTGTAAGGGCAGAGCCTGAAGCCATCTTATATGTAGCAGTAGTAGCGGTAGTGGCGTAGTCTCGGTGATTGATTGATATTTTTTTTTGATTTTGGTTTTATTCTTGGGGATGCGGGTGTGTTCCGGATAGAGACTGCCAATGTTTGAAGAGAGCTATGATACGGGTATGGTGGCTGGATGCCGCTTTTTTTTTTTGGATCTTCGGTACTAAACCCATGACCCTGGGATATAATATCCGGATGGCTTCCTGTGATACATCAACCTCCCGTGTCTCACGACTGGACTGATTTTACAAATGATGGCTGTTGTAGTACAGTAAGTGGTAAATCTGGTCGATGAAAGGTAATTTTTTTATCTGGGATGTTGCAATATTCCATCGTTTGCTAGAGATGTGGGTAGTGAGGAGGGGAGTTTTATTCGCTGAATGAAAAACGGGAGCCTTCGATGCCTTCAATTCCNATAACCACAGACTGAGAGTGGAAGAGCCCCCAGTCTGAGGCTATAAAAGAGCATAAAGTAGGTAGCAGTGGGATGCTAGCCATTTCAAGTTATCCCAGAGGATGCCATTCCAGCACACTTATGAAGCTCCAAGTTCAGTGGCCAGGCAGGATCATAAGATGTTTGGTGTTGACCTGGGTTCTGACCTTCCTAATCAGGAAGGTGAAAAGCGGGGTCCAGAAAGTAGTGGTAACGGAGCTTGGTGGCTGGATGCTGCAAGTCGTCCGTACTTGTATGGTGTGATACTTGTGCGGCATTTGCACCATGCTTTGTAAGATACAAGTTGGGTGAGAAGGTTCTCCAAGTCACGTATGAGTATGGTGGGGATTCATCTGGGGCTGTCTGTACTAGTACTCTGGATCTACGAGTGATGCTGCAGCCCCCGTGCTGGATGGTGACTGTGAGAAGGGTAGCGATCGTGCCTTGGGTGAAGGCTGGGTTCTGGAGCCTCGGGAGGCCATTTGCCGGGGTAAATCGGCTTCCTTCCGGCGTGTTGGAGCAACGCCACGAAGGCTTTGGCAGGTAGATTTGCAAATTATTATATTTTACCGTAATTTACAAAATGTGATTTACCAGGCTAGGTCTCTGGCCTTGCCCTAGGCCCCGATCCTGTTCCATACAACTCCTATTTTGAACAATTTCTAAATGGATTTCATGTACTGTACCAAACTAGTGACAATCCTTGCTGAGGGGGGAGGGGATATGATGGTTCTAACAACTGTTTTTAGCAACCATATTCATTTGTTGTATCTTTCTTCCTACCCTTTATGCTTTTCTTAAACTGATTCCAATTGGCTATTGTCAAGGGAGTATGGTAGCAACAATAAGGTCACTTTAGCTAGTGGTATTATACATAAACTTTATTTCTATCAAAACAATATTTACTTCTATTTGGTTCTTAAAGACTTCTTTATTTTCTTAAGCAGCAATAAATACCACATCTATATTAAGGTACACTAATTAGAATTCAAGATTTATAGTGAAATTGAAATTTACATAAATGAATATATTTTACAGTGATTTACAGAGATTTATAAGGCTCTAATTTACAATCTTATAATACTATTAGTAGGAAGTCTGTTGATGTGTTGTGGGGAGCATGGAAGGGACTGCTGTGCTGTAGTATACTATGAGAGCAGTGCACTGTATCATACTATGAGAAGGGGGAGGAAAGCATGAGTTAGGGTAAGGTTGTATCTACTGTTTTTTTTTTTTGTTAAATCCTAAAATTTATTTGCTTAAGGTGCAAACCTCCACTATAAGGACCCCAGGCTCAACTCCAACCATCCTGCTAAGACAAAGTGAGCTAAGACAGACCACCTATTGTCTCTGATTTAACCTTTAGGTATGTTGGTCAAAAACCTCCTAGTACTGGCCAAGGGAAAAACAAGCCGCCCTAAGTCACTTTGGTCTGGGACCAACCGTACATCCCATATAAAGAAGGGCACCAACAAGTAGACAACTCAACTCATGTAGGCAGGAAGCAAGCAAGAAAACCCCACCTGTAATACATTATTTAACTAAAAGAAACCAAATTCCAACAAAAGAAACCTTCCTGATAAAACAACAATATACCAGTTTTCACAACACCTATAGACCCCTGAGGGGTATGCTGGTCAACGGATAACTAATATTGTCAATCGAGTTTATGGTGGAGATACCAGCTCGGCATGCTGGGCCCTGTAGAGAAATTCGTCATGAACAGGCCAAGGGGGGGTGCAGACTGAGGCAGTGCTATACCGACCATACATTGCCAGATATGTCAGCCATCAATATGTTGAAAGTCTGACTATGCACAGGGCCAAAATTACCAATAGGCTTAGAGGGACAAGAGTGGTTCATACCCGAGTGGTTAAGTAAGGGGCCATCACAACAGGGGGGAGGAGGCATGTTTAAAGTCCAACACCCAGCAGAGGCACTGAGGGCCAGAAACCAGGAGGGACATGTATTTTATTTAAACCCAAGTGATAAGTTTTTCTTGCTTACCCCAAGCCTATAAAGCCCCAAAGTTGGGCAAGAGAGGAGGATTGTGAGGGTGTGGTGGTGTTTACCCCCATCTCCACCTGCCTAAATAGGAAGGCAAAAATAGGGGTCCGGAAAGTAGAGGAGAGGAAGCTTGAGGTTGTATCTACCGTGTTATACAGAAACTTGTATCTTACAGTACCCGTGTCACGGGAAAAAAGGGTCTCCCTACGGCGCTGCGGCAGTGAAAAATTGAATCTTATCGGAAGGGGCATCATGTCAGGCCACGCCAAGACCCACCCAATAATCACGGAGATTGTTCAATCATGAGCCGTGTGGGTTTTCCATACATCATATACCTGCCTTGATAGCACAATGTCCTTGAAGGGCCCGAACTTGATACAAGAATGCAAACAACGAGAATCGGGCTGCCATGTTTCGCCGAGTAGACAGGGTTTCACAAACAAAAACGTGCTGCCCCTGAGATGGCCCAAGCGCCAACAGGACTGACTGGACGGAGGGCAAGTCCTCCTAACCACCAATCTGGGATGCGCCTAAAATACCGGTACCGTACCTTATTCACCGCTCCAACTTCATCCTCCTCGGGATCGGCTTCCCTTCCAACTATTAAGACAAGCTGCTGACGGTCCCCCGTACTTTGCTCAAATTAAACGCGCAGCGCGCATGAACCATGCTTCCTCCGGTATCGGTAATCTCGCTGACCGTAGTAGCCCTTCTCGCGCTTCCCCCTGTATTCGCCCAGAATAATGTGACGTCGCTCAGCGGTACTTGGTCATCCAAATCAAATGCAGTCTTCACTGGACCGGCAAGTAACCGCCTTTCCTTCCCATTATCGCGTTATGCTTCTTGCGTGTCCCGCGTGATGCATTCCCTTGAGCGATGCTGACCGGGAAGGGGCAATAGAGCTTTTATGATCCCGTAAACGAGAAATTTTTTGAGCCTGCGCTCACGGGTACGTCCTATTCGTTTACGGATGATGGATTTTATGAAGAAGCGGTTTATCTCGCCCTTGCCAATCGTGGGTTTTCCCCCGGGATACCAAGGGCTACCTTTCGTTTAGCCTTTCTTGTCCGTCCTCTCCCCCCGTACCGGTACGCTGACGAGCCTTGGTTGGCCAGCTACGAACCCTTCATGCACGAAGGGGGTATTGCAGTGGCAGCACGGCAGATATATAATTGCGGAGAACGGCTCGATAATACTGCATCCGATCATGGTGGATGGCAGGCGCTTGCATTCTGATCCGTGCAAGCATTCGACCTCGATTTACACAAGGTTCAATACGACGGAAGTCTTCAAGGTAGGCATAGTTTACCTCTTATTCTTTCGGAGCGGAACCCCCTAACAAGAGTGGTGTTCTAGAAGTGGGAGGTTGTTGTCGACGAATACCGTGGAGTGCACCGACTCAATCTTTATAAATTTGATGGGGCCCCGATGAATCCGATGTATGACCCCCTTTGACCTGAAATCCTTGGTCTTCAACGCCTAAGCAACTCTAACATAGGTACCTTGCATACCGCCCCCCACAAATGCTCCCCACACAGACCCTCAACCCTACGGAAAGCGCTCCAAAGGCTACTGGAGCTTCAAAGTTGAAGGTAAAGCGTACCCTACCTAGTAATCTCAAGAATGTTGAGAGCATCAATGTGGATAGATGGTGGTGGATTGGATTGGGCATGACTAGTGTTGGGTTTTTTTGGGTTCTTCATGGATTAGGAGGTCTACGCCTTTTTTTCGTTTGGGGTAGAGGACGGGTACGGGGTATATGAAAATGATGAGAGGCGTATGGTTCGAGCATTTCCAAAGAGATATGATACGAGATGAACAAGAATCTATTTATAATATTACTTGATTTTATCGAATAAATTTAGAAGACATCCCCCGCTTCGTCCCGGGTTTCAGGCCCTTTTAGCGCGATCTGAGCTTTACTAGTGCTAGATAGCAACCATGCTACCTTCACAACGATACTAGTTTGAGGATTAATCATGTTTCTTATTACCGTCCTCCACCTATGACTACTTCAAGATACTGATAGCATGAAGAAAGAGATTATGCTTAATAGAATAGGATTAACTTTTATGAAAGAAATCAAAGTAAAAGCAAAAGTCTTTACAAAGGAGAAGTTTACAGAATTGACGTTGAAAAAAAAAAAAAAAAACTATGGTGGATTTTGGAGCATTGGGGGGCTTGAGGATGCTGTAAAAGATAAGTGTGAAGGTTAGGAGAAATATGTGGAGATTGGAGAAAATGCTAGAAGATACAGAGTTTTTACTAATGAATTTATTGCACCACATGATTGCTACTCTGTTTGCGGTAAGTTGGAAGCTGTTAGTGCTTGGAGATATATCTATTCTGTTAACTCTGGGTTGTATTTCCAAGAAGTTCAGATGGCACTCCAGGAAGAGGTTATCCATCCTGCCTATATTATAGAAAGGGCCTGGGGTTGAGGTTAGAATATCCCTCAAGGACAAGGTCCCATGCCTGATCCTCATGTCATTTGCAGTGATTGTTTTTATTGTATACCTTTGCAGAAGGAAAGCACTCACATGCTAAAAGGTAGTAATTGATAAGTATTGTATCTAAGAGTTAGAAGAAAATGAGCATCCAGTTTCATGCTACCTGTAACTGTGTGGCATAGTAAAAATGCTATTAGTCAGCAATATCAACACCATTCATTTTGTTATTATAGTTATAAGTTAGGCCAGAAACTGGAATCTCTTGCTAGATATTTTCTCCTCATACACCTTGTATAGTTTCACTATTCCATGGGGTTTGATGAGAATAATAAGAATTACAAATCTTTTAGTCAAATTTACTACCATTGTATATTGTTGTAAGAAGGTGTACAAGGTTGTTAGCATACTAGAGAATAGCAAGAAGATCCTAAACTCTTATACAAGAAAGAAAGTCCCACAGTAGTTTACTCTTTTGTTTATCAATTTTCATATGTATTGGAAATTCCACAGAGTTTGGACATGCCGTACTACAAGCACCAAGACCATACTCTCAATACTAGGAATAAGGAGACATTGCAGAAATAGTTACTACAGTAGAAGTTGGAAGTATTTGTTTTATAAGGGAGTTGTAAATACATTTGTAGTACTGCATATGAGATTGGACTTAACTGAATAGGTTTGTTATAATTTGCAGGATTTTTTAGGTCAGAAAATAAATCTACATATGAGGTAAACATAAAGTCATGGGTATATCTTTTCTTATATGACACTAAAATCTCAGATTCAAATAGTACAGGCTTTGCAGGAATCTGAATGGTATAAAATTATTGTCCAACAAATTGAATTATTATCTTATCAATAGATATATAAGTGCAACGGGGGCACCCCTAGAAAGGTGGATCCCAAGGTTGTGACCGCACCGAACAACTTCAAACTTATTGCGAAAGGTTTACCTAAATGTAAGAGTAAAGTAAACGGTAAAACTTAATATCGTTAAGCCTGACTGTAACCGGTACGGGTTACTAGGATTTTATGTTTGGTTTCACAGTATCGTTTGATACTCGTAGTGTTTCGTGTGCTATCGTTTGATACACACATTGTTTTATGTTTGGTTTCACAGTATCGTTTGATACTTGTAGTGTTTCGTGTGCTATCGNTGTTTCGTGTGCTATCGTTTGATACACACATTGTTTTATGTTTGGTTTCACAGTATCGTTTGATACTTGTAGTGTTTCGTGTGCTATCGTTTGATATACAGATTGTTTTATGTTTGGTTTCACGGTATCGTTTGATACTGGTAGTGTTTCGTGTGCTATCGCTTGATACACACATTGTTTTATGTTTGGTCTCATAGTATCGTTTGATACTTGTAGTGTTTCGTGTGCTATGGCTTGATACACACATTGTTTTATGTTTGGTTTCATAGTATCATTTGATACTGGTATTGTTTCGTGTGCTATCGGTTGATACACATAATGTTTTATCGCTCATACTGGAGATAAGGGATATGCTGTATTTAAAGACCGCTGATTCCCGCGATGGAAACGGCAGATTTCGACAGATAGTATTCTTAAAAATACTTGGTTGAACGGTTACCTCTTTGATCTCCTATTACACCCAGTTTGAAGCCTCCTTTAGCCAGCAGCGCTCGCTTCGTGTTGATCATGAAGCTATCTGCTCCTATCGTACCTCTACGTGACTAGGGCCTGGCCCGAACACGTTACATTTTTTTAACCTCAGCAAGTGGTTAAGAAACCTGCAGGGACCTGGTCTGATCAACCTACGAAAGTCCAATAAACAAAGCTAGTATCGGGGAGTGGCAGAACCAAGAGGAGTTCGGGTCCGCCAAACGACACGATTGAGTCATTGGAGACTCGAAGTGGGAAGCAGGTGCCACAAGAAGGCCTTACCAAGAAAAGGCAACCTAAGAAACGGATAGGGCCAAAGAGCGATTTTGCGATTGACGAAGCAGAACACCAACTTGCGCGAGACTTGGCCAAGCAGACCTTCAGTAAGTCAACTGACGAATTAGTGAAGGCAGCAACCACCGTTCCGCGGCTATTTCCCACCAGCTCCAGTAAAGGAAAGGGACCGGCGCAACCACCTAAGAAAGACAGCATACCTATTGGGACACCTAAGAAGGACGAGAATGAAGAAGAAGGATCGGATCACTCAGTAGCGAAGCAGCCACCGGACGATAACCCAAGTGAAGATCCAGATAGCTTCTCAGACAACAGTTCGAGTAATGAAGAGTCTGGACACGATATGTCTGAAGGTGAATCCGCCGGGCGAGCAGGACCTAAAATCAAACTCCCACTGCCACCGGCGTTCTCAGGCGAAAAGGACGACCTAAAACCTGAAGTATTTGACCGGTGGGTCATAACAACTTCGCAATACCTTACCCTACATGGAGTGGACAAAACCACGGAAGGAAGCGGAGCGTACTTTGGAAGCTTCTGTACCGGAAAGGCAGAGGAGGCATACCACCAAGCAATGAACCACTAGCAGAGTGGGGAAAAAATC
>PYWC01000069.1:933292-981154 GCA_003182015.1 Tuber magnatum | reverse complement strand
GTCGACCGACTGAGTATTGAGGTCTTCCTGAACGAAAGACGGGGAAAAAACTGAGGGGTGGGAGGCCGGATTGAGGCCTAGCAGATCCGCAGCCGCACGCAAAAGGTTTGTGCACGACTGGCGCTCATTCGGGGCAGGGGAGGAGACTCTGCCAGTGGGATTGTTCCTCATACTGGCGCGGCTAGAGACTGTGCAGAGTGGCCCCCCCAAGGAGGGCTGAGGAGGTGGTTGTTGATCAGCCATCACGTATGATTAGGCTGGGGGTAGAGTAGGCTGTTGGCTTAGAGCCTGAAGCCTAAGCGACAGAGAAAAACTGGTGTGTCGGAACGGTTACCACGCAGAAACCTGGAGTTTTGCACGGCCGAAAGCGGTAATGTTTTTAAGCGAGAGGAAAGTAGCGGGCGCGGGGCGTGGCTAGGAAGTAGTGTTGGTGGAGGCGAATGTTGAAGCGATAAGAGGAGGAGGCGACCGTTACCGAGAAGTCGTCCACGTACGAGACCACCATGCCCCGGGGGATCGAAATGTGTAAGGAGGAAACATAAATAACGAACAGGAGAGGAGATACCGGGGACCCCTGGGGTGTCCCCACTGCTAGCGGAGAAAAGGTATTAGGCGCACCCTGGAAGATCAGGCGGCATCTGCACTGCGACAGAAACGAGGAGACCCAGTGGACTAGATAGGCCGGAGTGTGAGCCCTCCTGAGAATGGTTGCTAGTTGGGGCGCGTTTACATTATCAAACCCCCCCTTAATGTCCAGAAAAAGTCTGGAGACCCTGAGGCCAGCGGACTGAAAGGGTTTGACCTCGTGAGACACGGTCGACTGGTATCATCCACTCGCACGGAAGCCATGGAGAACTCTCCGGGGTATAAAAACCTGGACCCCCAGTGATGGAGCTGAATACAGCGAACCCAAAAGCTCCGCAGACGGACAGCAACGAAGGAAAACCCCACCCGACAGTGAGACAACAGTTAGATCCCCACAAATTGGAAACCCCCAGACCCAGAAAGGAGAAAAGCCCCACACTCTCCCACCCCTAAAGCAAATGCCTTGTACTCCGGTACCAACCCCCCTTTATCTCGCCCCTTCCCTGGTATGGAGCAGGATATGACGAGGAGGCACACAGCCCAGGTAAACAGAGGGCAACAGTCGGGCTNTAAAGAAATAGAAAGTCAAATGTGAAAGCAGTGGCCATTGAGTATAGTAATAGTGATTTAGAAGAGCAGAAGGGCTCTGATTGTGGTGGTGGTATGAATAGTAATACTAAGATTAATATACCAAGTATAAGCCATATTCCAGACCCTTACATTTCAATAGCTTACCCTTTTCAGTAGCAAAACCACAAAACTAATACCCAGCAGAGAACTATGAGATGTCCCCATCGCTTTACAAGGTATCAGATTAGCTATGTTATTGATTCCAATCAAGATATTTAGATTTGAAGCCCCTTGTATAGTATTATACACTTTGTCCATCTCTACTTTTCTCAAACAATTTTTCACAAATAAAACTTCCTGGATATATTTAATGTTGTATTGTAAAGCTATGATTACAATTGTGGAGTAATTGGAGTAATCCTGATGGTGTAGTTGCTCTTTTGATAACTAGAATACTCTAAAAGTATCTGACCTATAGCTAGGTGATGACCCTTAGCATCCCGGAATATCTTACCTGTGAGCACTGTGAGCCTACCTTTACCTCACTAAAGCAATTAGTTGCCGAGACAATGGCTCAAATTCCTGATCAATTGATTTGGAAGTTCTCAAATTGAGTACAAAGCATTATTCTGGCCTATAAGACTAGTGCTATATATAGGAATGAACTGTATAATTCTATTGTGTTAACTAAGTACAAATCACATCATATTTCTGGAATATAATGTATACTATGATATGATCTACTAATATTTTATATAATAATATATAGCTTGAACATATTAAAAATAACTATGTTGAGTCCAGGACTTGAACCTCTGTTCACTTTTTGAATTTGTAGCTGAATGCCAAGCCATCCCCTATCACAAAATCTGCGGTATACAGTTAAGACGTCCAGAACCATAGTGAATTTTTTTTCCTATCCTATTCTCGTATTAGAAACTCTTTATTCTTTCTTTCTTGCCAGTGTTTTGTAACTAATATGTAGAAATTGGGATATAATTGGGCTTTATCTAATAATATATTATAAGATAGGTATAAAAAAACTTTCTAACTATTGCTAGTAGTAGGCAAGTTAGGTTTTTATTTTATTTTATTAAATCCTTTAATTGTGTATAGGGTACAATCTCTGTATACAACCAGTAGATTACGACATAAAAACCCAAACACACTACAAACAAAAGAAAATTATAAAATAACCCAACAAACCAAATAACAAAATTCATCTAGGTGCTCAGGCCTTTCACCCCATCCTTTCTCAAACTCAACATATTAAGAAAGCAACTGTAACATTCTGGTAAAGGGCGTATCCCCTTTTAACGGAAAATTAACCTTATGTTTCGAAAACTACTTCAACAAATCATTCATGAAACCTATTTCTTCTTCCTTGAAACCAAACACTGCCGAATTCGCACCAAAATCACGCACTCTCTCGTCTTGTGTCCTCCAAGTCTTCTCCATTACTGGGTATCTATCCATCACATGCTCCAGTGTGTCTTCTTCTAGTTCACATCTCCTGCATGTACAGTCTTGCTCCCTTGTCTTCCAGTCCTGCTAACCCGTGAGATAGCTCTTTCCTGCCTTGATCTGTTGTATCCGTCCTGCTAGGAACTTCGACTTGTTCATATATGTCCAGCAGGAGCAGTACAGTGGTTTCCACTTGTACCTTTCTGGGTACGGGCATTCGCACCAAAGGTGATAAACTTGACTCCTGATACGATCTACTCCCATCCAGTACTTCTCATCATTCACGTCTGAGATCGTGCAGAAGGAATGCAGTTTGAGTGGGAGTACCCACCCTTGATAGACTACCCTTGCCATCGCAGCGTATCTATCTATTGGTAGGTACCGTTGTACTGAGGTTGAGCTACTGGAGTTCCACGTCTTTGGTCAGGTTCCTCCCGGCTTCTCGAAGGCCTGGAGTCTCGCCGTTTCAATTCTAAACGGTATTCTCATTGGGAAGCCCCCCGGCATTAGGGCTGCGGCATAGTTGTTTTCCGGGTCTGCTGTGGCAAACCTTATCGCCGACATGGACTGGATCTGTATGTTGTATAGTCCAAGTGGCATCAGGCATGCCTCGGGGCTTAGCACTTTTGTATTGGTGGCATAGAAGCAATTCGTTATCCATCTCTGTACTCTCCTCCAAAAGGTCTCCATCTTGCACAGAACCGTTGCAGGTGGGTTGAAGACCTCAGCTCCATACAGGAGTGTCAGAAGGATGATGCCTTTTGCCAGTCATCGGCATGAGTAGGGTGTCAGACCCTTGCCATACCCTGAGAGTCTCTGAATCCGATTAAAGGCTGCCTGTGCTAGGGTCAGCGTTTTGTAGTAATGTACTCTGATCGCAAGTCCTGGTATCCACCAGTATCCCAGCCATCGTAATCCATTTGTGGTCGGCTGTACCATATGCCTATCTATTCTTATGCTTAGAGGTTCAGGTTTTCTCCTCTGCCTTGGAGTTGTCCAGTGTATCATGTCTGCTTTCTCAATTGAAAAGCTGAGGCCTAGCCCTTCGGCTATTTGCTTGACCTGTCCCCATGCCCTCCGTAGTACTATGATATTTCTTTCATAGGAGTCATTTGCTACTGTAATTTTGAAATCATCGACATAGGAGAGCATAAAACCCTCTTATGTCAGTATGTCCAGGTGTAACTCCCTTATGTATAACACAAAGAGTAGCAGAGATAAGGGTGATCCCTGTGGGATTGCTGTGTTGATTCTGTGCGATGTCCTCGGCCCCCCTGGGAAGAGAATGGTGCATTTCCAGTGTGCAATGAATGCATTGATCCACTTGAGTAAATAGTCAGGGCACTTTCGACTGCGCATAGCTTCCAGCATCTTCTTGTAGTCCACATTGTCGAATCCTCCCTTGACGTCGAGGAATAGCAACGTAACCTTTTTATCTTTGAATTAGTATTCAGTTACCCTATTATAGAGTGCTATTCCAGCGTCTGCCGTGCTTCTTCCTGCCACGCTTCCCATTTGTTCTAACTTATACCCTCCACCGCAGCTCAGTCTCGCTAGCCTTCATGCTACTATGTGTTCCACCAACTTCGAAAAGGTTTGCATAAGCGCGATAACTCTGAAAATCCTTGGTTGAGAATAGTCCTTCTTTCCTGGCTTGAGGAGCAGGATGCCCCAACTCCCTTTTAGGATCTCTGGATACAGCGACCATTTCAACATCTGCATCACTAGGTACGGTCTGATTTCGTTCTTTGCCTTGTGTATTTGTTTCCAGACTCCATACGGGATCTGGTCGGGTCCTGGGGCGGAGTTGTTGCTACATTTATCCAAAGCATTTCCTACCTCCACAGGCAGTAGGCAAGTTAGGAATCCTGCCTTTTTTATACAATGTCATAGGATTCAGAAATATATTAAGTTGATTATAAGATTGATGTCTATCATAATTTAAATATCTATTATGATCACTATTATTTAAATTTATTCTGTTATCCTGATTTTTAAATATTATCTTTCTCTCTGAACTATGATACATAACCTTCTACACTTTTCCTTTACCCACCATTCTATGGTGCTCCTATTAATCTTATAGGACGGACAATGGAAACATAGATATAAGGTTACCAGGGTGTAGGGGTTTTTGATTTTGTATGGCCGCGTCGTTTCCACTGTCACCTTTTTATTTTTATTTTTTATTTTTTTCATCCCTACTCCCCCACTTTTTGCAAGACCCCCACGCATTTCGTTCTTCCTTCAATTATATCACTCACGATTGGGCATCAATCTTTTCCATTTCCTCTCTATTATTATATAATGAAGTCATCTTTATCTTGGATTGCGTAGAACGGCCATCGCTTTAAGGAGGGGTGTGATTCTTCACGGGTAAAAAAGCCATAAAGTTCATGTTCTATGATACAACAATCAGATGACACCCGTATCTCACCCTTTTCCCGCACTAGCATCCCTTCAAGCCTTAAGCAGAGGCGCCATCGTACTTGACCAAATTCAACTTGTCCAAGTCGACACCGTGGAGGGATCGCGCCTTACCACTCGGTTTTAGCGGTTAGCCGTGTTGAGAAAGGAGGGTTTCTGGGACATACATTGATTCCATACTGTGTCTTGCCCTCGTCATGCCCGAACAAGCTGGACCCGCAGTTCTTGCAGAAGTGGTAATGGATAACCTTCTTGTTGAAGGAATAAGGGCTGAGATGTTCTTCACCTTCGACTGTGACCCTGTCACCCGTGGCGAAGAAAATGAGAAGACCGCGGTCTGAGCAAAGAGAGCAGTTGCAGTCGATGATGTTTTGCTCTTCGATGGGAGTTGCTAGTGTCACGCTGAGCTTGACTTTCTTGCAATGGCATGACCCCTCGTAAGTTTTCTCAGTGGAGGTCATGACTTTGTTCGTTTGTGAAGGCGACTAACGATTTTCGTCTTTGTATCAGGGGATGGTATTTTCGCTTCTGGAGTTTCTTGCCTATGATATCAATCTTACGAGGCTGGTGGGTGTGTTGGAGCCTTTATATACTATTTTCCGGGAGCCATCTTACTAGGTCTTATGATTGATTGGCGATATATCTTGTTAATTCCTTTTTAATTCCTTATTCCCAGCTCTGTATGATCCGTATCGGTATGTCATACGAGAATGCGGGGTCGGCAAGGAGACGGGTTGTAGAACCTAGGAAGTGAGATGCACCCCGGTACGATACATACCAGTCGGGTACCGCAGATGCTGCGTTCCATCGCTACCCTGAAAGAGGTGCACTCGCTATGGATGTATCAGGATTGGAGGACGGAAACCGCCCCCTCACCAGCGGCATCCCGCATTGTCCCTTCTGACTGGGGAGGAGGTAAGATGAGTTACATACATGAATTACGCTCTGCTGAATACCGGTATCATACAAGGTGGTGATCGTTTTTCCCCCGTTAAAAAACAAAAACAAAAAAAAAAACATCAATGCCCTTCCCATCCAATTGCAATCCGGTACCGTACTGGTATTCCCTTCCTGGCATCTTGCGTTGGTGATAACTCGTGAGCGACAACAGAACCCATCTGGTGCTCAGTGGCTTCACAAATTCAAGGGGTGGAACAGGTGAGAGAGCTATGGTACAATTTCGACTCTACTAAAATCGTTCTACCCTCGGTGAATACGTGAATATGATACCCTTTTTTTTTTTTTTTTCCTCAGAATTTTTAGAAAAGAAAAGGCCACAATTCGGAATCTGAGCCAATAGTCTAATCAAAGCTTGATCTCCTACGGGGGAATTCAATGTGGTTGGTATCGTGGCAGACCCAATTGGGAAGGGTGCGATAACGCTTATAGTTAGTATCCTACAAGTACTAGTACTTGTGCGGTCAGGGACCCAACACACATAGAATTTAATGACTGTTATTATAGCGGCGAGCGGTCCGTGCCTGTATTGAAGAAGAAAGAGAACCGTCGTACCTTCTCTTTGAATTAAAAGCCGGTCCAGCTAAGTTAGCAACTGACTGACTAAGGAAGTGTCAACGTGGATGGCCACATCCCGGTTGGGCCTGGAACAACAACGACGAACCCCGCCTCTGATTTCCCTGCCTCTTTTTCATCCAACACCCCATCCACTTGAGTAAATAGTCAGGGCACTTTCGACTGCGCATAGCTTCCAGCATCTTCTTGTAGTCCACATTGTCGAATCCTCCCTTGCTTACCTGTGAGCACTGTGAGCCTACCTTTACCTCACTAAAGCAATTAGTTGCCGAGACAATGGCTCAAATTCCTGATCAATTGATTTGGAAGTTCTCAAATTGAGTACAAAGCATTATTCTGGCCTATAAGACTAGTGCTATATATAGGAATGAACTGTATAATTCTATTGTGTTAACTAAGTACAAATCACATCATATTTCTGGAATATAATGTATACTATGATATGATCTACTAATATTTTATATAATAATATATAGCTTGAACATATTAAAAATAACTATGTTGAGTCCAGGACTTGAACCTCTGTTCACTTTTTGAATTTGTAGCTGAATGCCAAGCCATCCCCTATCACAAAATCTGCGGTATACAGTTAAGACGTCCAGAACCATAGTGAATTTTTTTTCCTATCCTATTCTCGTATTAGAAACTCTTTATTCTTTCTTTCTTGCCAGTGTTTTGTAACTAATATGTAGAAATTGGGATATAATTGGGCTTTATCTAATAATATATTATAAGATAGGTATAAAAAAACTTTCTAACTATTGCTAGTAGTAGGCAAGTTAGGTTTTTATTTTATTTTATTAAATCCTTTAATTGTGTATAGGGTACAATCTCTGTATACAACCAGTAGATTACGACATAAAAACCCAAACACACTACAAACAAAAGAAAATTATAAAATAACCCAACAAACCAAATAACAAAATTCATCTAGGTGCTCAGGCCTTTCACCCCATCCTTTCTCAAACTCAANCCCCCGTTCCTCACTTCTTCCCACCCTCAGCGACAACAACAACAACAACAACAACAACAACTACTGCCTCTCCGTATCGACTAGAAAGACCATATTTGGGACACTTTTCCTTTCTAAATCTTGAATCATGGGTGACTTTAATGAAGAATACGACGTTGTCATCGTCGGTACTGGTCAGTTTCGGGATGCTGTGGCCCACCCTTTCCTCTGCCTCGAAGCTAATCCATTGCCCTCCCTACTCGATAGGTTTGACCGAATGTATTCTTTCCGGGTATGATAATTCACCAAGAGGCTTTCCACATATCCGTCTTCCTTTCTTCTGGTTACTGACCTTCCTTTGTAGTGTTTTCGGAGCTGAAGGAAAGAGGGTCCTCAACATCGACCAGAACTCCTACTATGGAAGGCGAGTGGTTTTTCATCCTCAAAATTTAGATTTGCTAATTGATTGCTAACTTTGTTAATAGTGAGAGCGCTAGTTTGAACGTGATGGAGGTAACTGCACAATTGTTGGACTGCCACGGCCGATTTGTAGCTAACCTCTTGCGTGCAGATGTGGAAGAAGTTTAGGTGGTCCGACGAGCAGCAAAGAGTTGAGGCCGAGAGAGCAAAGGCCGAAGAGGAGGGAAAGCAGGTTGGTGCCAATGCCACTCCCGCCGGCCCAGAACCTCCTGTCGCCTTCGGAAAGAAGCCGAGTGAATGGAACCAATGGCACATCTCCTTGGTACCAAAGTTCTTGATGGCCGACGGCGAATTAACCAACATCCTCCACAAGACTGGTGTCACTCGTTACATAGACCTTCTCCAGGTTGGTGGGAGCTATGTCGTGAAGGGCGGCATGCCTTACAGAGTCCCTTCTACCAGGGTGGAGGCTGTGACGTCGTCTTTGGTCTCCAACTTCCAGAAGTTTTACATGCAAAATTTCTTGCAGTTTATTGCCAATTACAAGGAGGATGACAAATCGACTCACAAGAAAGGTGTGTTTTACCTCTTGTCTCGGCACCACAGCGAGCTACCCTCTGATATGCATGGATTTAGGTCTTAATCTTGACCAAAACACAATGAGAGAGGCCTACAAGATCTTTGGTCTTGATGCTTGGACCTCAGAGTTCATTGGTCACGCTATGGCTTTATATGTCGATGATTCTTATCTCGACGGACCGGCTCGGGAACCCATTGAGCGTATTATCCTCTACGTTAGATCCATGGCTCGTTTCGGAAAATCTCCCTACATCTTCCCGCTCCATGGATTGGGCGAGCTTCCGGAGAGATTCTCTTTCCTGTCTGCCGTCTATGGTGGAACATATGCTCTGAACACTCCCCTGCAAGAGATCCTGTTCGATGATTCCGGCGTCGTCTGTGGAGTCAAGTTCCCCCACCCCAACACCAAGGAGGTGGTCACCGTCAAGACCAAGAAAGTTATTGCCGACCCCAGCTACTTCCTCGGACAGGACAAAAGGATCCGTCGGGTTGGAAAGTTGATTCGTGCCATCTGCATCCTCACTCACTCTGTCGACGGCACTGAGAATGCCGACTCAGCGCAAATTATTATTCCTGCGAGCCAAACTGGAAGGAAAAACGATATCTACATCTCGTCGGTTTCCTCGACATTTAATGTCTGCCCCAAGGGATTCTACCTTGCCAGTGTCTCAACCGTTCTCGAGAGTCCGGATTCCGGGAACCCTCATACAGAACTGGAGCCCGGATTTGAACGTCTGGGGCTGGGCTCTGGCCGCCTAGGCAGGGATGAGGAGAAGTGGGTTTTTATTCAAGATTTTATCTTTTGCTTTACTCAATCTGGGCGCTGACATTTTGTAGGTTCATCCAAGTTGTCGATCTCTTTGAGCCTGTTGAGGATGGTACCAAGGATCACGTATACATCTCCAGGAGCTATGATGCTTCTACACACTTCGAGACCTGCACCGATGATGTCAAGGATATCTACAAACGTGTTGAGGGCAAGAACCTCATCATCGAGCAGAGGAAGGATGAGCAGCGGGCGGAGTCTTAGAGGTTCTTGTGAATGTTTTATGGAGTACATGAGCTTTTTCATCTTATTTCCTTGCACGCTCTCTTTCCATGTTGCCCGGTAAGTTGATGCTGCGTGACATTTGACACCACGACATGTCTTTCTTGAATCCATACGATATAATATAAGTCTTTTTTTAAATTATGAGGCTGAGTGGTGTGCTGTGTGCTGTGATGGGGGTGGGGGGATTAGGTTCTGCGCTCATTAGCTGTCATTCGGTTGGATGGTGGAGTTGCTTGAGATTATGGTGGAAAGTAGAGTGAGAAGGGTACCGGCAATGATGTTGAAGCGTTGGTGTAGTGTGAAGGATTAATTGGAAAAAACGCACTCCATAACTCCATAAACTTGACATGCGGGTTGTAGTCTCGTGCGTAAGACAGCCATTAAACAGGATCCTCCGAAAATATCACTACTTCAACTCCTCTTCTTCGTGGTCCCAAATCCACCTGTGAACCCCATCATCCTAGCCATAGCAACCGCATCCGGATCCTCCTCCTCCCCATCCCCACCTCTTTCCGCGCTATCACTATCACCTCCCCCAATACCCCGTTCATTGCCCAACTTTCTCTCCTTTTCCTTTCTCTCTCGCCTAGCAACCTTCCTCTTCTCCCTCCTCTGCACCCTCTCCTCTTCCTCCACACGCGCTCTCTCCGCCAACCTCCTCGCCAAATCCACCTCCCCATCCCTCCCCTCCTCATCCCTCCTCCTCTTCAGCCAGGCCAACCTCTCAACAACCATCTCTAGTGTAGCAACGACAACCTCATCCCTCTCACCAACAGCATGCAAGTGCTGCTTGGAATTAAGGTGATCCACCCACTGCAGCGAGTCCTTGAATGTAAGATCGCAAGCCTCACAGTAAAACCCGGCTCCCCTCCCCCTCTTGCCCACGCCCGCGCCCGCCGGGACTAGGGTCGTCTTGTTCAGGTTCTCCTCGAGGTTAAGTCGTGAGGCGCGCGCCGAGGTGCTGCTGGCGTCCGGAGGCGTGGGCGGTCGGTGGAATTTCTTTCCTGCGAGCTTGGCCTCCTGGTGGAGTTTCGAGGCGGCGCGGTCTTGGGACTCGCGCTCTCGTGCCTTCGTGGTCCATTCTTCGCGATCCCCAGGTTGGACGGAAGTTCTGGGTAGGTAGGTTAGATCTGTATGGGTGGAAAAGGAAAGGAGAGAGAGAGGGGGAGATACGGTGTCGCCGCCGGTTTCGGTGCCGTAGGCGGTTTTTTTTTTGTCATCTGGCATTGTGGTGGTGGTGGTGGTGGTGGTGGTGGTGGCGGCAGTATGATACCATAGAACATAATATGATATAGGTGTGGTTGTGAGAGTGGTGAGTTTGAGTGGGTGGAGGTTTGAGGCTCAAAATGTCAGTGGTGATGTTGGGCCCTACATGCCTTAGTCTATTGTAGCCTACCGTACCGGGTTTCCTCTGAGGTCACCATCTCCAATCGCCCTATTCATACCACAAATGACCCATTTCGATAGCCAGGCCGCAAACATCATTTCTCACTTCAATTGACTACCAGTATACACCGGAGTGGGATACCACGCATAAGTAACGGGCTTCACAGCACATAAATTTCAACCGAACCAAGCGTGTCTTGCCCTGTCCTTCCGCTCGCGAAAATTGCCGTTCTCAAATCATGCACTGTGCATTGTGCATTACCGGTACAGTGCCCTCTTTCTACGAGAAACCGATTCAAAAAAAAAAAGGGGAAGACACCCAGTAAACCACCGCATTCCCGACTATCTATCCATCTACAAGTGTATTTCGGCGATAATTGGCACTGGAGGTCCCATGCTGGTAACCAGATCCAACCAACGATTACCTTTGCCGATTGGTATGGTATTTTGTACAGTAACAACAAGTACTCGAGTACAGTACTGTATAATACGAGACAGTGTGGCCCACACTATTGGGCGTCTTATCGCCCGCCACCACCAGCGGGCAATTGAGCTATTACAACGCATCAATGGTCATTCCCGGAGTTCACAAGAGGTCCCGATTGGGAGAATAGTAACCGCCAGACTACGAGTAGGTTACTCGCCGTTGATAGGGAGTGCCATTTCTCATTCGGTTTAAGGGTAGTACGGTGGGATATCCTCTCCGAGGGAGGCGGCGGGGCTCGATATCATATCATACCGGTATCGAAGTAAGTTATTGGTAGTCTATCGAACTGTGTTCTCACAGTTGGGCAACGCGCTGTACAGTACGGTACGCGAAACCTCGTCCAAAACGTCATGGTGCAGCGATACCTCACGACCCACAAAGCTTAATCTATTAACAGTTAAAGACTACGACAGTAGGGGTAAAGACCTACTGCGGGCACAAATGAATGGAGAGCCCCCCCCTCCCTTTATGATACAAATAGACCAATAAGTAAGCCAAGCTAAAAGTAGCGGAGTGAACTATACAAGGTCGTATACCGATACCGCGGGGACCCAACAGTAACGGAAATAATATTATAAGAAATGAAAGAAGATTCTAGGTTATAATATAGACACCTCGTGATCGTCATCGTCGTCACTGCGACTACCAAAAGAAATGGGGGGGGGGCACATGCTAACATGGTAGGAGTAGGAAGAAAGATCCATAAAATAAGGAAAGAGGAAAAGCCCATATAAACTTCCGTTTTCTTCACTAGAGTTCCCCTTTTTTCTCAAAAAAAAAAAAGGAAAAAAGTCTTGGTTGCTATACCCCGCCTTCCACTCATTGAGCACTAGTATAACTTAGCCGGATCCAGAAGCCTTCTTGTTCTGGTCGTCATCGTCTTTTGGCATCTCGTCGTGCTGGTGAGTGAGGTTGTGCCAAGCACGTTTCAGGAGGCCTTCGTTTTTGTGTTGTTCGTAGGGGGAGGTTCCGTCCCTGGAAATTGATGTTTGGTTAATATAAGTACTTGGGCGGTTAGAGCTGATGGTAGTGGTGGTGGGGTTATACTTTTCACCATTAACATTCATTATCCTCCTAGCAGTCTTGTCGTTGAACTCGTCGGCGAGCATTTCTAGAAGGGTTCTTTGGCGGGGTGTTAAGGTTCTAGAGAGGGCGTGTTAGTTCTAGTGGTAGTAGAGATTGCAAGAGTTGAGGGACCTACCTTGGAGGGTTGAGCTTGAGTTCAACCTTTAAATCTCCAAACCTTTTGGGGGAATTGAGCTCCCGCATACCTCGTCCGGCGATGGTTACCATGTCTCCGGTGTTTGTGCCCAGCGGGACTTTAATATTCACTTCACCGTCTAGTGTCGGGATCTTGACCTGACCTCCCAAGAGGGCAGTTGTCAATGGTATCGTAGCGGTGTAGTAGATGTCCGAGCCCTTTCTCTTAAACTCCTTATGTGGTGCAACCCGAATATGAACGAGCAAGTCCCCCCTCCGAGTCTTGGTGGGCGAAGGGCTGGAAGTATTCATCTGCGGGGCATCGCCCTCCCCGTCCACCCTTACTTTCATGCCGGTGTCCACGCCGGCGGGTACGTCGATTGTGATCGTGCGGGATTCCTTCGTCGCGCCGGATCCGCCGCAGGTCCCACACTCCGAGCCCCGAGGGATAACTACCCCTGCTCCGTGGCAGGCATCGCAGGTCGAGGCCATCTGGAAACCTTGCATGAAGTGCACGCGGGTGCCGGTACCGCCACAGCGGCCACAGTTCTTTTTCTGAGTGCCGGATTTCATTCCCGTGCCAGTGCAGGTTTTGCACTGCACCAACGGGTGGATGGGAATATCCTTTGAAGTTCCCATTGCAGCTTCCATGAATGAGATTGTTGCTTCGAGCTGTTTTTTTTTTCAGTCAACTGCTCCGTCACATGTTAACAGCGGGGGGGACATAGTTCTTCAATAACATACTTCAATATTATCGCCAAAAATTATGTCCTCCGTAAAACCCCTCCTCCCGCGCCTAGCACCGCCACCACCACCAAATGCACTAAACAAGTCCTCGACCGAAAACTCTGCTGAGAAGCCCCCACCAAATCCGCTAAATCCGCTAAATCCTCCCTGGCCAAACCCGGCTCCAGCGCCATGACCGAATCCAGCATTTGGATCGAACGCCGCTTCGCCATACTGGTCGAACTGCTCCTTCTTTGCCGGGTCCGAGAGGATCTCGTATGCTGCTTGGACTTCTTGGAATCTTTCTCTCGCCGAGGAGTCCTTGTTCTGGTCTGGATGCCATTTCTTCGCCAATGAGTAGTATGCCTTCTTGATCTCGGAGGCTGATGCGGTTTTACCGACGCCGAGCACGGAGTAAGGATTCTTTACTGCTGCTTGGGACCTTGGAGTGGTATGAAAGGGCTGTAGGGAAGATATGATTAGATAATTACAATGACGTGCTATAGGCAGGGAAATACATACTCTTCTTTGCAAGTGATTGGAATTTCTCGGGACCGGCAACTGCCTCGGAAGTGTCGGAGTGTGGGGAGATCTGAAATTTGAGATAGGATTCGAAGATGCCCGCAAGACACGGACAGCTCTTGGTAATACTGGAGGAATGAAGCTCATGATGGTCGTTCACCACCGACGCTTGTAGGTGTGGCAATTGAGCGCCTCAAATAGAAAAGGTTATGAAGTTTACTGTTTGCTCGGTGGGGCAGAAGTGGTGGGAGAGAGGAACCTGGATTTCAAAAAAAAAAAAAAAAAGAAAAGAAAGTGACATGGATGACTCAGCCAATGAAAATAAATTCTTGATTATATCACGTGTTACTGATTATGATATGATCATACATGGAAAGTTCTCGAGTTAAATTGGCCTTCGAGCTTGTTTAGGCGGGTAGGGTATCAATCGAGGCTTAGCTTGGCTGTAACGCCACTGCTGTTGCTCGCGAATCAAACTCTCTTTCACGTCAACTGCAGCCAACCTTTGCCTCCCCCCTCCCCCTTCTCTCGGGATTCAACCCCACCGCCTGCTACCAAATCACAAAGCCTAGCGAACTTCTCATACATACGGCAAAAGCTATCCAGTAAAACAATTAAATGTCTCAGTCCGACAGCCTCGGTTTGCCTCAGGTCGCGGCCTGTCTCCTGGTAGGATACTTTGTTTTCAGATGGTTCTTCAAATCTACGGATCCTAGCAGCGTTTTGCCCGCTCGATCACCAGTCGTCGACCAGCGAAGGTTACAAGAGCAGTCCCTCCTCTTGACGGGGATGTTCCCCCAAGTGTCTATGGCGGCCGCACAAGCCGAGCTCATACGGAACGGTGGAAACATTGAGATCGCGACGGAGAAGATTCTAGCTGCTGGAGGACTTCCTGAGGTAATTGGTTTCTTCTGGAGGATGTTCTGTTCGGGCAGAAGTTAACTTTGATGTTTTTGCCAGCCTCCGACACCGGTCGCTACTCCCTTAGATTCCTCCACCGCCAGATCTGCGCCTGCAGCTGCTGCACATCGTACCGCTGCCCACAACGTCTCAGGAGCTTCGGCTTCTCGAGTTGGGGGATACCAAGACTTAATCACCAGGTACAACCTTCACGGCCGTCTTGACGAAGGGGATGCCTCTTCGTCGTCCACCCTCTCGGGGAAGGGTAAATCCCCCCAAAGCAGGTCGGACAGACAACTAGCTCATCAGAATAAGCGGGATGAAATGATCCTAGCAGCTCGTCGTAGAATGGAGGAGATGGATCGAAAGCAGGCTGCTACCAAGGGGCAGGCGTAATCATAAAGAAATTCCGATCCTATCTTCTGTTAGAGTTGTCCGAGCGGCAGCCGTCTTTTCTTTTTCTGTTTCTTTTTCATTACTCTTCTTTTTCCTTTCGACTTGTTGCTAGGCGCGAGATTCTGTTATTTGGGCACTGGGTCTGGGGGGTTTTCCTGTCAATATCATCCTCGTATGAGAGCATCTTGTCTGGTCATGGCCATCTTCTGTTACCGTACTATGCTACCGGTAAACGGGCCTGGTTGCAGCGCGTTCTGTGTTTGGGTTACCGGTATCTAGTTTTCCGTAAAAAACAAAAAACAAATCCATAATGAGTTGCTTTCTATAGAAGTTTTATGATACAATTCCTTTTTCTCTCATTTTTTTTTTTTTTTGGATAACAATATTGTGATGGGGATTTTATGATGATTCTCTTAGGCTGTATACTCATTATACGGTACGGCATGAGCCTGATAAATTACCGGCAAGGTCGGAGTGTCGCAGCCAGCCACATATCTCATGTCCAACGGCCGGGTAACCAAACCTTAATTCAACGGCAGTTTCCAACTTTAAGCTCCTAGAATCTACTTGTTCCTTATTGCTTCCGTCGCTCCCCCATCGGTGCCGTGCCTAGCGACCCGTAATACCGGTATCCACTGTGTGCTACGTACCACCGGTCAAACGCACGCGAAGGGCGGTATGAGAATCCCGTTGTAACTATCGACAGCAGGCCGGGTAACACCTTATGCAACAGAAATGTGATAGGATCGGGAACGCTGCCCGATCGTGTCCGTTAACCGTGTATACTTCTATATGGCAATGTCCGTAGAGAACAACCCTCCAAATAAATTCTCACTGAGGCATCATAAATATATGAATAGTATATGCGGAGGACTCAGCTGGACAGTATATATATAATAGAAGACTTAGCTGAATAGTATATATGAATGACTTGTTTGGGCTTGTAAGTTATGTATTAAGTATTAAGATATAGAGTATAATGTAATAAGTATAGTGAATTCACAAAAATGACAGATAGAGAAGAATTGTAGTAGGTATAGTGAATTTATCCTGATAACAGGTTTAGAAAACTTTGCAAGTCTATAGATACTAGTAGCTAACTTAGCTAGATCTTATATATTATAGGATTAACCAAGATTCTAGTGGCTTGTAGTATAGTTGATGGATTTAATATGATAAAAGTACTAGTAGAATTATATAGGTGTCAATATGGCAAAGTTGGCTAGATACCATAAACCTGGTTTTGAGTTATTACTCTTGAAAGTTTGCATAGAAACCACTACAATTGAAAGAAATTTGCAAAAGTAATTTCATGGGAAAGTTTTTTAATACCAATCCAATAATGGTAAAACATAATTTCCAAGTAATATAGATAGTATTAAAATTACTTTCTCTACACAGCTATGATAAAAAAAAAATTAAAAAAAAATTGTTTAATATTGTAAACTAGATTATTATAGAAGTAAAACATAAGTGAGCTCAGGCTAGCTTTTGATAAGTTTAATCATACAAAATTATTTCTTTCTCCTTTAATTCTTAGAACCTGATGGACAGTCTTGACCTCTGTCAACTATCACTCAACCCATTCTGATGTTACGATATATTGCACCAGATACTATTAATATTGGTTTAAGGATTCTGTTGCATTTGGGATAATTTTTATACAAATCACAAAACTTGTTTTAACAATTAATTCTCCTTATACAAAGAATTGATAAATATATTGTAAGTAGATTAAGAGATAAGCTATTCAACTATGTAATAAAAATATAAACAGATAATTGAAGATTTTAAATTTAAGAGCCAATAAAGAGTTCAATTCTTATAATAAATATATTTCAAGACCTTCAGATTATACCCTCTAGGATCAAGAAGTATTGTAAGCATTGAGGCTGATTTGTTGCATTGAGGGAGCAGACCAATTTTTCCATATCAGTACGCATATTATAGAATAATAAAAATTCCATAAACTAATAAAAGATTTAAATTCTTGATTTTCTAAATAGTTTAGCAAATGTTAGTAGTTTTTATTTAGTAAGTAAGTCAGAAAACCTTATTTTTACTAGTATTTTTCAATAAATATAGATATAGTAATTTCAATAGATATTATAAGTTATTAATATAATATAGTTTTTAGTATTCTTTTCAGTTGGTAAAATCTTTTCTCTGAAAAATCTAAAATATATTCAATCTCTCTCTGAAATCTAGTAGTAAGCTTCTAGTAAGTTTTGTTATAATTATATAATATTATTAAAACTATATTGTAATATTAATATAAATAGTTTTTATAGACTAATTGTAATATTATAATAAAAGGATAAATGAAAAAGGAAAATCTCTGACACTAGTGATAAGATTGAAATATTTGAATAACTTTCTGGTTATTCATTTTAAATATTTATTAAAGTTTATTTTCTGTACTATTTCTTAAATGAATTGTTTCTTTTGTAACTTTTTAAGACTTTAATATGATAAACATGGATAGAGAAGCACTAGTCAGATAACAAAAGTGAAGGAAAAGTTTTATATAACTTATATTTATGAATTATAGATTAACAATTTTGTACTACAGATTACTTAGAGGTTATAGGATTTTGTATACAATTTACAGTTTATGTGACTCATAATATATACTAGGTAGAAAATAAGGTACTATATTAACTAGTAAGAACTGCCTGGTACTAGTCTGTTAGTTTAGAGTGTGGTCCTGAATAATCAATATTAGTAAGCCTAAAATCAAAGACCCTGTTTGGTATACCACCATTGAAAAAAATGCTACTTTTCCAAAAACTCTATATTTCTTAATCTGTAAACAAGGTAAAGTCTAAACTAGTATTAAAAACTATAGTCTTATAGAAGGTGCATCTCTCTTCATTCTAGCTAAAAGAGATGTCAGTGGAAGTATTCATTGTAGTGGAGTAGGAAAATTAGAGATATTGTAAAACATTCCAAATCTTAAATCCAATATTTTGCAACATAACCATTTCCTCTACTCTCTGACAATAAATACTCCTACGGACTCCTTCTTTAGCTAGAATGAGAATAGAGGTACCTTCTATAGAACTATGGCTTTTAATTTTACTTCAGACTTTCTCTTGTTCACAGGTTAGAAGATATACTATTTTCAGAAAAATAGAATTTTTTTATATGGGGGCATGTCAAACAGGGCTTAAATTTAAGCATAATAGCATAAAACATAGTTGTATTGTAAACTAATATTAGCTCAAGCTTGATGTTTGAGAAACTATAGCATAAATATCAAATCAATTTCTTGAAGAACAATACAGATATAATATCGAGTACCTATAAGTTATCTATAATCATCTTCTATGAATATTATCATATATTATACCTGTCAATTTTCAAACACATATTCCCAGTTCTGCTAAATTCTGGCATGATTTAAGTTTAGTATTAACTCAAATAATTTGTAGAATATAGTTAGTTCAGAGATACAACTACTAAAAACCAAACAAAATGTTAGAAAGCTTAAATGAAATACTGGATACTGAATTGAAACCTGAACTACTAAGAAGTATTTCTGGGAGACAACAAATATCTGATTACATTCTTCTTCTACATAGCACTCAATATTAATAATGAATAGCTCAAAGATCACTTGATTAATCTAGTCAGATATCTAAGAATATTATTCAAAAACTATGAAATATACATTAAGCCAGAAAAGAAGTCTATTGTTCCTATACATGTAAGTTTAAGTTAGAGGTTCTATCTTATTAGCTCTATTATAAAATACAAGTAGGACCTATTATCTTTAGGCCTTCTACTTAAAAGAAGGTTTCTGTATGCTTTCCCATCTCGAGGATCAATAATTTGAACATAGATATTGGAGTCAACTATAGATACGATAGTGAACAAGAAGAAATATAAAAGATACAGAAGAGGTGGGGAAATATATACTAGCTTGAAAGGAGGTGAGAGTGGAAGTGGGCAAGAGGAACTGGTATAAGTATGGAAGAGAAGAATAAGAGAGTGTAGAAGGCGAGTAATAGGAAAATTGCTGTATACTGAATATTAATAATGAAGAGAGAAGAGCAAGAATGCTAGAAGAGGATATATTATGACAATCTAACTAGGGTACAATAGCCTTTGGTTTTTTGATTGTATATACAGTTGGGAGACAAAAATATTTCTGAAACATCAAAAATCCACGCAAACTTGTCTTGATATTAATTATATCTTCCCCCCCCCACCTCAATTATGTACAGAGACCTTATAATAACAAGTGAAAAGATTAACTACAGGTAGCTAAAGCCATATATAAAATAAAAAAAGTTTAATACTTTGTATACCAACCAGTTGCTGCAAGAACTGTGCAAACTTGAGATAGCATGCTTCTCTATTGATTCTCTAGATATTCTGACTCCAATGTATCCCCGACAAGTAGAAGAACCTCAGCAAGACATTTCCTAACTGCTTCTGGTCCTTCTTTTGTATTCCCAATACCAGGATACATTATCTGCATACTCTCCATTAGCTGACGCCAAAGGTGTTCAATTAGATTCAAATCCAGTAAACATGATGGCCATTCCATGACTTCAACCTCATTCTCATCATACCATTCAGCCACCACTACATTCTTATGAACTCTAAACTTATCTTCTATGAAGGTAGGCTTGGCCCCAGTAGTCTCTTGAACCTTTTGAAGTACAGAAGGTGAAAGATTATCTAACAAATCACGATAGACAAATCGATTGCCAGATCTAACAATCAGAGACACAAAGGTACCACAATATAGACCCTGAAGGGATCCCCATACCATCAGCTTAATATCTGGACCCTTTTTGTAAGTTTGGATACAGTCTTTATCCCACTTCTCTTATAGAGTACAGAAAACCTATATAGTATGTGGTTCTTTGCTATTATTCATACTATATTCGTCATTCCATATCACTCGCTTCCAATAAACCTCAGACCCATCAGCATAATATGATGCCCAGTATAATATGATGCCTAGCATAGGCGCTCAGGAGCATGAGCCTCAGTTAATTTCAGTCTGTTCTTTGCTCACTATTTTTTAATATTTTCTTTTGCTAAGACATACTTAACTGTCTGAATACAGATATTGGGAACCACCATTTTGTCAATTCCTGGAGAGACTGGGTCTGATTGGCTCTTGCTGCTCGCAATAGTCTCGGCTGATCTTGCTGACTGAGCTTTAAAGAACAGCCCAATATGAGGAGATCACGGTAATCATTTCTTTGCCACTACCATAGAATGAACTTTTATATACTTGTATACTGCAGAAGTTTCCAGAACTATGGAAAAGAGGTTGGCATTATGGCACTAACAAAAGAAGGAAAAAAATGATAAAAACAGCCAGAGTAAGAAATACGAATACAAGTGGCAAGAAAGAGAAAACAAAATTGAAAGTACATTATGCTTGAAACTTATTACTCCTATTTTGTAAGATACATTCAAATACAATAGATGGCAATTTAGCAATCTCATGATTGATATCTTCAACTGTAATTTTATCCCACTCCTCCTTCAAAATGGTTCACATTTCGGCAGAATTCATCACCTGCTCCTCTCCATATCGTTGCAAAATCCTAGCCTTCATGATTCTCCAGATATGTTCTATAGGATTTAGGTCATGAGAGTTTGGAGACCATTCAACCTTCTTTACCGCCTCTTTTTCCTGCTCCGAGTTGGTGAAGTTTGAATTATGTGATGGAGCATTATCTTCTATCAATAACAGATTGGAGGATGGATTTGTTGATTGTTTTTCCAAGTAGCCCAGTGACAAAATAGGTCTACAAATACAGTTTATGTACCTCTAGGAATCCATACCACCTCTCTCGCTTTTTTTTAAATTTTTCGATTTTACATTTTTTAGACCACCATGTCTGTTTTGTTTTCACTTTTTTTCAAGTATCTTTAGCTGTTTTGCGAGCCTCCTGTGCTGCCTTGAGCTCCTGTTCCCATAGCTCTCTCCACTCACTACTATTCCTTCAAGCTCAGTTCAACCTGTTTTCTTCCTCCTTGCACCTCCTATTGTACTCAAGAATGTTCTGTGTAGCCTCCTCTTTTTCTTGTTTTATTTGGGCCATTTATATGAAAAAAGGACCTTTCCAGTTCTATCCAATTGCTTCCTAGCATATTACTAAACTACCTTTTTTTTCTTTAGCACCAACACTGTCTGAGTGCCACTTCTCTTCCTTTTCCCTCTATACAATACTGATTCCCAAGACAAAGCCAGCTTCAATTGACATCTCATCAGTGAAGATGAGACTTGCCCACTCCTCTGCTAGTTCCCAGCTTTTTCTTCCCATGCAGTATATCTATGGAGAATTAAATGATGGTTAGTGGAATTAAAATTAGTATCAAATAGTAACCTAGATATATTGTACATACCAAGCATTTAGCTTTATTTTGTGAGTCCAGAATTGGGTTAAATTCCTCTTGGTAAGCATGAATACCTTGCTCAATTAATCCTGTGAAGGCAGTAGCATTACTTACATGCCCTAGTCCAGCTTCTCAGTGTATGTCCATTAACTTCATATGCTGAGTCTTGAAGCCTGTTTTCACAGTCTTGACAAGCTGGTCCTTATCATCAGCTGTAAGGATTGCCGCATGCCTTCCTGCCCACCTCTTGGGATCTAAACAAGTTTCTACAATTAACTCTAATAGGGTACAAGGTGTTCCAGTGATATAAACTCTATCACTAGGGATTGCCATAGCTACAATTTGACTAGAACCAATCAGGTGGGTGGACTCAGATGGTATTATGTCAGAGGAATCTTCCGGGGTTGGTAGAACTGGCAGGCTCAGGGGCGGGACATTTTGTGGATTGGAGAGCGGAGTAGAAATAAGACTAGAGGAGACACTTCTGATTGGAGCTTCTTGGTGGGCTTCTCATGCATTATCAACTGCATGGTGCCAAATATCATTTGCTATAGAAATTCAAATTCCCGTTTCTTTCCTTATTTGCCTGTAGGTTATTGGCTTTGGAAGGCTTCAGTAGGCAATAATAACTACACACCTATGAGGTGATATCTCCTTTCCTAGGACATATGAGCATCTCATTTCTGATAGGTTTTTTTGTACTTACCTCTTTTTACAAGATTTTGTAACATGGTTGTGTTACTGTGGTTGTGCTATTACAAGATGTCACCAAAAATACTAGCAAAAACACATGTTGACCTGTTATAATCTTAGTGCCAAGATGCCAAGCTCTTTTCCACATTTCTGGAAACTTCTGCAGTGTGCAAGTACTCCTACAGTAGAGTTAGACACTTGTATCCTTTCTCCAGTTACTCTGCCTAGCAGGATAATATGCCCAACTAAGATCATTAAGTATGCTGGTATTGCCAATTCCTATGTACTAGGTATCCAAGTACCCAAGTACCTAAGGTCTTACTTGTTTACTGGGAGGATCCTGATGGTAAGGTAATGGCAAGGAAAATAGTTACTTGCCTGCCTGTTCCTACCAGTAGACTCACCGATCATCTGTATTAGCATAGGTTCAGGTTGCTATAATCCTTATATGCTGGGTTATTATGGATACAAAATCTGCTCCAATCATAGAAAACAAAAAACTGTAAGGAGAAGTAGAAGTGATATGTGACCAGTGGAAGAGATATAGCTGTGCTTGGTTTCTGGTAAACCGAGCACGATATCCAGAAATAGAAAACAGTTGAACACCATTAGAATAATTGTGAAATGAGTTAAACCTGGTAAACCAGTTATGGTATGAAAACAAGCCCAGGGATGAATTATCTCCTATGATAAATGAGGTAATGGTGGTCCAAAGCCCAATACTGCTAGTTATTCAAAGACTCCAGTTCGATAATGATAGCAATATAGAAGGTAAACTTTGGTCTGCACATGTTCGAAGCAATTTGGAAAGCAGCAGAGATGCGAACAGAGTGTGTAAAGAAGAAGACCAGTACTGGGCACACCTGGGGGAAGATATTTATTGGACCTAACAGAAGGAAGCCTACTGTTCTATAGCGTTACAATATAAAAATATGCATAAGCATCAGGAATACTATAGAATCAGCTAGTTGAACTATTGGTGAACTCTAATATTATCTTTAGATAATTCCTTATACAGCGATTATTCATACATATCTGCAATAAATGCCTCAAAATAACAACAGAATCAACTGGACGAATGTGTAGAACTGTAGCAGATGTGTTTCAATTTAGTTGTAGTGTTTATCTAAGCAAGAAAAGGTATGAGATATGCAAATAGGCCAAGGGAAATGACTATAAATACCTCCCAGTACCTCCAGAACAGTGATGTAAGAACAGACAAAATACCTTCTACTATCCTACCGCGTTATATTAGAGTAATCGCTATTCATCTGAACTACCTTCATGATATCAAACTATGAGAAAGTTAACCTCTGATGACTCTATCAGCTAGCTAGACTACAAGCATACTATGAAATGATTCCAGCTAGTACATGTTTGAAAATATTCTACAACCACTGCTACAAGGAATATGGGTATGTCAATATCATGATACACAATAGGGAGGATTAAGCAGTGCAGAGTTTGGTAGATTAGCTGGGATACTGGAAATCCAGATCTTTTGTACATAATACACCATGCACAGTGAGTTTGGAGAAATATTTAGAAGGGGCAGCATGGATTGTGTAGGATAACATGGAAATATTATAAAATAGTGATAATGAGAAGGATCAGTCCTATGGGGATTTTCAGGAAAATAGCAGGTTCACTGACTATTAGAATTTATTTATATTTTTTGTTTGATGAAATATTTATTTTATTTTTTGAGAATCTAACTAATATGAGTACTAGTTTAAGTTTTATATTTGGTTTTAAAGTATCGGTTGATAGTTGTATTGTTTTATCTGCTTTTGCTTAATACAAACAATATGTTATGTTTGGTTTTTGCAGTATTGTTTGATACTTGTATGGTTTGATATACTATTGGTTGATACATACAGGGTTTTATAAAATCACTCATACTAGCTATAAGTGATAAGTTGTATTTAAAGACAACTGATTTGCACGACCCAAACAGCAGACTTCGATCGATGGTATTTGCAATATACTTGATTGAATGGCTACTTTATTGATTTCTTATTACAATCTCTTGAAGCGTTCTTTAGAAAGTAGCACTTACCTCTTATTGATAAAGTGCCTAAAAGCTCCTATAGTACTACTATATAACTAGCAATCTAATGTGAACATGTTATAGACACCGTCATACCACTATACAGAAATAGAATAAAATAATTTTGAATACACCCTTATAACATACTGGAATAGTTTTAGAAATTTAATACTGTTTATCAGAAATATACGATTCAGTCCCATGATACTTACAACTTTAATATAACTAGCTTTCATATTGAAATCGGTCAAGATCCATGATTTATTACCAGAGCTCTTGATCAACAGTCATATATAGCTAGCTTAACAAACCTTGAACTAGTTGCTATTTCTGAAACTCTAAATAGCAGTCCTATAGTTTTACTACTAATAATTATTCTTTCTGGCATTAATTATTAGAAACACTTTGACATTAGAACTATATTTCAGATAACTACTCAGTTGGAACCTCAGATACTAGATACAATAATGATCACCTTCTAATGGAGTGGCTATAACACTGAGAATGATTTTCTACAAAACATCAGACTGATACCTATTGACCTCCTCTCCTTGATAGTTTTGAGTCCCATTGCATTAGGCAATTTGTAAACTACTATAACTACTATCGCATTGTTATTTTCTAGCTCTTACTATATACCTGCCACCTCTGACAACTATTAGATATGGTTGTATTTTAGCTATATAAGCATGACCATACTGAAGAAGTACATATAGCAATACCGACAAGATGTGGATATTTCGATAAAGGCAAATTTTTGGATAAACTGCACTCTATTGAGGAGCAAAAATTTAAGTTATTAATGATCCTGTTAGCTTTTCAGTGCTCTGGTCTTATTTCCTTCAACTCTGAAGTTGTAATTTCCAAGTTATATGAGGCTTCAATTTCCACCAAAATAATTGATTATCCAACCACTTGTACATGAATTATCTGCGGGTATTCTACTTATGATTACAAGTCTAAAGCCAGTACTATACAAACTACCAATAAGTGCTTGTGATTTATCGTCCATCTTTCTGTAAAAGTTGAAGAGAGTTTTCCAAGCTTGACTGGTACAAGCACACTCTGGTACTCTTGTAATGAAACACTTGTAAGATACATAGGCTGCAGAGTAAGTAAGAAATACCAGATGCAAAGCACATGTCCAAGAGAAGTACAAAATGGTGCTGTCCTGTATGCTTCTGAAGTATAATATATGGTAAAAAGAAAAGAGGATAGAGAGGTTGAGTAAGTAGAAATACAATTACATTAGGTACAGAATGGTAAAAAACTAGCACAGAAAGCTCAGTATAAGATGTTTCTAACAAAGTTAGAGGAAGAAGTGAAACAGAGAAATCTTGATCAAACTTATAAAAAAAAGGTATTTAAGATGACAATTCTGGGTATTAAATATCAAGTGAGACTAGGAAAATAAATATAAAATAGATGAAAAATCACAATAAAACTTGTATTATACTTTATTAAAATAAACATAATCTTAATTTAATTCTAAGGGTGGAAGTAACGGTCAGCTATAAAATTGAATAAACCCAGAAATTAATGTTGAGCCATTAAGTAACATTAAGTCATATAGTAATGTTGAGTTATAAACTTGTGCTAAGCTACAATTTGATGTTAAGCTGCAAATCGATATTGAGCTGTCAGGCACTCAGGAGGAGTGCCCCTGAAAACTGAAATAGGGAATTTTTGATGATTACAGCGCCCTAGCTACAAACTTGGTATGAGTAGTGCAAAATCTTTCAATATCCTATAACTCATTCTCTTTTGAGTCTTTGATAACATAACCAGCCAGTCACCTTCATTACTATTTGTAACAATAACTTATTAGTTTTTATATTAGAAGGAATATACCTTTTAATCTATTAGCATATTAGTAAATATTTTCTATCTGTACTCTTAAACTTAATTTGTATTAACTGTATCCTGCTAGTTTGTATTTAATATTATATTTTTTTGAAGCTATCAAAAGAGATATTTTCTGAAATAGAATCAATTAAATACAAATTTAATAGAACCTATTATGTGAGTAATTTTTTATCTAAAATAGTAGTTAGATATCAATTGCTTATCAAAATAGACATTATTTTCTTGTCCAAATATCTGTTTATAGTTACAACTATAAAAGATTATTATGAAACTTTTAATTCCTATATGTACCCAAAATAGTAATCTGATTTGAATAACAGTTGGTACAAATAATTTTGTAATCAGCTTTTAATTAATTTGAAATTTTGCCTCCTGAATGTACCAGGTGCATCTGGTGATCTTTCCAAAGACTTCTACTACCTCTCAAGATTCTGGATTCAAGTATAGTACAAAGCATCTATAGCCTGCACATTGCTGGGTGTACCCATGTAATGCTTGTAATGAGTAAGAGTAAGGGATTATAAATACCAAAAATTAATTTCAAAGATTGAAGATTCAACTCTCATGAATATTGTATATTTTAAGTCTGTTTTGCTTTATGTTTGTATTATGCTTCAATTAATTTGTATTTATTAACTAATTGATTAACAAGTTGGATACATGTCCATGAGATTTGATTTGTCTACTTACCAGACTCTCATACTCCAGAGAGACATACACCACATTCATCTGATAAGCCTCCTTTATTGTATTTGTTTTAGCCTAATACTTCCAAATTACTACCTTGGGAACCCCAGCAAGAGCTTTAAATATAAGGTGTTTGGGGAATTTCAAGTCCTACTTATAGTTATTATGAAGATAACCCTTAGCTGTACCCTAAAAGTATTCCATAAAATTGATCTCTAAGTAGAATACTGGATAAAAAATAAGCTTGTGACCAGTTCCAGAAATAGCCTTCTCAACTTGACTTTCCTGCTCCTTGATATCTGGCTGTACTGCACGCAGAGCTCATGTGCAATAATTAGTACCATTTAGGCATTGTTGATTCAGCTTTGAGGTCTTACCTGTTGGTGACTTGATAGAACATTGAGCCTAAAACTGAGTTCTGTTTACAGGATAATAGCCATACACTATGAAAACTACTTTAAGTCCTTTGGGAACACCATTGGGAAAAGTTATAGACTATATATATCCTCTATCTTGATGCTTCTCATAAATAATAAAAGTGTCTTTTATTGACCTCCAGTTCTTTCCTCCAGGCTCCAAGTTTATCTCTAATATATATAAAGAATTTTCAGGATACTTGAGATGGTTGTAGAGGGGATCGAAAGTGAATAAGACCCTACAGATAGGGAGCTACACTTCAAATACAGGGATTGCCTTTTCTACAATTTGTTTGAACAATTGCTCTCCATTTCACGAAATATAACCACCATATTCCATTATTTCTATGACACCGTTATCTCCTAAATCTCCAATTGGAGTTATGAAATCTGAGACATGAAGACCTTATCCTCTTTCTTGTTTTCTTAAAGGACTATACTAGTTGTGAATCCAGATAAAGAGTCAACTATCATTTGCATTCAATGTACACTTATCTTGTGTCACAAGAATGACTGGTTGAATATTACCTGACTCATAGAGTAGATTAGGAATAATATTGAGGTCTTTATCCTGAATCATGAACTCATTGTCATAGTAAGCCATTCAGGCAAGAAAGACTTTATTATAGTATTGTTTATTATCTTCCCTTTCATAGTCATTATTGTAACCTTCTTTCCACTATTCCCTACCTTTGAATGCCAGCTTTTTCAACTATCCTGCTACTATAGATAGTCTAATTACTTTCGCAATATCTTGGATAGTACCATTGGATCAGTGATTGCAAATATTGCAATTATCCAAGTTTCTGATATTTTACCAATATATTACAAAAGCCTTGGTAAGTCCTTGTAAGGTAATTTCTATTTTCTAGATTTGTATTAGTTCTTTAAACAAAGTGATTTAAAATCAAACTCAGTGTGGTACTTCCTATCTCCAACTAACTAATTATACTGTTGAACATCTAGTACGGTTTCTCCATCCTCCAAATGGGACAGAATCTTAGGATACTTTCCATGATTAGGTTTTTGAATGTGCTATTTGGTAACCTACTGCAACTCCTACTGCATAATTTGTTCCTGTACCCATTTCCTCTATCCACTACCCACTGCTACCTTCTGTGCTAAAGTACTAGGGCAAAAGTATCGGTCCGATCAGTGGTTACTGAGCAACATCTCAAAAACCCCAGCTCAACGATCAACTACCACTCAACTACAATGCCTCCCTAAAAGATAGGCTACCTCACCAGGTTTGAGGGAGGGCAAATTATTGCTCTGAGTAAAAAAAAAGTGTCTTTTTCAGATATTGGAGAGCTCTTATACTATCCTCAGAGTATAGTTTAAAGTTTCTATAACCACTTCTAAAAGAGAGTTGATACAAACACCCTCCCAAAAGCTGGAAGATCAAGAATTATTACTACTAGAACTTGTTGCCAGCTAGTCCAAGAGTTTAAGAAGGCATGCAATGAGACTTTATCAGAATGGCACAATGATGTTGCACCTCATACTTCTCTTCATACACTTAAGAGAGCTTTGACATCTATCAACTTGAAGACATAGAGGGCTAGGAAAAGACTCCTCCTAAAGGATGAGCATGCTGTTAAGAGTTTGGCTTGGGTAATAAAGTATAAGGATTGTACAAAGAAAGACCTTGAAGGGGTTATCTTTAGTAATGAATGCCTGGTTGACAAGTTCAAAGATTCTAAGAGTATTTGGGTATTCAGAACACCTGAAGAAAAGTGGTACAAAGACTGTATTCATAGGATTACCAATAGATTAGGGATGAAGCTGATGGTTTGGGTTGGTATTTGGGATAGAAACAAGGGTCTTCAGATTCCTCATTTTGAGAAGAGTGTAGATAAATTTGTATATATTAGAGTTTTAGAGGATGGTTTAGTTGATATCTAGCAGGAGGTGGAGGATACAGTTAAAGATTCTATCTTTTAGCAGGATGGTGCAAAGATACATACTGTAAGAGATACTATGGCTTGGTTTGCTGAAAACAATATACAGGTTATAGAATGGCCACCCAATTTCCCAGATCTCAATCCAATTGAGCATTATTGAAGGAGAATAAAGGAAAAGCTACACTAGCACTTTCCCAAAATTTATAAGACCAAGGGGGTTCCGAGACTTTTAGAAAACACCTAGCAAAAGCCTTCAATCAGGTTTGGGCTCAGAATATTGAAGGTAAATTTCTGAAAAAGTTGTGGGAGCCTCTGCCTAATAGAGTAGCTGCTGTCTTAGATGCAAGAGAATGGTATACAAAGTATTGATTTTTTTTGCTTTCTAATTGTATATATAGCTTTTCTTATATTTATTGCATGTCTATAGATATTTTCAGTATATTCTAAGTAGTTGCGGCTGAATAGGTAGTAAATTTGTAGTGATAGCAGGGTTGCTATTGCATTGCTAGACGAGTACTTTTGGACCTGTACTTTAATTCCTCTCTGAAATTTAGCTTACTCTCTATTTCCATAAACAAATAACTATCTTGAAGAGCATTTTGCTTATTCTTTACCTCTAACTTCAAAAGTTGATAAATCTAGTAATACTAGGTAAATGCTATATCTATAGGCCTTTTCTTTCAGCTGTGGTTTTATCTCTCTACAAGCTTTTCCATCTCTTTCATTGCTTTTTTTAATATTTGCAATCTTGTTGTGTAAGGATAAGCTTGCAATAAATACTTTGGTTAAGTATTATAGTACTACTTAAATCTTTCAGTTGTAGATATCTGGAGGATATTCTTCAGATGATATTGGCCAGAGGTTATATGAGTTGTATCAGCCTCTACTAGCAGAGCTACAGTGACAGGTGCTTGCAGTCACTAAATTCACTTTTTTTCCCAATATCTTCAAATATGGAGAGCACTTCTGATAGGCTAACATCTAAAAATATCTGTAATAGGGATCTGATCAAGTAAGACTCTGGGTTAAGGACTGCAATAATTCCTAGGAAAAGAAGTAAGTAGTAAGGTATAGAACTTAAATGTACTGCTTCTCCAGCTCACCAATATTGTAGCCTCAGATGCATGATTCTGCTTTTAAGTGTACTGTGATTGATCAGATTGTTAGGAACTTCTTGACAGATTTCATTTGATGGTACCATAATTCAATTCCAATAGGTGCAATATAATGTTCCAGTCAATAAAGGTTCTTTGAAGTTTTTTTCTTCTTGATTTATGTAAAATTAGTTAACAAGGTGCATCAATGGAGCAAAATAGACTTAAAGTATACACTATCAGCAAGAGTTGAACCTTCAACCTTTGAAATTAATTTTTGGTATTTATAACCCCTTACCCTCACTCATTACAAGCATTACATGGGTGCACCCAGCGAGGTACAGGCTATAGACGATTTGAACCATACTATATCTTTTCCTGATACTCTTGCCAGTGTGTTTGCCACGGAAAGATTCTCATTAAATTTAATTACCTACATTACCCGGCCTTTTGTCGGTATAGTCGCAACGGAATTTTCAAATCACCCTCGGAGTATGTTTGACATGTAGTGGTGCGCGCCTCCTGCTACACAAGCACCAAGTATTTCCCCTCCGCAAACGAAAACTCCATCGCCCGCCATAAACGGCTCTGGCTCACCTTACCGCGCCAATTCTGGCCCTGCGCTCCTAAAACGTGACTTGGCCATTCTCTTTCGCCGCTCCAACCCCCCGACTGATAACGCTTAATCACACTGGATTACAGAATGGACGCAACGACACCTACAAGTCGTCCGACCTCGAGCTCTAACACACACCCACCGACCGCCGGGAAATCAACCGGAGCTTCAACAGCCACAAAAACGACCGCTAAACCAGCCGCTCCCCGAGGGCCTCCGGTGATACCTCGCATCGATGAGAAGCCTCTCTATGAAGCCCTCAAGACGCATGTCGGGTTGGAAAATTGGCTGATATATAAGGAAACTCTTGGGGGCTTTTTAACTGGTTTGTCTTTCCTCTGTACCTTGACTAAACTGTGCTTGAGGGCACACGGCAGGGTATGACGACGATAATGGGAGGAGAGCTTACGTGCTTGCCCTACGTTCGTCAGGCCGCCTCAACCGTGAGGAGTTAACCTCGCGCATCGCAAGCTTCATCAAAGGACCCACCATCCGAATGCACAACCAGCTGTTGTTAGCCATGTACGGAAATTCGTCAAGGGACTTGCCGCCAACGGATGTTGCAGCATGGGTGTCTGCTACTGATAAGCCAAGTGCACCTTCAAAGATGCCGGCTGGGGACGTCAATGAGAAGAGGCTGAAGAAGGAGGTTATGGCAATTTCGGCGAGAGAGAGGAGGAGGATCAAGGAGGTCCCTATGCCGGTTTGTTCCTACTCTACTTCTAGGTGTTCATGGGGCGATTATTGACGATAAGTAGCTGGGAGACGTCGAAGATATGCTCGGTAGTATGCTGCAGGATTATCACCTGGCAAAGCAAGTCAAGATCCCCGAAGCTCCTCCCCCGATGAGTGCGGGTCTTAAAACAAGTACCCCTCGCCCTCTTCCCCTTCCTCCTCCTATCCTTTCTTACCGCCAGTTGACATCTCTCTCCCTGCAAAGACTGGGAGTCCGAGATCAAAAACCGCTACGCAATGGCCCTCTCCAGCGAATCTGGCGAATTCCCAGACGTCGAGAACATCCGCCAACGCATGCTCCCAATCTGCTACGAAGAAGGTGTTCCCGGCGGCTGCACCCCCGAAGCCGCAAACTTCATGAACGTGGCGGCAGAGACTTTCGTCAAGGAAGTCCTCTCAACGATCATCTCCCGCGTCCGCTCTAACGGCCCCAACTACATACAGACCGACAAGTACCGCAAGCTCCACCCGAAGGGCCACTGGACCCCCCCCAACGAGCGCCCACTATTAGGCATGCACGATGTCAGGTTAAGTCTCACTCTCGGCGATAACCTACTCGCCCAACTGCCCTTGAGTCAGAAGAGGATTATGGCCGGGGGCTGGTTCGAGAGGGATTATGAGGTTGAGAGCGAGATCGTCTTTCCCGATGAGGTGGATGCAGGCGACTGGGAAGGCGCTGCGGCCGAGGATCGGAAGCAGTTGAAGGGTTTGCTGGATGAGTGTTTAGCTATCGGGGCATAGAAGGGTCGATTTATACTATAACTTCCGATTGATTTAGCGGGGAGTATGTGTATAGCTTTCTTTTCCTTTCTATCCATGACAATGATCGTGGTATGATAGTATTACTCCCCCTTTCCTTCTTTCCTCTCTCTTCTCTTAAAGGCGTTTTCTTTAGTTTTATTTTTTGAGGGAGGGGGCTGGGTGGATGGGAGTTTGATTTCAGGGTTTCTCTCTTCACAATTTTTATATGGAAAACTTTACCTCTTTTCTTTTCTTTTTCTTTTTTTTCTTTTCATCACGTTGAAACACATTGATAATAATATTGTTACCTTGATAACCCGTGAAGTGTGTGAATGGGGTAAAAAAGAATTATCGCTGCCACCTCAGCCGAAGGGAGGAGGCCTTTGGGGAAGACGGTAGAGCAGGAAATTGCACAATTCCACCGTGGTTCGAAGATTATTCATCGCATCTTGGTTATTATGTCTCCAGTACTGGAGTACTAGCGTAGGCCCTCCAAGAACTTGGAGAATTTGGAAAATCTTTATTATTGGTCTAAAATATTTACCAAACGATAGGCTTGGGACATCTTGGCAACAGGTTTAGGTTTAAAAATATCTACTCATGGTCAATTCCTATCTGGAATTTTTTTTTCTATAGATTGCAGAATCCAACCTGGTCACTCTATTAATATAGAGAATGGCATCTTCACAGCCACCAAACTAGGTCAATCCATCAACTCCCTGAAGTTAAGCCTGCAGAGAGCAAATTCATTTAGCCAAATTGGCTGCCACTGCTCAAGCCGCAACACTGTCTGAATCCATCAATGCTGCTGGTCCATTATCAGAGTTTATATCTTTTAGCAATCAATTTCCAGCTTCCCCTTTCTCAAGTACTCTTTGATCTTGTAAATGGCAAGAGCTGTGACAGCTCTCAGCTCAAACAGATCAATTAGCTATAAATCCAGCACCACTCAACCGGCAGCCTGAACAAATACTATTGAGCTTAATAATATTAAGTGCCAATACTCCTAAAGTATTAGAGCCTAAATGAGTCAGCTATCTAATACTCATAGATTAAACTAATAACCCATCACATGCAAAAGCTCTTTCCAACCAGCTATGAGGGTTAGACAAGATTGGTATTTACTATTCAATAAGGCTAGAAATCCTCAATCATGGAATTCAAGATATTAAAAAGATCATCAATCCTCAAAGTAAGACTTATAAGATGACAGGCCAAATCTTAATAAAGTATATTCAAGTTCTAAACTTCATGAAATTTTAAGTACTGCAAGAATGCAATTAGTCTATTAGGTCTGAATTTATTCTTTTTAAGAACAGAAAGAAAGTGGTAAAACAGGTTGCAAAAAGGGAAAGAGTACTCATAGCAAGGTTGCAGCTAGGATGCTGCAACCCCCGAAAATTCTTGGGCTTAGTTTTCAGGTGCACGCAACCTGAGTGTCCAATAGCTTAATGTAAATTTGGAGCTGAACATAAGATCATGGCTCAATGCACTTTTGTGGCTCAATTTCATAACTCAATATAGAATTGTGGCTTAATAGAATACGAGAGCCCAATGAAGTATAATCACTCAAGGAGCTTAAATTAAGATACCTCAATAGAGATTTCAAGCTTAATAAATTTGAAGTATTGTAATTTAAGAAAGTTTTACAGCTGAATAGGTATAGACCATTGTAGTTCAATAAAGTATTATAGCTGAATAAGTATAAACTACTGTAGTTTAAGAGAGCTTTATAGTTCAGTAAATATAAAATATTCTGACCCATTGTAGTTCAAACCAGATTCAGATCTTTATACAGCTTTATAGATTTAAATTTCTCTGTTACTAGAAATATTGATGACAGGATATAAGATAGTTTTACCAAGTAGCTAGATACTACAGTCTTAAATCCTATATCACCTATATCTTCATCTATCATGCCTCCAATATCCCCTTTTATACAATCTAGCCACTGGGTAGAGCCTTATAAAGATATCGAACTTCATATTCAGATGGCTATAATATGTCTTCAAACTATTAGAGAAGATCTCCTGAATATAGCTGCACTGGCTTGCTAATATGAAATTCCAGAAGCTGCATAGCAGCGCTGATGGCATAGCTGTCTGTCCAAGCAAGATGGAGCAGGAGCCAACAAAAAGCTCTCAGACAACCAGGAATTGGCTGTGTCTCAATATCTAGATTGATTAGGTACTATTAGAACAAGTGGATGCTTGCAAATGTTAACTGGTTGTGGAAATGGAATTCTACAAAATGCATATTCAGGTTTCTTACTAGCTCCTACAGTTAGTGAGTACTGAACATGACAATTCCTTACCTGAAATTCTGACTACTTTGTTTGAAAGCAACAGACAAACAATATTGACTGCAAGAATACACATAATCCAGACGATATTTGAAATTGATGCATGAAATATAAAGCAATTTGCAACATGTATTCTAATGTGAATTGTGACAAGTACAACTTTGATGAAATAGGATTTCATAACAGTATTAGCCATGATAAGTGGATTGATATACAGGATCCAAATTGAGTGACATACTTGGATAGTTCTACAAACAGAGACCTAGTTATTGTATATGAAATAATTAGTGGAAGTTGAATGGTCCTTGCTTTCAGGATAATTGTTCTTGGTATTATACACCAAGAGTTATGGTATACTACGACCAGTCTACTGGGTAATTATTTGGTTACTACTTTGGAGACTGAATACAACAATGACAATTTGACCATGAAGTGGCTAGGGTACTTTAACTTGTCTTCATCATAAGTTCAGATTGGTATCTGAACTGAACTGTCTTTTACTCCTCAATAGATTTAGGTCCTATTGCACCAAGCAGTTTCTTGACTACTATGATTTATATAAGATTATTGTATTCTGTCTTTCTTCTCATACCAGCCACCTTTTACAGCTATCGGATGTAGTGGTTTTTCAACAATATAAATATTACCATGCAGAGGAAGTTGAAGCTGCTACCCATACACGATGTAGTAACTTTGACAAAATAGAATGTCTGGACAAAATCAATTCTATTCACTAGAAAACATTTCAGTCATCTATAATTCATTCTGTCTTCTATGCTTGTGGTCTTATTTCCTTCAATCCTGACAATTGTACTTCAAAAGCTATGTGAAACTCCTGTATTACTTACTTAGCCACCAATACTACTATCTGAAAACAACACTCAGGCTACTGTTCCTCTTATGATTCCTAGATTAAAAGGGCAGAATGAAGAACTTCACTGTTATTCATTGGACCTATCACTACATTTTCAGCATCAGCTCAAGTTAGTCCTGCAAAGTGGCCTAACCTAAGCACAATCAGGTACTTTAGCTATTGAGCACTTAGAACTTACTTGAGCAGCAGAGCAGGGCAGAAGTGCAAGATGCAGGGCCCAGAACCAGAGGCAGATTCAGAAGAAAAGTGGTGCTTTATGTTGCTTAAGCAAGACAAATAGTGAAACAACAAGAGGATGTGGAGGTAGAAAAAAGCTGAAAAATGGTTACTAGGGGTAAGAAATACAAAAAAAGAGCTGAGAGGGCACAGTGGAAACCACTGCTTGATAAAATAAAGGTTTGTGTCAAAGCAAGATGCAATATTCTGATCTATAAAAATAAAATTTCAAAGCTAATAGTGGCTAGTATTAAAAGATAGGCAAGGGCATGGAAAATAAATATATAGCAGTATTGTAGAATTATAAATTCATAATTCTACAGATTGAAAAAGGCAGCAAAGTAAGGTAGTTCCACAGATAGATATCAAGCCACAATTCTATGTTGAGCCACAACATGGAGTCATAAAAGTGCATTGAGCCACAATCATATATTGGGCTGCAAACTTATATTGAGCTAGTAGGTACTTAGGATGAGTGTTTCGGAAAACTAAGCTAGTGAACTTTCAGGATTTACAGTGCCCTCGCTGCAACCTTGGCATGCGTACCTAGCCTACTCCTTGGGTGGAGTTAGATACTTGTATTCTTTCTTGGATTACTCTGTCTAGTAGGGTAACTTTCTTCACTACGCTTTCTAAGTATACTGACATTGCCCATACCTATGCAGTAGGTATTCAACTACCTAAGGGTCTTAGGTCTTACATGTTCACAGGGGAACCCTGACTATTGGGTACTTATAAGACAAGTAATTAGTGGCCTGACTGTTCCAACCTGTTGAGCCCTTAATCACCTGTATGGGCACAGGTTCAGGTTGCCATAATTTGTGTATGCTGGGTTATTATGCAAAGGTAGTAAACCCAAGCAGGGAGATGTGAAAGGTATTGTAGATTTTCATAGACATGGGTTGATCTAGGTAGCAGGCATAGGTGCCACTTGGAGCTGTTATTCAAAAGGGATGAAGATACATGTCATCAAGTTTCTGGGATAGTTAACAAGTTCAGATATTCTTGGCCTTGAGTCATAGCTTGTTTTCAACACAAAGGTAAAGAGCAGGTAGATGTCCTCAGTCTGTATATTTTTATTGATGATGCTAGGCATAAGCAATTATAGAACAGAACTGGTCTTGTATTTCCCTTATAGGTTGAGCAAATCCTCTAGCCTCTGATTCTCTTTAAGATGCTATAGGGGTATTCAAGAAAATCCATGTAAAGTATTAGAGACAAGATTAGTGAACAAGGGGGACATGCCAGTAAACTCTAAGGCATGGCAATTAGTAGCAACGTTTGCCAGCAGGAGTCAAAGATACCAATTGTCCTGTTCGTAGCTCACATAGGTATATAGCTATTGCTCCATAATAGTGTTTAGGCTTTCTGTCTGGCTGTCTCTCTGGTAGTGGAACACTGTCAAGTGTCTTCAGGACAGGAGGAGCGAGTTACTGACTATTTTCCAGAATTCTCCAATAACCTGAATGCTATGATATGGGATAAGTATAGTAGGAAAGCCCTAGTGTTTTCAGACAAGACTCAGATACAGTTCAGCTAGTGCCAGGTTGTTGACAGTGGTGTGGCAGGCTCTTAGGTCATGCATCTTGGTTTTTCTGTCTACTACAGCTAGGGTGGTATTTTGGGCAGAACTCCAAGATAGGCTAGTAATAAAGTCCACCGATACTCGTGCCTAGGGTTTGTAGGGGACAGCCAAGCAGCTAGATATGCCAAAAGCAGCAGGGCAGAAGTGGTAGCTCCTGCAGAAAGTATGGTAGTTCTCAATGAAGGATCCAATCTGACGTCGTCTTTCCAGCTGGTACAATATGTGGAATACTAGTACTTACATTATAGTCCTGCACAGATGCCTCCCTATAGGGTAGTCATGCACCTCCTGAATCAAGTGTAACCATAAACTATCATGAATGTAAATATGTAGATAGCCATGGAACGGTTGTTGGTCTCGGTCTTATCTGAATTCTGCAAGCCAGATGAGATGGAAACGGCATTCCCCTTTGTCAATAGCTTTCCAGATCTGTTTTTGGAATTAGCTTAATAGTATTGGCTTCGGTTTATATAGGTTTTCCAGGAGTGATACTCCAGTTGTAACCGGTACGGGTTACTAGGGTTTTATGTTTGGTTCCACAGTATCGTTTGATACTTGTATTGTTTCGTGTGCTATCGGTTGATACACACATTGTTTTATGTTTGGTTTCACAGTATCGTTTGATACTTGTATTGTTTCGTGTGCTATCGGTTGATACACACATTGTTTTATGTTTGGTTTCACAGTATCGTTTGATACTTGTATTGTTTCGTGTGCTATCGGTTGATACACACATTGTTTTATGTTTGGTTTCACAGTATCGTTTGATACTTGTATTGTTTCGTGTGCTATCGGTTGATACACACATTGTTTTATGTTTGGTTTCACAGTATCGTTTGATACTTGTATTGTTTCGTGTGCTATCGGTTGATACACACATTGTTTTATGTTTGGTTTCACAGTATCGTTTGATACTTGTATTGTTTCGTGTGCTATCGGTTGATACACACATTGTTTTATGTTTGGTTTCACAGTATCGTTTGATACTTGTATTGTTTCGTGTGCTATCGGTTGATACACACATTGTTTTATGTTTGGTTTCACAGTATCGTTTGATACTTGTATTGTTTCGTGTGCTATCGGTTGATACACACATTGTTTTATGTTTGGTTTCACAGTATCGTTTGATACTTGTATTGTTTCGTGTGCTATCGGTTGATACACACATTGTTTTATGTTTGGTTTCACAGTATCGTTTGATACTTGTATTGTTTCGTGTGCTATCGGTTGATACACACATTGTTTTATGTTTGGTTTCACAGTATCGTTTGATACTTGTATTGTTTCGTGTGCTATCGGTTGATACACACATTGTTTTATGTTTGGTTTCACAGTATCGTTTGATACTTGTATTGTTTCGTGTGCTATCGGTTGATACACACATTGTTTTATGTTTGGTTTCACAGTATCGTTTGATACTTGTATTGTTTCGTGTGCTATCGGTTGATACACACATTGTTTTATGTTTGGTTTCACAGTATCGTTTGATACTTGTATTGTTTCGTGTGCTATCGGTTGATACACACATTGTTTTATGTTTGGTTTCACAGTATCGTTTGATACTTGTATTGTTTCGTGTGCTATCGGTTGATACACACATTGTTTTATGTTTGGTTTCACAGTATCGTTTGATACTTGTATTGTTTCGTGTGCTATCGGTTGATACACACATTGTTTTATGTTTGGTTTCACAGTATCGTTTGATACTTGTATTGTTTCGTGTGCTATCGGTTGATACACACATTGTTTTATGTTTGGTTTCACAGTATCGTTTGATACTTGTATTGTTTCGTGTGCTATCGGTTGATACACACATTGTTTTATGTTTGGTTTCACAGTATCGTTTGATACTTGTATTGTTTCGTGTGCTATCGGTTGATACACACATTGTTTTATGTTTGGTTTCACAGTATCGTTTGATACTTGTATTGTTTCGTGTGCTATCGGTTGATACACACATTGTTTTATGTTTGGTTTCACAGTATCGTTTGATACTTGTATTGTTTCGTGTGCTATCGGTTGATACACACATTGTTTTATGTTTGGTTTCACAGTATCGTTTGATACTTGTATTGTTTCGTGTGCTATCGGTTGATACACACATTGTTTTATGTTTGGTTTCACAGTATCGTTTGATACTTGTATTGTTTCGTGTGCTATCGGTTGATACACACATTGTTTTATGTTTGGTTTCACAGTATCGTTTGATACTTGTATTGTTTCGTGTGCTATCGGTTGATACACACATTGTTTTATGTTTGGTTTCACAGTATCGTTTGATACTTGTATTGTTTCGTGTGCTATCGGTTGATACACACATTGTTTTATGTTTGGTTTCACAGTATCGTTTGATACTTGTATTGTTTCGTGTGCTATCGGTTGATACACACATTGTTTTATGTTTGGTTTCACAGTATCGTTTGATACTTGTATTGTTTCGTGTGCTATCGGTTGATACACACATTGTTTTATGTTTGGTTTCACAGTATCGTTTGATACTTGTATTGTTTCGTGTGCTATCGGTTGATACACACATTGTTTTATGTTTGGTTTCACAGTATCGTTTGATACTTGTATTGTTTCGTGTGCTATCGGTTGATACACACATTGTTTTATGTTTGGTTTCACAGTATCGTTTGATACTTGTATTGTTTCGTGTGCTATCGGTTGATACACACATTGTTTTATGTTTGGTTTCACAGTATCGTTTGATACTTGTATTGTTTCGTGTGCTATCGGTTGATACACACATTGTTTTATGTTTGGTTTCACAGTATCGTTTGATACTTGTATTGTTTCGTGTGCTATCGGTTGATACACACATTGTTTTATGTTTGGTTTCACAGTATCGTTTGATACTTGTATTGTTTCGTGTGCTATCGGTTGATACACACATTGTTTTATGTTTGGTTTCACAGTATCGTTTGATACTTGTATTGTTTCGTGTGCTATCGGTTGATACACACATTGTTTTATGTTTGGTTTCACAGTATCGTTTGATACTTGTATTGTTTCGTGTGCTATCGGTTGATACACACATTGTTTTATGTTTGGTTTCACAGTATCGTTTGATACTTGTATTGTTTCGTGTGCTATCGGTTGATACACACATTGTTTTATGTTTGGTTTCACAGTATCGTTTGATACTTGTATTGTTTCGTGTGCTATCGGTTGATACACACATTGTTTTATGTTTGGTTTCACAGTATCGTTTGATACTTGTATTGTTTCGTGTGCTATCGGTTGATACACACATTGTTTTATGTTTGGTTTCACAGTATCGTTTGATACTTGTATTGTTTCGTGTGCTATCGGTTGATACACACATTGTTTTATGTTTGGTTTCACAGTATCGTTTGATACTTGTATTGTTTCGTGTGCTATCGGTTGATACACACATTGTTTTATGTTTGGTTTCACAGTATCGTTTGATACTTGTATTGTTTCGTGTGCTATCGGTTGATACACACATTGTTTTATGTTTGGTTTCACAGTATCGTTTGATACTTGTATTGTTTCGTGTGCTATCGGTTGATACACACATTGTTTTATGTTTGGTTTCACAGTATCGTTTGATACTTGTATTGTTTCGTGTGCTATCGGTTGATACACACATTGTTTTATGTTTGGTTTCACAGTATCGTTTGATACTTGTATTGTTTCGTGTGCTATCGGTTGATACACACATTGTTTTATGTTTGGTTTCACAGTATCGTTTGATACTTGTATTGTTTCGTGTGCTATCGGTTGATACACACATTGTTTTATGTTTGGTTTCACAGTATCGTTTGATACTTGTATTGTTTCGTGTGCTATCGGTTGATACACACATTGTTTTATGTTTGGTTTCACAGTATCGTTTGATACTTGTATTGTTTCGTGTGCTATCGGTTGATACACACATTGTTTTATGTTTGGTTTCACAGTATCGTTTGATACTTGTATTGTTTCGTGTGCTATCGGTTGATACACACATTGTTTTATGTTTGGTTTCACAGTATCGTTTGATACTTGTATTGTTTCGTGTGCTATCGGTTGATACACACATTGTTTTATGTTTGGTTTCACAGTATCGTTTGATACTTGTATTGTTTCGTGTGCTATCGGTTGATACACACATTGTTTTATGTTTGGTTTCACAGTATCGTTTGATACTTGTATTGTTTCGTGTGCTATCGGTTGATACACACATTGTTTTATGTTTGGTTTCACAGTATCGTTTGATACTTGTATTGTTTCGTGTGCTATCAGTTGATACACACATTGTTTTGCAATATCGCTCATACTGGAAATAAGCGATATGCTGTATTTAAAGACCGCTGATTCCCGCGATGGAAACAGCAGACTTCGACAGATAGTATTCTTAAATATACTTGGTTGAACGCTTACTTCTTTGATCTCCTATTACACCCTGTTCGAAGCCTCCTTTAGCAAGCAGCGCTCGTTTCGTGTTGACCACGAAGCCATCTGCTCCTATCATACCGATACGTGACTAGGGCCTAGCCCGAACACGTTACACCAGTGGTAAGTGTAAGATTTGTTAACCACTTGTACCAAGGTTGTTGTTAGCTGCTACAACCCCTGCAAGGTTGCAAGTTCATGACCGGAGGTACTCGAAAGAGTTCCTAACAGCTCCACAGTACTTTTTGGCCCAACAGCACTTTGTTGCTTATCACAGTAACTTTGTGGGTCAACAGTACTTTGTGGCTCAGCTGTACCTTGTAGCTCTATACAAGTTTGCAAATTAAGATTAGTTTGCAGGATATGAACAGTTTGTGAATAATTCAAATGCTTTATATTCATTAAACTGGAAAGGTTATCTTAATATATCTATTAGTACAGAGTACAAAGGTACGTTTGAGTCACAAAGTTACTGTAGTGAGCGAGAAAGTGCTGTTGAGCCATAAAATACTATTGAGCTTTCAAGCACTCTTTAGAGTGCCTCCGGTTGTGAGCTTGTGAACATGCAGAGGTGCTGGCTGATCGCTAGCTACAAACTTGGCATGGATAACCAATATGTCATGATCACCTGACCAGGGTACGACAGTATTCAGTTTTTGGTTGTATATATAGGAGTGTGTATTGCGCAGTTACCTTATTGTTGGAAGTGTTATTTAACTGAGATTCTGTATAACAGAATCTCATGGAAACTGATAGAAGATTCTGGCTATCTGTAAGGAAGGAGGTAGGAGTGTTGTGATTTGTCAGCTTAGAAGTTTCCTTTGTTATATCAAGGAGTGTGCCTCTTGATAGTTTACTTCCCTTATTCAACCTGGTATTTTTCTGGCTATACCTGTACTTAGGAATTATATCTTTGTTTCTTCTCTTTATTACTAGAACCTATAAAGCCTGACCCTGAATTCTAGAACCCTGCCTCTTTCCCAACCAAGTCTTGATACAAATAAGTCTTATTTGTATACTGGTACACATCTCTTGTTCCGTCTACCCTTTGTGTGACTTCGACTGTCTGTTCTTAACCCAGCACAGACCCTGCCTATCACACCATAGTCTGTGGCTTTAACACTACATGTATCTGGTATTCCTTTCATTGTTTAGTTTCCTCTTCTGTTCACCCTCTTCTTTTTATCAAGGTATCTCTTTTTCTATTCAGTTTCCAGGACTAGTACTCTATGCCATAATTGCATTTGGTTAGAAACTTCAAACCCTAGGCTTCTCAGTTGTTTAAGAGGTACTTGATAGTAAAATGTTGGAGATTGGAGTGGTTGGTCAGGATGGTGACCTTTCAGCTAATATGGTAACATCTCAACTCCTTGAAGGTATGTACTACTGCTATCACCTCCTTTTCATAAATGTTACGGTTGTGTTCTACCAGCCTGTATTTCTTAGAATAGTAGGTGATGGGGTAGAGGATTTCTTCACTATTCTGTTGAGATATGATACCCACAGATGTGATATTGGAGATGCCAGTTTCAATGATGACCCATTTAAGGAAGTTAATGCAAGCCAGAAGAGGGAGGCAGTAGTGAAGGCTGTTTTTACTTTGTTGAATGCTTATGGACTATACTGAGTCCATGCAATAGGTTTGTCCTCTTCAGTGTATTTGGTTAGCAGGCTGCCCAGATGGCAAAGGGTATAGATGAAATAATACTAGAAGTTACTAAAACTGAGGAACACAAGAAGGTCATATATACAGTCCAGTATGAGCAAAATAATTATTACCTCTATCTTAGTATTGTCTCTTCTGATTCCCTTGATAGTAATAATGAACACTAAATGTTTGATCTTGTCAATAGGTAGCTTGCACTGCTGAGTTCTGACTTCTAGTTTTACCTCTGCTATTACGGTTTCCCACTACTCGAGTTACTCATGACAGGTAACGACCTTCGCTAAACCCGTGAACTGCACTGTGCTGTGTCCTAGAGCTCCACGAGTCTCTAGGCCCTATCTTAGTATTCACAGGCAAGAATCGGTTTCTAACCAGATCTAAGAGTATCGGCCTTTATTCTGTTAACCCGATCCACATAGCAGACAGGTTCTTGACTCTATGGTTGATCTGCCTAGTAGATCGTTTTGGAGCATAAGGTCTTTTGTATGTGTAAAGAGTGTAAAGTAGTAGCTAGGAAATAATAGTAGATGGTTGCGTGAAGAGCTAATCCATCTGTGAAAACCCAGCCTTTATATAGGCCTCTTCCCGCAACCCTAACCCAGCCCTAATCCTCAATTGAGGTCCGGTGGGAAATCCATCACCTGACTCAAATGAGTCATGTACGCAAACACACAACACCCTACAACTTCTAAACGACGTCATGTACGAAAACATAAATCAAACGCAATATAAATCAAACTCATAAACAAACCAGATGACCTACTAACCAGGTCACACTCACAACCTAAATGAGTCTGACTTGCTGGTAAGTCTTACCGGCCAGCCTAGACTCTCCCCATGATGTCAATTGTTTGTCATGTGCGAAATGCAATCAAACCTAACAAGCCCCATGATCTGCTAATGAGGTCATGTGCATGAAAGAATAACATAACTGCATGACATCTTAAACGATGTCATGTGCGAAATCCGTTCCTTTCCACCGTCACCTGGCTAGCGCTCCTCTAGCCAGATCACGATATTAGCTCCCCTCTCCCTTATTCGCAGTCCCTGGGGATACCTCTATGTCCTTCTCTTTCTTCTCTCCTCAATTGATACCACATACTTGCGGGTTGGCAGCTTATGGTACTTTGCCAGGTTGTATTCCTTGAGGTGTCAGTCTTCTACCTCACGACGAATCCGTCTTTTGTGATCCTGTTTCTCTCCTTGTTCTCGTACGACCTTCTTTACCTCCTGTGGTCCTTCAACCATCCGTTGGAGTTGTGCGATTCTTTCTTGCATCCAGTTTATCATGGCTTTTTGCTGGGTTATTTTTTCGTCCAGGGTGCGGATGGTGTCTCTCATGATGTCCTTGGAGGCAAAAGAAACTTTGTGCTCACGCCTCTTTCTCAGCTCTATCCTCGGAGCCTGTCCTTGTACCTTCTGCTCTTTTTGTCTCTTGTAGGAGCAGAATTTGCGCATGCAGTTCTGTCAATCGATTCTGTGGTGTCTTGGCACGTCTGGGGTCGATGGAGCATCTCTCTCCCAGGTTTGTTGCTACCAGGAGTTCGTCCATTGCGGATCTTCATCCAAGTTTCTTGCTTTGGTGGCCTCCGTTGGCCACCACCGTTGCCATTCTTTCGCGTCGTGGTGCACCGTGCACTCGCCATTGTTGTAACAACCCAGCACACATGAGCTATGGCAAACGGAACCTATACCCATACAGGTAGCCAGGAGGCGAACTGATAGGAACCAGCAGGCAAGTAAGTACTTGACCTATGAAGACCCGATGGCCCGGGCTCCGAGAATGAACAGAATTGGCTGGTCAGGAACTTCGGTACCTGGGGACACACGGGAGCGGTGTCAGCGTACTTAGGGACTTATGAAGGGGCAGTTGCTCAGCTAGGCCGGGTAACTGAAGACGGGTCAGAAAGGTCTATCACTGGCGACAGGATAGGCAGGGTAATAGGGAAAAGTTAACTTGTCCGCTGGACAAGGTTACCCTACTCTCAGGATCAGGTTACCCTGCCTTGGGCTTAGGTTACCCTGCCCAGAGTTCTGAGTTACCCTACCTTTCAACATGAAGTCCCTTGGGGAGTTTGGGAAAATTGACCGGAATGTTTGTCACACGAAGCCATGCATGATGCTGGAATCTGGGGTTCCGGAGGATGCTATTGGGCGAGCTGCGTAGCTTCGAGGAAGCTGTAAATTGAAGACATTATTCCTATCATACCCCTCCAGCCCCGCCTTGAGGCCCGGACGTCATGAGCAAACAGTTGTGTATTTGTGTGCAGTCTAGCAAAGAGGAATCTTTGCAGACATGCTTGCAACACTGTATATGTCGCTGCTGCCCGGTCGACCGTACGCTCTTCGCAGGGTATACAAGGGGGCATAGGGTGGAAGGTGGAGTACCTGCTCCAAGTTGTTCGGAGTAAAACGGATCAGAACAGACAGAGTTAACGGGTGTTAACCGTGGGGGTCCCGCTGGTAGTCCCGGGTGGTGCCGGGGCGACGGGGAGAGTTTTACACCTACCAAGCCCGAATGTGCTCCCAACGCTAGAGGCTCTGAAAGGGAAGTGCAGAGACACTAAAAGCATGATTCCTAGCACGGGTAAGGTAGATCCGGGGTACTGGTCATGGGTAGCGCCCATTGGATCACTCCCAGACTATCGTGCCCTGCAGAAGACACTGGAAGCCCGCGACTCGTAAAGAGTAACTAGATAAAACCGCTCACGGTAGCCTCCGGAGACAAGTAGAGATCAATGCATATGCGAAGGGTGTCATTGATCGTCTAGTTCATGTGGTGTCTTGACTGTTAGCCACTGGCAGGACACTGATGCGCAGAAGTTTTCACTCCGGCGGGTAAAACGGAAATGCACCGCAGAAACGATAACGGCATAAGGTGAACGCCGACTAGAGTGTGTCGACACATGCATGCCCGAAGGTTGTGCCAGGAGACCCGTCGGACCATGCTTAGTGGAGAAGGGTGTACTCAAATAGTTGGAGTAAACTGATGGGGGAGTTTCTGGCATAAGATAAAACTACCTGAAAGTCTATGCGAGAACTCTCCTACTCCAACAATCAATCCTCTGGAGACCTTAATTGAGTGAAGCATCAGGCTTAACGATATTAAGTTTTACCGTTTACTTTACTCTTACCTCTGCGTGAACCTTTGCCGATAAGTTTGAAGTAGTTCGCTGCGCGCGCAACTTGGGGATCCATCTTCCTAGGAGTGCCCCCGTTATAGTATATCGTTAAGCAAGCTCCTTGCTTAACTCCTCTCCTGATTAATTGTTCTCCGATTTGCGGCACTGATCTTGCGTGAATACCGGTAATCTTGTCTAGAACAAGTAGCCCAGGGTGGGAAGCGCAATGGCTAGTACCGAACTTCGAACCAGAATGGAATCCAACTCGGATTCAGACCTTGACCTTGACGAGAATAGCGCCAATACATTCCGTGCGTGGGTTTTTGCGGACGTTCGTGGCATTGACTGGCACGGCCACCAGTTGCTCTTGGAGGCCGCTCTCATTCAGTTACTGGTTGAATGTCTAGACCTTATGATTACAGACCCATGCGCTGCGGCGCTCTCATTTTTCCAAGACCCTACCCTTGTCCACAATATAACCCCCCCTCCACTGCAAGGGGTCCCATTTAGCCAGGTCTCCCGCGAGTTCGTCGAATCTTACATCGTCCGGGAGGTATCCAAGTCGATTGAGGAAGCGAAGCGGGAACTGAGGAACTGGAACCCCCTGCAGCAGCAGGTGTTCCAGACCCAGATTACTACGGCAGTGGTGGAATGGATAAAAGTCCAGCAGGAGGCCTACCTGCGGATGACAAGAGATCAGTAAGCATTGAAGACTGGGATGACAGCATTGGAGAAGGCTTTTGAGGGCGCCTATAGTATTGATGCCGCGAATGACGTACTGATGTTAGAGGCAGCGCCCCCACTCCCACTCGTCCCTACCAAGCCTGAGAACTTCGGCATGGAGTCCGCTATGAGAGCCAGAGACAACCAATGGAGGCCGTATTTGAGCCCAATTGGCATACGAATGTTGGAAAGCCTGAAAGGTGACGGCTATAGCTATACCTCTTCCTTCTCAGGAGCATCTACACGCTCCCTGTCGGTCCCCCCCTCAATTGCCCGCAGTCGTTCAGGCAGGCCTACAGTTGGGCCAACGGATGGACATCGAATAAGAAAGAGGACCTCCAAGCCGTAGGGTATTACGGCACCAGATACGCCTGACCCTACACCTCGACTGACCCCTGCTGCTATCATCCCTCCGGCAACGCCTTCAGTTGCAACTCCTATACCTTCCATCGCCGTCCCAAGACCTACACCTCTACCAGTTGCATTGCCTGGTCTGGATACCTTCCCTGTCACAGCTTTCCCACCAGCAGTATCGGCTACCCCAGGGTACCGGCCGCTGCGTGCGGCTTCAGCTGGATCCTTTGAACAGGTAAGGCGCCGGGAA
>PYWC01000069.1:906726-926184 GCA_003182015.1 Tuber magnatum | reverse complement strand
AAGCGAGCGCTGCTTGCTAAAGGAGGCTTCGAACGGGATGTAATAGGAGATCAAAGAAGTAACCGTTCAACCAAGTATATTTAAGAATACTATCTGTCGAAGTCTGCTGTTTCCATCGCGTGATTCTTTGGTCTTTAAATACAGCATATCGCTTATTTCCAGTATAAGCGATATTGCAAAACAATTTGTGTATCAACCGATAGCACACGAAACAATACCAGTATCAAACGATACTCTGAAACCAAACATAAAACAATGTGTGTATCAACCGATAACACAGGAAACGATACAAGTATCAAACGATACTGTAAAAGAAAACATAAAACCCTAGTAACCCGTACCGGTTACAAATGTCACTTCTTGGTTCCTGTACATTCTCCTGTCTATTTCTACCATGTAGCTTTTCCATATAGTTATCATATTCAACCGTTTTGAATGGTTCTTGCCCACGCAGTTGCAATTTCTTACTACATCCTGACCTGGTTGCGAACAGGTTTTCGCAAACCAATAAGTGATAACTTATGCCTATTGGTGCATAGTGTCTGTATTGTTTTGCTGCTGTTCTCCTACTTCTGAATCACGCCAGTTTGATCAGATTGAATGCAGTGTTTCGGATCACTTGGTGTCTGTTTAACAAATCATCGGCTGCTGTTACTGTGCAGTTCTTGAAATTTGCCAGAGGGGGTGGCAGATAGTTTTCTCTATAAACTGCTTTGTATGGTAGTATACCAGGAGTTTCGGACCATCCTGCATTTAAGTATGCAGCCCTTTCGGATATCGCATTAAACCAATTGTTCTGGCTTGTATTGACTAAGTTTTGAAGAGCTGTTTTCAATTCCGGAATTTTTCTTACAATGTGCCCATTCATCTTATCGTGTCCTGGTAGTGCCTTGATGTATTCAATTGCTAGCGATCGGCACTCCTGTCTCCCAACATGTGACTTGAATCCTGCGTCTGCATCACTTACTAGTATTGTGGGATAACCGTGAGATGTAAATACCCTATTGCGTAGCAGTTCCATAGTTGTTATTGCCATAACTTCCTTATTTGTCAGTGTGAGTCATGTAAATCTTGAAAACCTATCTATCACCACTAGGATCGAATTGTAACCCCATGAATTGTGGAATAGTCCTGCAAAGTCAATGGCCATCGATTCAAAAATCTCAGATGGTAGGGCTATTATCTGGGCCTTTCTTTCTGGTAACTTTGTGGGTTCCTTGTTTGTCTGGCAGGTGTGTCATTGGACCATATATGCTCTGAGGTTCTTCTACATTTCAGGTCAGAATGGGTACTTGGTAGTGTACTGCAAGTTCTGTTCAGTACTGTGATAGCTTGTGTTGTGGATCTCAGCTAGGACATATTCTCTTAGTGTAGCATTCCTGAATGTGGGGCCATTTGGAATATACAGGTAGTCTTTCCTGTATCGTGTTTTTGCATACAGCATTCCATTTGTGACTGTTCAGGAAGACAAATCTCCTTCAGGGTCCATGTTTTTGTTGACTTTTTTCCATATTGGTTTCTTCTAGTATGCAGCAACTATGTGTGCTCGGAATGTTCCAATCATTTCATTGACTGTTTGTATAGTGTCCCACTCGTCCTCCATCTCGCCTTCACTAGTCATTTCGGGGTGGTCATCTTCTTTGTTGTGTTCGAAAACAACATATAGTCCATCCCGATATTCATCTATCATTGGGGGCATTACTGAAACTATTGTCTTATTGCTAAAGTTCTCCATCCACTGTGTACATTTAATTGTGGATGGGCTGTCTGGCCCTGGTATCCAGAATACTAGGGCTTCCGGGTGTAGTATTGCAGGGGGCATGAGGGACCTGGGTGTCAGCTAAATGAGGGTGGATAGCGCTTCCCCCATACAATTTGATCTACCGCCAGTCGCTTCGTGCTACTCCCAATCACCAATAATGGGGGATTGCAGAGGGCTCGGGTCAGGTTCTGTGCTCAGGGGACTCGGTCCTCCAGTTGGAGGTTGAGGGTTTTGCTTGCTTCCCTGCCGTGGATGGTTATTCGTAAACTTGATCACAGTTTGGTGATATAGGCAATGGTCCACGTAATAATGCCAGTAGTGGAGTTTGCTATATTGGGGTTCCTGCAGTGGCATGCTCCGTAAGGTGCATCTGTCACCCTAATCATTTCCCACAGTAATTAAGTAGGAGCTCTCAAGTGGTACAGGGGCCTTATTGGGGTACACACTGTATGAGTAAGGAGAAGAAGTAGGGGAGATGTCTTGCTTGGTCTCTATCCTATTTGATTCTTGTTTGTAGACCATGGTGTCTGATATGTCATCAGCTTCATTTATATAATCATGGACATAAAGTGGATCCAAGTCTCATCCTGCCTCGTATATCCAGGAGAAGGCATTAGCTAAATAGTTTGTGCTCCCTGGTGCGTAGACTATCTTCGCATTATATTTTCGCAAGGCACTGAGCCATCTAACTTGCTTCCTGCTTGAGTTTCTTGCACTTCATAGGTCCATCAGGGGTTGGTGGTCAGTTACTATTGTGAATGCATTTTCCCTTAGTACTTTATGGAACTGGTTAAGTGCCACGGCTATTGCCAGGGCATCTTTATCGGTGGTTCCAGGATTTCTTTGGGCGTTGGTGAACTCCATGCTATGCAACACAGCTCGTTGAGCAATCTCATATCGGGGTCCCTGTTCTGTCCATGCTCCTATTCCCAAATCCCAGGCATCTGTGACTAACCAGATCGGTTCCTTGCTTTGTATACCTATAAGCTGCCTGACTTGGTGGTCTACAGTCCACTTCTTGATCATATCAAATGCAGTTTGATGTGTGGTTGTCTATATGAATTCGGCATTTCCCATCAAGTCCATCAATGGTACCATTAGGGTAGCATGGTGTGGGAGGAACCGGGCCATATAGTTCACTATTCCTAGGAAGTATTTTGATTCTTGCTTGTTTTGAGGTGTCTTCCAACATGCAATAGATGATATCTTCTGTGGGGAAGCATGAATTCCTTCCTTATCCACTATGTGTTCTAGTACTTTCAGCTTAGCTGGAAAAAGTACTACTTTCTGCTTGCTTGCATAGAATTTTGCTTCCCTGACCTGATCGTATACCTGGCGTATGTGGCTTTCATGTTTGTTTGATGTGTGCAAGAATATGAGAATATCAACAATGTATACCCATACAAAGTGATGTAGTAATTCGCTCAGGAGGTCTTCCATTATCCACTTATTGGTCGCCAGTGCATTCATGTCTCCTTCTAGCATCACCTTGCTGGCAAACCCTCCAAGCAGAGTTTTGAACAAGTTGAACTTGATACTGTCTGGGTCTACTGATGCTTGGAAGTATGGATTACTTAGGTCAATCTTACCCCTAGATTTTGCTTGTCTAATACAGTTCAGGATCTGCTGTTGGTGGAGGATAGATAGACTATCCATGATTATATTGTTATTTTGAAGTTTCAAATCTTCCAGGGGGCGGATCCTTCTGTCTGACTTTAGTTGTACAAACATAGGTGCTGCTCCTGGGACATCCTGTCATACAATCACCCCGGCTTGCAACTTTTCGTTAATCCAGTTCATGAGTTTGTTCTTGTATGCTTTCAGAATTGAGCATCTTGGTTGGTTTCTTAGGTCGGTTGAATCCTTTAGCCACATGTGGTGGTTAATTTTGCGCATGGCGGGAAGAGTTTCAGGCACCTTGTCCACGAATGAATCCCTGTATTCTTCTAACAATGTTTCTGATGTAGCATGTAAAACAGCGGCTCAGAGTTCCACACTTGTTTGTTTGTACAGCACATGTACCTTGTTATCGGAAAACTCTATTGCTGTGTCCCCACATATGATAAGGGTATTGTACCTGGTTAGGAATAGCATTCTGCATAAGGTGTCGTATTTTGCCAGATTTCCTACCCACATTTCCTGATTTGCCTATTTCTTTTTTCCGATCCCTACGGTCAGTCCACACTTCTTGTGGCTGGAGGAGTGCGATCCTTTCATGGCCATGTTGACTGTTGTTGGTTGAGGTAGGGGGTCTGTGGATATGCCATGTGTAGCAGCAAAGGTGGTGCTAACTATATCACACCTAATTATTCCTGTATTAAACACCACCTTCACTAGATGTACCTCTATGTGGGTCATCCGTTCCACTGCATTACAGGGTTTAATTGCCCACGTTGGTTGCATCCGGAGGCTCCCCATTTCCACTGAATTGATCGCAACTTCATCATATTTGCTTGCCTCTGTGTAGTTTGTACTTGCATCTCGTTTTGCTATTTTTCCTTTTCCTTTCTTGGTACACAAGTCCTGTGCGTAGTACTCCCTTTCTCCACATTTGAAACATGTACCTTCATCATGTCTTTTCTGCTTCTTGTCTTTCTTATCTTTCAAACCTTTGCGCTGTAGTTGTTCCTTTTTTGCATTATCATACGATGATGATTCTTTACCACTCAGCAGCTGGGGTACCTGTGTTCAGTAAACTCCTGTCTTATAAAGGATGGCATTCTTGTATTCTGCTTATATGGCGATCTTGTCAAAGCAATCCCCTTCTTCTTCCATATACTCTACCTTCCGCTATAGTCTGGGATGCATAGCTTTATACAACCTGTGCTACAATATGTACTGTGACCCTGTTCTGTGAAGCAATCATCCATGGTAGATTAAGAGGTCTGTTGCTACCAAGCTTATCCTGTCTGTCTTCCCTTTCATACTCGTTGGATGTCCTTGAATTTCTTATATAGTTCTTCTGTATTTTCTGAGAACTGGAATCAGTCTCACAGGTATATTATCATGGTCACTCCTCGTATTTTTTCTTTGCTATCCTACTGGTTCATTTCTTGGTGATATGCTTCTTCTGCCTCTTCCATACAGAAACCTCTGAAGTAAGGTCCACTTCCTTCCTTTGTCTTGTCCACGTCATGCAGAGCGAAATACTGGTCACTGGTTATTACCTGTTGGTCAAATGCCTCAGGCTTCAGGTCTTACTTATCACTGGAGAATGTGGGCAGCAGGGAAAGGTTGACCTTTAGCCCTGCGCATCCAGCCTAATGGATGGGCAGTGCGGCAGATTCTCCTGTGGACATATTGCCTTCAGACTCTCACCTGCTGGAGCTGTTCTCTGATAAGTTGTCTGATAAGTTGTCCGATGATTTATCTAGAGGTTTTGCTGCTGCCGACTAATTTGATTCCTCTCTATCATTGTCTTCCTTCTTTGGAATGTGGACGTGTGGGCTTTCTTCTTTTGCTGGTACTGCTGATGCCTTTCCTTTGTTGGCACTTCAGGGGAAAAGTCTAAGAAGGCTTGTTGCTGCCTTCACTAACTTGTCGATTGATTCACTAAAGGTCGGTGTGGCTAGGTCTCATGCTCTGGGTCCTTCTACTTCGTCAATTGCAAAGTTGCTCTTTGGTCCTTTGCTGTTTCCTGGGTTGCCTTCTTTTGGCAAGGCCTTTTCATAGGACTTGCTTTCCACTTCACGTCAAAAATGACTCAATGGTATCGTGTTGGCTGAGCGGACCCTTTCTCAGTTCTGCTACTCCCGACTACTAGCTTCAGGTGAGACACTGTGTATGTTTATTAGACCTGGTCCAAACAGGTTTCTAACCACTTTCTGAAGTTAAAAAAATATAACTTGCCTGGGCCTGGCCCTGAACACATAGTTGTACGATAGCAGCAGATGGCTTCTGGATCAATAAGAAACTAGCGCTGCTTACAAAAGGAGGCTTTGAAGTGGGTAATAGGGGATTAAACAAGTAACTGTTCAATCAAGTATATCTAGAATACAGTCTGTCGAACTCTGCTGTTTCTATCTTGAAATCAGCGGTCTTTAAATGCAGCATATTGCTTATATCCAGTATAAGTGATATTCTAAAACCTTGTATATATCAACTGATAGCACATGAAACAATACAAGTATCAACTGATACTGTGAAATGAAACATAAACCATTGTGTTTATCAACTGATAGCACATGAAACAATACAACCTGGTACCTGTACTGGTTACAATGACCTTCCTCCTCAAGGAAATTATCGCTCAATATGTAATCAGACGACAAACAAGAAGTGCAAAATGCAAGTCCAACACAGAAACCACTTTCGTACTAGGGAATGTTGCAGTAGTCCAGCACTGCAATATTGTCCTCACAGATAACTTGCACCTTTCCACATTCTTCGCAGTAAGAATAGTAAATTTTAGAGAAATATTCAGATAATGGGATAGTACCACGGTTCACTAACAGTCTCACAAGCTGGTAGCGTTGCCCTACAGGAAGTTCTACATGGTTTGACATTATTATGGTTTCGGATGGAGAGATGTTGGGTTCTAGTAGTAGTAGTCATATGCTACGTCCTCTATTGCTTCATCCTCTTCATAGCTCAATTCGAATTCGCTATCAAAGCAACCTACCCCGATGCACTCCTTTGCTGGTGCTTCATCGATCTCTTCTCCTCAATGGTGGGTATCAGGCATTTCTGGTGACCAGTATCTTGTGACTGTCCTGGCAATTCCTATCAAGGTCTGTTGAATATTGAGTGGTGTTCCTTCCTTCTTGTATTCCCACCATTGCTTCACCAATTCCATGCTGTACTCGTGGCCTTCCAGAGGTTCCCAGCTGTCTTCACTTCCTGGATACTCTTTCCACTTCACTCAGAAGTCATTATTATCACATCATTTTCTCTGGTCACAGATTTTCCCAACTTTCCACTCCGGGTTTTCATTTATCAGGATTGGGGTAGGGCGAGTAGGGCCTCATTCAGAGGATCTTTGTTTCTTGTTCGGGTGGTATTATTTTACTGAGGTAAAGTGGCAGACACCTGTGACTTTCTGGTAGGTTTTACGGTCCATCTTGACTCTGTAGTCCTCAGTAAATATGTTGAATTCTAGTACTTTGAATGGTCACTGCCAGCGGGGTTGTAGTAGCTTTTAGCTCCTTCCAGATGTTGATGCAAACAATGCTCCATGTACCAGGCCCAATTCTCCACCCACTATAGGCCCATGAGGTCTGCTCCATTGTACTGCCATGGTTGCGCCTCCATGTCTGGCCTGCTTTACTGCTTGGAAAGCTAATTTCCAATCAGTCTGGTGCCAGTCGAGGTAGTCATCTGAGGCAGCGACTGCTGAATTCTGGAAGAGGGTTACCAGTGGATGTGGGTAGTTGCGTCCATACATTGCCTTGTAACGTGACATGTTGTGGGTTTTGGAAAAGCCAGTATTCAGGCATACTGCGAGGGTAGTAAGAAGAGGTTCCCAGTTTGTCTCAGGTCTGTTGACTATGTTGCTCAAGCTGGTTTTGAGATCATGGATCTTTCGCTGAACCTGTTCATTAGTTTCATAGTAACCAGGTGCCGCTTTGATATGTTCAATTCTGAGAGATTTGTAGGTCTGCTTCCAATTGTTAGATTCAAAATAAGGGTCAGCATCATTGATTATCGATACAGAGTAGCCATTAGGGGTAAAGAGGTCTCGTTCCGGGAGTTTTATTGTTCCCTCTGATGTGACCCTGGTGTTGGTAGGTATAAGCTACACATAGTTGCTAAATCGATCCACTGCTACTAGGACAGGGTGAAATCCATTTGACTGGTTGGAAGGTCCTGCAAAATCAACAGGAATCGAATCAAACACCTCATAAGCTCAGTCAATAGTTTGGGTCCCTCCTTCCGATCTGCGAGTTGGTTCCTCATTTGTCTGGCAGGTGTCACATTGCTTCACATAATCACAAAAGTCCTTCCTCATCTCAGGCCAGTAGACATACTTGGTTGCATACCAGAGGTTTCATTCTGTACTGTGGTATCCTTTGCCATGTATTTCATACATGACATATCCTCGCAGGGTTTTCCCACTGAACACCTACCCTTTGGGAATATAGAGGCAATATTCACCATAACGTGTCCTTATAGATAGCATTCGATCAGCTATGTAGATTGCTTCCAGGTCTCCTTGTCTAGCGCATCTTATAACATGAGAGTGGATTGGTACATTGCGGTATTCAGATACTATCTGCTGTCCAATAATGCTCTGCATCTCCGGAGATGTATCGATAACCTCTTGTTCATCTTCAATCTGTTCTGCTCTGGTCATAGCCCTTCTTGTGTTCTCTTCTTCCTCCCCGACTTCATAGAGGGTGCAGTATTACCCAGCCATCGGGGGGGTCCAAGTGAGATAACTGGATTATTATTGTAGATGATAAGTGATCCTCGACAGAGGGGGTCCACTGTGGTTACTCCCGGTGGGCTTGATGGATGAGGCACCCTGTGGATTTCTATTGCTGCGATGCCAAGGTGTTGTTCTTGCTAAGGACTTTGGAGGGTTACTGGTGGTTGTGTCAGTTCATCAGATAGTGCTGCCACTGCCTGGGACATCAGTTCATCCCATTCAGAGCCATAGCTGGTACTGCCACTAGAGGGGAGTTCATCTTCCCCTATCTCAATTTGGGGGCAATTGTGTCATTTCCAGAACCGCATAGAGCATGCTAGTGAGGTAGGAAGGTTTTCTGAGCTCTTGAGGCTAGTGCTATAGAAGGGTTCTCATAGAGGGTGGAGTCAGATATACCAGCATCCTCAAGGGTATGGTCAAGGACAAGTGGTGGAGTCTAGTCATCAGAGTCTTCATAGATCTGGGAGAGTACATCTGCCAAATAGGGTGTCCATCCTGGACTGTACACAACCTTCGCATTATATTTGCTTTGCTCACTTATCCAGTGAGTCCTTCTGTAGCCAGAGATCTGGTCCATCTTCAGGTTTACCAGGGGTTGGTGGCCTGTAATAATAGTCAATTTGGAACCCATAAGCATATGGTTGAGAGCTTGAAGTGCATCCATCACCGCCATTGCCTCCTTGTCTGTAGTGCTATAGTTGACCTGGGAATCTGTAAACTTTCCCCTATGGAGGGCTGCAGTGTGGGCTGTTTCATGTCTTGGCTCCTGGCCAACCCATGCTCCAACCCTAATATGTGAGGCGTCGGTTACCAGCCATATGGGTTCCTCTGAGTTAGAATTTATCCCTCTGATCAGCTGAGCTTGTTTGATTAACTCTTTGATGTTGGATAATACTTTGTCATATGTATCTCTCCAGACAAATTCCACTTTTCCTGTCAGACCTATAAGAGGTCCCATGACAGTAGCAGGATGTGGTAGCAATTGGGCAACATAGTTTACCAGGCCAAGGAATCGCTATAGTTCCTTCAAGTTTCTTGGTGTAGCTCATTCCCCAATAGAAGGCAGTTTTCCAGTGGAGGTGTGAATCCCTTCATTAGCTATGACATGTCCCAGTACTTCCAGGGTTTTCGCAAATAGAATTGACTTCTTTTTGCTGGCATAAAACTTTGCCTACCGTAATCATTCACATACCCTTCTGATATGTTGTATGTGCTCTGTTTCTGTGTCAAAATAAGCAAGGATATCATCAATATATACTTACACAAATTAGTGTAAAAAGTTACTGAGTAGGTACTCTATTAAGTGCATAAAGATAGAGGGTGCATTCATATCACTTTCTAACATGACCTTGCTCACAAATCTACTCAAAGGGGTTTTGAAGGTACTGCACTTCTCACTTCCTGGTTCAACATTGGTCTGAAAGTACGCATCACTAAGATCTATCTCAATGCGGAATCTTACACTTCCTACTGCATTTGGGATCCGTGTCTGATTTGGGATCGACAAGCTATCCATAATTGAGTTATTATTTCGTTGTTTCGAGTCCACTGGTGGCCTGATCCTTCCATCGAATTTCCACTGAACAATCATGGGTGCTGTCTCTTGGGACTCAGTTCAGTAGATGACTCCAGTGCTCAACTTCTCCACTATCCAGTTGCATAGTTTTCTTTTGTATGCTTCCGATATAGTGTATATCAGTTGGTTTCGCAGATCTGTTGTATCTTTTAGGTGAATGGGGTGGTTCATTTTTCTAACAGGTAGAAAAGTCTCTGGAATCTTCGCAGAGAATACATCTGTAAACTCAATTAGGATTTCCTCCTGTTTAGTTTGGCAAATTGCCACTCTGATCTCCCCATTTGTTGTCTTACACAGCACTCGTACCATTTTCTCAGTTACTCCAATCGCTGCCTCATCATATCAGATTGTAGCCTTGTGCTGGGTCAGGAAAAACATCCCAATTAGTGCATTACAATTTGCCAAATTCCCAACCAGCATCCTGGGGTTCAGTAGCTTTGCCGATCCGAGCTGCATGGTTGCTTCGCAAATTCTATGACTTCTTGATCATGATCCGTTCATAGCTATGTTCACAGTGACCAGTGTATTCATCAGGTAAGTGGTCATGGCCTGGGTTGTAACAACGGTATTGCTAATAATGTCTCTGCCCACTACGCCCTTGTCGAACAACACTCTGGGGCATGGGTTATTTATCAAGATGGTTCCTTCCAGAGCATGGTGGGGGTGTAGAGTAGGGTCTGCAAGCATTCAGTAGCACTCAATCTTAGTCTCTATATTGGCTGAGTTAGTTTCTACCTCCGCAAACTTCTTTATCTCTACAAGATTTGCTGAGGTTTCTGTCTTAAGCTGTTGTTCAGTGGGACAGTCTCGTACCATATATCTTTTCTTTCCACATTCACAGAATTCTTGCTTCTTCTTTCGTTTCTGTTTGGTATTTTGAGGGAATCTTCCCTGGATTGGTTTCGTCCTCCTTTTCTGTTCATGTTGCTGCTCGTGTTGTTTTCGATCCCTTTTTGCTGTACCTGTCTTGCCATAGGTGCTAGTCTCATGCAGGATGGCATCCAGCCATTCTGCATTCGCAATGATGTCATCTATCTCATCATCTTCTCGTTCCATTCATTCTACCACTTATCTATGTCTAGTGTCCATAGTATCATAGAATCTTCCCTTCAGCATATAGTTGTTGACTGTAAATTCAGGCATTCGTCCTTTGTACATCAGGAGTTCGGTCGCCATCCTTTTGATCCTTTCTGTTCTACCATTTCATACTTGCTAAATGTTATTGAACGCTTTGAATAGTTCTTCACAATTTTGACTTGACTGGAATCATTTCTGGAGGTATTCCAGTACTATGTGTTGACTGCTGTACTCTCTATGATCGCCTTTGTCCATACATTGGTAGTATGCCTCCAAGGGTACCCCTTCAGCGAATGCTCCAACATAGAGTCCTGTCTCTTTCTTGGATATCTTGATTCCTTGTATGCATAGATACTGGCATATTGAGGTTCCCCATCACTTGAAGGCTTCAGGTTTCAGGTTGTCTCCCTTTGTGCTAAACCTTTCTAGTAGTAGGAACTTTATTTTCGGTTTCCTTCCTGGCTGGTCATCAGCACTACCAGTTGGGGGTACTGGTGGAGGTGGCAGGACTCCTGAGCTAGACATATCGGATTCGCTTTCCCCCTTGCTCTCCTCGATCACGGAGAGACTTGGCACTAGTAGTAGGTGGTTGTCAGATGTTTTAACTGGTTCTTCGTTAGGTTGTTCACAGGTTCTTGAAGCCTGATCTTCCGCAAGCTGCCTGGCAGCCTTGTAAGTACTGGACTCTTCAATGTCTCTTGGCTCCTTGGGTTCTCTAGGGCATTATAGCCCTTCTTGTTGAACTTGCTTCCTACTCCTCAGGCTGAGGGGTTCAATTGTGTCTGCTGGCAAAGGCGACCATGCTGGGTTCTGCCAGTTTCAGCGACTAGCATTTCTCGGTGGGCATGTATAGGTTGATCAGGCCTCATCCACATACAGAATTTGTAACCACTTACTTAGGTTAGAAAAATGTAATGGGTTCACACCTAGGGTGCTAATCACACTTTGAGTACGATAGTGACTGGTGGCCTGCTTGCTCGGCAAGAGGCGAGAACTGCGTAAACTATAGAAGACTTCGAAGGTGTGTAATAGGAGATCCAGAAGGAACCGTTCAACCAAGTATATTAAAGATACTGTCAGTTGAAGTCTACCCTTCCCATTCTAGAATCAGCGATGTTTAAATACACAATCACATTCATCTCCAGTATCAGCAATTATATAGTCTCTTTCAAAGTATCCAGCGATACCTTGGAAATGTTGCCAGTATCAAATGATACTATAAAACAAAAACACTAAACATTCAAAGTATCCAGCGATACTTTTGAAACATAACATGTATCAAATAATACTATCAAATAAAACATAAAATATAACCTCGTACCCGTACTGGTTACAGCCAGAGTGAAGTAAACTATCAAACTTAACATCCTTGAGCCTAACGCTTCACTCTATTAAGGTCTCGAAATAATTGATTGTTAAAGCAGAAGAGTTCTCACATGTATATGCAAGTAGTTTTACTAGGTGCTAAGAACTCCCCTATCAGTTTTCTTGAACCATTCGAGTACACCCTACTCCACTAAGAGTACGCAGATATATCTCCCTGCACATCTTCCAGGCATACATGTGTCGACACATGCAAGTTAGCATTCACTTCATGTAGTTATTCTTTCTGAGTGCCTCTCCATTTTGCCTCCTGGAGTGAAAACATCTTCACATTGGTGCCTTGCCAGTGGCTAATAGTCAAGACACCTGTTGAACTGGACTATCCATAACACCCTTCTGATATGAATTGATTCCTATGTAACCCTGGAACTACCAGGATTGGTTTCTCCATCTATAATTTGTGACTCTTAGACTCCAGGGGTCTTCTGGAGGTTAGGGCGGTCCTGTAGTGCTTCAATGAGTGCTACCTATGGCCACTATCCTGGATCCATCTTACCTGTAGTAGAAATCATACTTTTAGTGCCTCTACACTTCCCTTACAGAATCTATGGCATTGGGGACACATTTGGGTTTGATAGGTATAAAACCCTCCCCGTCACACCAGCACAACCTGGGGCTACCTTTGGGACGCCCCTGGTTAACTCCCATTAACTCCATCAGTTTTGGTCTGTTTCACTGCAAACAAATTGGAGGAGGTACTGCATCTTCTACCCTATGCCACTTATATATCCTGTGAACTGCCTGCAGTTGACCAGATGCCAGTGACATATACAGTGTTGTAAGCAGGTCTACAAAGATTCCCTTCCATTAGACAGCATGCCACTAGAAAACTGTTTCCCCATGATGTCCGTGACTCGAGGTAGAGCTGGAGAGGCATGATAGGAATACTGTTTCCAATTTCCTGCTTCTTCAGAGCAGCAGAGCTCGCCCAATAACATCTCCTTGAATCCTAGATTTCAGTGTTATGTGTGGCTTCATATAAGAAACATTGCAGTCATTGCTTTCCAACTCCCGAAGCAACTTCATAGTATCACATAGGGTATCTCAAGTTCCTAGATAGGGTAATCTGGGACCCAAGGAAGGGTAACTGTGATCCCTGGATTGCGTAACCTACTCTGGGGGTCAGGGTAACTTTGCCCTATTACCCTGTCTCTGCCTATGACAAATATATACTTCTCTGCCCTTCGCCCAACTAGTTCCCCAGCCAAGCAGGGTAAGCTGTCCTTGACAAATCCTGGAGCATGCTAACACCTCCTAATAGTGTACGGTCTACTGTTTATGGCAGAACGCAGACCATCCAGCTTCTGTGGGTCAAACACTTGTCCTCTATAGGTAACGAGGGCCCCCCTAGGATGATGTATCGCCAGGTTGCGACCACACTAAACAACTTCACACTTATAGCCAAAGGTTTACACAAATGTAAGCAAAGAGTAAAACGTAAAACTTAATACCATTAGGCCTGCTGCTTAACTCAATTAAGGTCACGACAGGATTGAAGGTTGGAGTAGAAGAGTTCTCACATAGACTTTCAAGTAGTTTTATCTTCTGTCTGGGACTCCCCCATCTGTTTACTACAACTCTTCAGACACACTCTTCTCCGCTAAAGGTGGTCTGACATATCTCTACTTTGCCCAGCGGAGTGAAAACCTCTTCCTACCAGTACCTCACCCGTGATTAAATGTCAAGATACCTGATGAACTGGGCTATCCATGACACCCTTCCCATATGCATTAGTCTCTACATAACCTCTGAAGCTACGATGAGCGGTTTATCTAACTACTATTTAGGACCCTCAGACTTCCAGTTTCTTCCGCAGGATATGGTGGCCCTGTAGTGCTCCAATAGGCACTACCCCTGACTACTATCTTGGATCCACCTTACCTGCAGTATGAATTATGCTTTTGGTACCTCTACACTTTCTTTATAGTGCCTATTGTGTTGGGACCACATTCGGGTTTGATAGATATAAAACACTGCTGGGCACTACAGAATGACCCAGTACTACCTTCAGGACTCCCACAGCCAACTTCTATCAACTCTGTCAGTTTTGGTCTGTTTTACTCCTAAGAACTTGCAGGAGGTACTCTATATTCCACCCTATAGCCCCTTGAACATCCTGCCACATGCCTCCAGTTGACCACATAGGAGCAATGCATACGGTGTTGCAAGCAGGTCTACCAAGATTCTCTTTTACTAGACTACATACAACTACATAACCATTTGCCCCTGACGTCTGGGCCTCAAGGGAGGGCCGGAGGGGTATGATAGGAATAATGTCCCCAATCTAAAGCATCTTCAGAGCTACATAGCCCACCCAGTAGGGTCTCTCCAAACCCTAGATTCCACTATTATACATAGCTTTGTGTGACCAATATTCCAGTTCTTTTCCACGAACTCCGGAAACAACTTTGTCTTGCCAAGTAGGGTAACTCAGGTTCTCAGACAGGATAACCCGAGTTCCAAGATAGGGTAACCGTACTCCCTGAGTAGTGTAATCTACTCTGGAGCTCTGGGTAACTTTACCCTGTTAACCTGTCTATTCCTATAGCAGAGATAGACTTCTTTCTCTTCCACCGGTCTAGCGACCCAGTCCAGCAGGGTAACTTGTCCTTGGCCAATCCTTCAGCATGCTAACACCTCTCAATGGTGTTTGTCTCACAGTGCATAATGGAACCTGGACCATTGTACTTTTGTGGGTCAAACTCTTGCTTGCCGTCCTGTTCATACCAGTCAGCATCAAGGGTGTTTGTATGAGTGTGAGTTCAATCTGCTATAGCTCACACATGCTGGGTTATTACAGCCTCCTGTTTCTACCACTCTGCCTCCATGCTTCCTGTATGGATGTAGGTTAAGTCTGCCTTAGCTCATATATGCGGGGTTATTCTACTCATACAGAACTTGGATATGAAGTAGCCATCTTGATTGGAGATGATTAACCCTGTAAGTCCATGAAGCCACCAAACCTTCTTCTGACATATCAAGGCAAGCTCCTTGATTGGTACCACAGTGGTCAGGAGTATGAAATGTGTCATCTTCTAGAATCTGTCCATGATTACCCAGATCTTGGTATACCCTTCTGCCTCTAACATCACCACAACAAAGCACCTTGAGATTACTCTCCAAGGCCATATGGGAACATCAAGAGATTGTAGCCTAACAAAGTTCTTGCACCTGATGGACTTGTTTGTTTGGCATCTATGATATGTTCACATATGGTCTGTGATGTGCTCATCCATCTTAGGCTAGGAGGGGTTGGCCCTAACTGTAATGGGGGCACTCCTGGCAAGATGGATCCTAAGGTTGTGACCGCACCGAACAACTTCAAACTTATCGCTAAAAGTTCAGGCAGATGTAAGAGCAAAGTAAGGAGCGAAACTTAATATTGTTAAGCCTGGCGCTTGACTCGATTAAGGTCTCGAAAGGATTGATTGTTAGAGTAGGAGAGTTCTCGTATAGGTTTTCACGTAGTTTTATCTTATGCCAGAAACTCCCCCATCAGTGTACTCCAACTATTCAAGCAGACCCTTCTCCGCTAAGGGTGGTCCGACAGGTCTCCTGGCATCCCCTTCCGGCATGCATGTGTTGACACACTTGAGTCAGCGTTCACCTTATACGGTTATGGATTCTACGGTGCATTTCCATTTTGCCCGCCGGAGTGAAAACTTCTTGGCATCGGTGTCTTGCCACTGGCCAACGGTCAAGCCACCTGACGAGCCGGACGATCTATGACACCCTTCCCATATGTAGGGATCTCTACTTGACCCCAGAAGCTACCGTGAACGGTTTGTCTATCTACCATGTACGAGTCTCGGGCTTCCGTTGTCTTCCGCAGGACATAGTGGTCCGGAAGTGATCCAATGGGTGCTACCCATGACCACTCCCTTGGATGCACCTCACCTGTGGTAGGAATCATGCTTTTGGTGTCTCTGCACTTCCCTTTCAGAGACTATGACATTGGGGACACTTTCGGGCTTGGTAGGTGTAAAACTCTCGCGCCCACCCTGGCACCACCCGGGACTACCTTCGGGACCCCCACGGTTAACACCCGTTAACCATCTGAGCTTTGGTCCGTTTTACTCCGAACAGCTGGGAGGAGGTACTCCACCTTCCATTCTGTGCCCCCTTATATATCCTGCGAATGGCATACTGTCAACCAGACGGCAGCAACGTATACGGTGTTGCACGCAGGTTGTGAAAGATTCCACTTTGGTACACTGCACGCAACCACACAACAGTTTGTCCATGACATCCGGCGCTCGGGGCGGGGCTAGAGGGGTATGATGGAAATAATGTCTCCAACTTGTAGCCTCTTCCGAGTCGCGTAGCTCACCCAATAGCATCTCCTGGAACCCCAGATTCCAGTATTATGTATAGTTGAGCGTGACCAAGATTGCAGTCATTTTTTCCGAACTCCCTGAGGGACTTCGTATTGAAAGGTAGGGTAACTCAGGACCTTGGGCAGGGTAACCCGAGCCCTATGGCAGGGTAACCTGATCCTGAGGGTAGGGCAACCGCTGCGTTGAACAAGATAACTTTTCCCTATTACCCGGTCTATCCCCTCGCTGGAGATGGACACTTCCGACATTTCTCCAGTCACCCTACCCAGCTGAGCAACCGCCCCTTCAGAGGTCGCTCAGTACGCTCACACCGCTCGTCGGTGTATCCCGGTACCTAAGTCCCTGACCAGCCAACTCTGTTCCTTCTCGGAGCACGCGCCATCGGGTGTCTGTAGGTCAAGTACTTACTTGCCTGCCAGTTCCTACCAGTTCGCCTCCTGGCTTCCTGTATGGGTATAGGTTCCGTCTGCCACAGCTCCTGTATGCTGGGTCGTTACATCACTCCCCTCTTCTCTACGGTCTATCCCAGACCGTTAGTGTCGTCTCTTATTTCCCCGACTCGGTTTCCTCAAGACCCTACGGTCCCTGGGCTTGCACAGTTATCTTTCTTGGAAATCCAACATGGCCTGTAGGCCTCTCCCTTCTAGCATCTCATAGGGCTGCCATGAATTCTCCTCAGCCCGGTAGCGTTCCTATGAAACCAGGTACTGGACGAAGCATGACGGAAACTTTGCCTTTGCCCCACCATACTATCGACTGTCTATGACAGCTTTGATAAGGCAACTTGGCTCATTGTCCACAAGCTCGGGGATAGGGACGTCCTTCACCCTACCTGATCCCAGATCCTGAAGGAATGGCTTGAGCAATGTGACATTGAAAACCGCGTGTGTAACCGGTACGGGTTACTAGGATTTTATGTTTGGTTTCACAGTATCGTTTGATACTTGTAGTGTTTCGTGTGCTATCGCTTGATACACACATTGTTTTATGTTTGGTTTCACAGTATCTTTTGATACTTGTATTGCTTCGTGTACTATCGGTTGATACGCACAATGTTTTGCAATATCGCTCATACTGGAGATAAGCGATATGCTGTATTTAAAGACCGCTGATTCCCGCGATGGAAACGGCAGACTTCGACAGACAGTATTCTTAAGTATACTTGATTGAACGGTTACTTCTTTGATCTCCTATTACACCCAGTTCGAAGCCTCCTTTAGCAAGCAGTGCTCGCCTTGTGTTGATCACAAAGCCATCTGCTCCTATCGTACCGCTACGTGACTAGGGCCCTGCCCGAACACGTTACATTTTTTTAAGCTCCGCAAGTGGTTAAGAAACCTGCAAGGACATGGTCTGATCAACCTACCAAAAGTCCGATAAGCAAAGCTAGCATCGGGGAGCGGCAGAACCACGAGAGGTTCGGCTCCGCCAAAACGACACGATTGAGTCATTGGAGACTCGAAGTGGGAAGCAGGTCCCACGAGAAGTCCTTACCAAGAAAAGGCAACCTAAGAAACGGATAGGGCCAAAGAGCGATTTTGCGATTGACGAAGCGGAACGACAACTTGCGCAAGACTTGGCCAAGCAGGCCTTCAGTGAGTCGACTGACGAATTAGTGAAGGCAGCAACCACCCTTCCTGGGCTATTTCCCGCCAGCCCCGGTAAAGGAAAGGGACCGGCGCAACTACCAAAGAAGGACAACATACCTATCGGGACACCTAGGAAGGAAGAAAGCGAGGAAGAAGGATCAGATTACTCGGTAGCGGAACAGACACCAGACGATGACCCTAGCGATTCTCCAGAAAGCTCCTCAGACGACAGTTCGAGGAACGAAGAGTCTGACCACGAGATGTCCGAAGGTGAATCTGCAGGGCCGGGCGAGCGGGACCTAAAATCACACTCCCACTGCCACCGACGTTCTCGGGCGAACAGGCCGACCTGAAACCTGAAGTATTTAACCGGTGGGTCATAACAACTTCCCAATACCTTACCCTACATGGAGTGGACAAAACAACGGAAGGAAGCGGAGCGTACTTTGGAAGCTTCTGTACCGGAAAGGCAGAGGAGGCATACCACCAAGCAATGAACCACTATCAGAGTGGGGAAAAAATCTGAGGAACGACCCTGATAAAGTACCTAAGAGATAGGTTCCAGTCCGCACGAAGCACGGAGGAACTATACAAAACGTTCCAGGATATCCAGCAAGTACGAAAGGGCAAGACAGACAGAATAACGCTGGTCCCGACGGATCTCTTGATATATCATGGATGATTGCCTACCGGAACTGTGTCTCAGTATACGCTGAAACAAAGATTGTATGAAGCAATGTATTCCAGACTACGTCAGGAGGTAGAACCCATGGAGGAGGACGATGATTCCTTTGAAAAGATGGTAAAGCGGACCGAACGGAAGGATACTATCCTGTATGAAACAGGAGTTTACCGAACCCATGTGCCACAGCAAAGGTATAGCAAAGGATCATCATCGGGAGAAGCATCATCGTGGGACAATACAAAGAAGGATAAACCATACCGCAAGGACAAGAAAGACAAGAAACAGAAACGACACGAGGAAGGCATGTGTTACGAATGCGGGAAAAAGAGGCACTACGCAAAGGATTGCTATTCGAAAAAGGGAAAAGGAAAGGCCACTAAGCGAGAGACAAGCACGAATCACATGAAAGCAACTGAATACGACGAAGTGGAAATTAACTCAGTTGAAATGGAAAGCCTACGAACACAACCAACGCTGGCAATCAAACCCCGTGACGCTCTTGAAGGAACAATTTACATAGAAGGCCACCCAGCAAAGGTACTATTTGACATGGGAACGATTGGCTGCGACAGAATTAGCGCCACCTTTATCTCCACCCATGGAATCCCAACGGAACCGCTGCCCCAACCAACAACAGACAATATGGCTATGAAAGGATCCCGCTCCTCAAGCCACACAAAAT
>PYWC01000069.1:852366-901031 GCA_003182015.1 Tuber magnatum | reverse complement strand
TTTTGCAATATCGCTCATACTGGAGATAAGCGATATGCTGTATTTAAAGACCGCTGATTCCCGCGATGGAAACAGCAGACTTCGACAGACAGTATTCTTAAATATACTTGCTTGAACGGTTACTTCTTTGATCTCCTATTATACCCCGTTCGAAGCCTCCTTTAGTAAGCAGCGCTCGCTTCGTGTTGATCACCAAGCCGTCTGCTCCTATTGTACCGCTACGTGACTAGGGCCCAGCCCAAACACGTTACAGCATGGATGCTCCCTCCGGCGGGCAGTTGGAGTCCGTAGGCTCGGTTACACACCCGATGTTTGACCACGAAAGGTCCAAACATCCAGTGCTCCAGCTTCTCCCTTGAACGGTTCCTGCGGATGATTTTCCACTTCAACATCGTGCGGTCCGCTTTCTTTGCCCACCCCGCAGCCACACCCTCCAAGGTCTCATAGTCCGGTGATGGCAAGCTTCTCTGGTCATGCCATTTCCGCTGCCATTCTTGTGCCCATTGGACCATTTCTTGAATCTCCTGCCCGGTTCCTTTCCATTCCTTAACAAAGAGCCCAATGCTAGGGTGTATCCCTTGATTATCAGACCTGACACCAACCCAGTTTCTCCTCCAGTTAAACCCAGAGTTGATCTCAAATGGTGACAACCTAGTGGATCCTAATATGGAGGTGTTGTACGCATAGTCCGCAAGGGGTAGTAGCGAAACCCAATCATCTCGTTGGTAGCAACAGTAACTACGCAAGTACTGATCCAGCGACTCACTAACCCTTTCAGTTTCCCCATCAGTCTCCGGGTGGAATGCAGTGGAGACGTTTAGTTTCACTTGCAACTAGTACATAGGACTCATCCAGAACTTGGATGTGAATCGGCTATCTCGGTCAGAGATGATTGACTGCGAGATCCCATGAAGGCGCCAAACTTCCTGCAGGAATGTCAAGGCAAGGTCCTTGATCAGTACCTCAGTGGTCGGGGGTATGAAATGTGCCATTTTCAACAATCTGTCCACTATGACCCAGATCTTGGTATACTCTACGGACTCAGGCAGCGCTACAATGAAGTCCATTGGAATCGCTGTCCATGGTCGCATAGGAACATCAATATGTTGCAGCAGACCAAACCTCTTATGCCTGATCGACTTATTTCTTCCGCACGCATCACATATCCGCACGTAGTTGGCGATGTGCTCATCCATCTTAGGCCAATGGAAGTTAGCCCTAATCCTACCAATTGTCTTGTAAGTCCCGAAGTGTCCCGCGATTAGGGAGTCATGTTCTGGCTTCATGATTGTCTGCTTCAGATTCTGACCCTTGGGAACATACCACCTGTTCTTGTGCAGGAGTAAGCCCTTTTCCGACGTGAAATGTCAGTGGACCTCTTCGTCACTGGCAGCCCTTGCCTTCAGGATTCTTAAGTATTCCTGGTCTTCTGTTATCGCTACCTGCAGTTGATCCCAAAAGGAAGACTGGAGCAGAAATCCTGGGCACACGTGCAACACTTGTAGTCACAAGATGTCCTGTTTCTGGCTCCCAACCCACTGTCCAGGGCAAAAGGATGACTGTGGTAGAAAATCACTCCCCCCTTCAGGGAGGTAGTCCTTACACCGCGACAAAGCCTCTGCCTTCTCATTCAACCATCCTTCTCGGTAAACCACCTTGAAGTTAATGGGTTACAGGAACTTAGCCCAGCAGTGCTGCCTATAGTTAAGGACCTTGGTACTATTGAAGTACTCCAAATTCTTATGATCCATATAGCTCACCAATTGGTCTGTTACTGAGCATAGCAGATAATCCAATTCCATTCATGCCGCCACGATGGCAGTCATTTCCTTATCATAGACATCATAATTAATCTCTGCTGGGTGAAACTTCTCGCTATGGTAGGCCAGTGGATGCCATCTCTCATCTTCACAGAACTGGGAGAGGACGGCCCCTAATGGGAAGTCACTAGCGTCAGTCTCCAGCCGGCTTGACCGTTCAGGGTCAAAACGTGCTAGGATAGGATTGGACGTAAACGCCTCCTTCAAATGGTCGAAGGCCTGCGCATATGCGGGTGTCTATACCTATTGGACATCCATCTTGGTCAAGTCTGTCAGAAGTTTAGCTATTCTGCTGAAACCCTCTATGAACTGACGATAGAAGTTGGCAAATCCCATAAAGCTTGAAATGTCAATGTCGCATGTCAGAGGTACCCAATCCCTGATTGTCTGCACCTTCTCCGCCAACATAAAGATCCCCATATCGGAGATCTTTTATCCACGGAATTCAACCTCCCTTTGGTGGAAACTGAACTTCTTCATGCTGACACATAGTGTAGCTTTCTGCAATTTTTCCATTGCAGGTCTCACCATTGCGACATGCTCTTTCATAGTTTCTGAGCAAATCAGGATGTTATAGATGTATACAATGACGCCTTCATCCATGAGATCCCGAAAGACCTCATTTGTCATGCTTTGGAAAGTTGCCCTGGCATTACCCAACCGAAACGGCATGACCGTGTATTTACACAGTCCATATCTGCAGCGGAAGGCCCTCTTCCATTCCTGACCTTCTGCCATCCTCAGAAGGTAGTAGCTGTTCTTCATGTCCAACTCGGTGAACACAGTGGCTTTTCTTAACCTATCTGGCAGTTGATTCATCAAGGGTAGAGGGTACTTACTCTTCACCGTGATTTTTTTCAGCCCGCAGTAATCTATTACCAGTCGTAATATACCATCTGGTTTTGACACGAAGAGGATAGGGGCTGCTGCCCAGGAACTGGATCGCTGCAGCTTTCCCGTTCACAGCAAGTCATTGAGATATGCTCGCAGTGCCTTAAGCTCGTTTTCCGATAATAGTTAGATAGGCCCAAAAGGAGGTTGAGTTCAGCATTGCAACTGGATCGTATGGTCGTACTTTGAGTGCACCGGTAGTCGCTCAATCCACTCTTCACTGAAGCTATCCCCATAGTCCTTATGCTCGGGGAGTAGCTTAACCGTAATGCCGGTACCTTCCTCATCGGAGAATTGTACAATTCCCAATAGGTACACATTACTAGGGTGTTGGGCTAGTAACTCTTCATCGGTCATGAACACTAACCGCCCCTGGTCTGCCAGGCAGTTAGCCTTGCAGAAATCTGAGCATAAGGTTAGTGATCCGGTCTTCCAATCTATGGCGGGGTTATGGTCTCTCAACCAAGACATAGGTAGGTACCTATCCACCTTAGTGTCGGGCATATCCGCGACTTCAAAGCGTATCTCATTCTGGTAGTCACCTATCCTCATCTCTAATGACTTGGTATAGTGTAGACCTGACCCAGGAATATATTAAACGCTGGCGTCACCTATTGGCATGTGTACCTTTCGTCGTACGCAAGGTGCCTGTGTCTGCTTAACCCATCAGCTACTAAGCACTGATCCCGTAGCTCCACTGTGGAGTAGCACGAGCACTTCCATACTAACCTGTCTAGCTCCCACCTCACAGTCTAACTTGACCCGCAGGTGGATAGACTTGGTGTGACGAGGCAAGTTGTCATGCTTCTGCCTCTTTACTGGTCTTGGGGACTTAGTCATCTTGGCTTAGTAAATTGTTTCAGTATCTTGCCTTTCGACACCAGAGCGTCCACAACGTGTTGGTAAACGTTAAGGAATTGGGAATCGTCTTTTCAATAACTAGGGTGTTTACTATCATGCTAGCATGATTTCGGGTACTAAACTCTCCTCAGGTAAACTTGAAAATAGCACCGTTTATTTGATCAAGTCCAGCCCCAACCAAGTCCACCTATACTAAACGTGACAATTTTTTGCGGAATGGGTAGAAGTCCGCTGTCGGACCGGTTCCAAGGGAAGCAGCCTTGCGTCCCCCATGTTGAGCATCTCCTCCAGCAAGACCTCACCCAGCCTCAACCGAAATAATATCCTCTGACTTGCCCATCCAGCTAAGGAAATCCTGAAAGAAATACGTATAACTGGAACAAGGCAAATAACTAGAAACCCAACAAAGGAGAGATAGCCCAGCCCACCGCGTATGGCCCGTAACATCTACCTGCCCATCCCACCTGGGTGTAGTCAATATCAGGGTCGTTTATGCGGGAGAAGGGTACTTACCCATCTCCGAAGCTACCTCCGTAGGTCATCTCCATCTATCGCTCAGCGGTCTATGGCTCCGGGTTAATAAGGTTACACCTTAACCAGAATGGGTTCTTACCTATTCTGAGCCATCAGTATCAACCTCCATGATCTGAGGTGATGCCTGGCAGACTTCTAGTATCTTTGACGAGGAAGCCGGAGGTGGCGCTGCAATGCAGTTTAGCCACTGGTTGGTCCCTGTGGGCTCGCTTACCGGGGCTGACCGTTTCAACCCACAAGCCTGTTTGGATGAACTAACGACTGGGGACGTGGCGGTATACTTCCTCCAGAAGTGAATACTTTGTCCACATTTGATGCACTGGTTGTGCTTTCGCCGATGTTTAGTCAAAGTCCATGGGATTTCCTTATCCGCTATTGCATACCCAGAAGTCGCCGGCTTTGCCTGTTTCCCCGTATTGAAATTAGTAGGTTTGGCAGGCCTCTGGGTCTCTCTGCGCAAACATTTTTCCTTCTTCTTAAACCTCGCGGAAGTCGATGACCTATCGTCCTTCTTTTCCATTGGCTGAGACCATTTGACAGGATGCATAACTCCGTTACTGAACCGGGTGTTGTCTTCCCGCGTGTGTCCAAATTTCCGTAGAAGCTCAGTGTAGTCGGTCAAGTTGGTTGGATGGCGCTCCTTGAGTGCCCACGCGGTCCGAACCTCTTGGATAATACGCGGCCGTACCTTGTCTTGTACCTGTACTGGATCTGTATATCTAAGATTATACATGTAGTCAATTATCTTGTCCAGGTGCTCATCAATGTGATAGGGCGTCATCACCAGGTCTCGCCGCTCGAGAAGGGATCGGTCTCGTTCTGCTTGGTTACCACCGAAACTTTATTCCTGTCCTTCCCGTAATCCTTTCCACGTTCTCAATGGGTTGCTGTTGTTAACCGGAACGCTAGTATGCTTGGCAACCTCTTTGTTGATGTGTGAGTGCAGCCCGAAATACCATCTTCGGGCAGTATCTTCTAACAGGGGGATCACCAGGTTTACCTTGCCCATATCGGTCAACCTGCACCGCGCAAAGCATTCAAACTTGACCTCCACTAACGTTAGGAAACTTGCAAGTTCAGTAACCTTTTCCTTGAATGCCGGAATACTGCTCAACTTCTCTGGCTTCTCCTGCCACTGTTTGGAGGATGGCCATGAGGTCGGTCTGCGCCCAATTTCCTAGTGTAGCTTCTTAGAGTGGCAGACCCACCGTGGTTTCATCTCGTCACTCCAATCATCCTTGCGAGTGCCAAGTAAGGGAGTCAAATCAGGGAGAGAATCGGCATCATCATCATCCAAACTGTCATGGTTGGAGTCCCTTGAATCTCCTCCTGCTCCGGTTGCACCACCTCCAGGAGGGGCATTTCCATCTCCGCCACCCCTGGCATTTCTGCCTGCTATCTCCTGTGGTCTATCATACCCAGCACACCATTCCTCCTAGCTATCCTGATTCCTATCATGCGGGGGGTTAGCCCCTGATGGTACCGATGCCGGTGGCGGAACAGGGTGTCGCCCACTCTCAGGAGTTGGGTTAGGCGCCACCAGAGCTATCCGCAGAAATGCCTGGAGCGGTTGGCAGCTCAGGGGTTCCATCGGGGGGCTAATGTGCCTCCAGGAGCCTCCATACTTACATGTTGGCCGTCCATCTTCTTCCTTCTGCCTTCTTCGATGGCTTGCGGGGGTCTGTTGTTCCTTCCTGCACCCATATGTGGAGTAATGAATCCACCGCATACGCGTTCCTTCCGCTTCGCAGCCCTCCAGACAAAGTTCGTCTTGGCTGTCCAACTCGCCGCTTGTGATTGTGGGGAGCGCGGAGGGAGGAGTTGGTTTTGAGGGGGCAGAGGGAATCACGGGTGCCCAAGGAATGGGGCGAGCAGGTTTTCCAGGGTGCGGGATCAGAGTCCCTCAGGATGGAGCCATGGGTACTCACTCTTCCTGGCGCCTTCCCTGTTCAAAAAATCCAGGTGATGCCGCGCCCAGTGGTCAGAGCCCTGGGGTTGCTGATACGCTGGCGGGAAGACTGTGGCAGGAAAGGTATCAGGAGCGGGCAACGAGACGGGTAAACATGTGGGTCTTGGGGCAGTGATGTAAGGTATGGGAGTTGCAACCGACGGTGTTCCAGGAGTGTTAATAGGAGCAGGGGTCGGCCGAGGAGTAGGGTCAGGTGTAACTAGTCCCGTGATACCCTTTCGCTTCGACGTCCTTTTCTTAACACGACGCCCATCAGTTGGTCCAATGGCCAGAGTTCCTGAACAACTGTGCGTGATCGAGGAGGGGACAGACAGAGAGCCTGTTGATGCTCTTGTGAAGGACGAGGTATAGCTGTAGGCTTTACCCTTAAGGCTTTGCAACATTCGTATACCCAAGGGGCTTGGGTACGCCCTCCCCGGTTCATCCCTGGCATTTATAGCCAGTTCCATCCCCAAGTTCTCGGGCTTCTTGTGGACAAGTGGGTGTGGGGGCGCTGCCTCTATCATCAGTGCGTCATTCTCAGCATCAATACTATAACCTCCTGCGAAGGCCCTTTCCAGCGCTGCCATATGATCCTTCAATGCCTTCTGGTCGCTTAACATTCGCAGGTATGCCTCCTGCTGTACATGCATCCATTCCACCACTGCCATAGTAATCTGTTTACGGAACACCTGCTGCTGGTGTGCATTGCAGCTCTTCAGTTCCCGCTTCACGTCCTCAATAGACTGGGATACCTCCCGGACAAAGTAAGGTTCGACGAATTCACGGGAGAACTCACAAAATGGTACACCTTGCAGGGGGGGGGGGAGCATGTTGTAGACAAGGGTGGAATCTTGAAAGAATGAAAGCGCCGGAGCGTGAGAGTCTGTAATTATAAGATCAACACATTCATCAGGTAACTGAATAGGGGCGGCCTCCAGAAGCAACTGGTGACTATTCCATTCAATACTATGGACATCCGCGAAAACCGATGCATGACATGGGTTGGTGGAGTTCTCGTCAAGATCAAGGTCTGAATCCAAGTTGGATTCCATTCTAGGTCGAAGTTTGGTACTAGCCATTGCGCTTGCCACACGGAGCTACTTGTTATTGACAAGGTTACCAGTGTTCACGCAAGGTCAGTGCCGAAGGTCGAAAACAATTAGTGAGGAGAAGAGTTAAGTGAGGAGGTCGCTTAACGATATACTGTAACAGCGTCAGCCCTAGAAAGATGGATCCCAAGGTTACAACTGCATCGAACAACTTCAAACTTATCGCCAAATGTTCACACAGATGTAAGAGTAAAGTAGAGGGCAAAACTTAATATTGTTAAGCCAGAGGCTTCACTCAATTAAGGTCTCGAGAGGATTGATTGTTGGAGTAGGAGAGTTCTCACATAGACTTTCAGGTCGTTTTATCTTATGCCAGAAACTGCCCTATCAGTTTGCTCCAACCATTCGAGCACACCCTTCTCTGGTAAGGGTGGTCCGACACCTCTCCTGGCACCCCCTGCGGGCATGCATGTGTCGACACACTGTGGTCGGTGTTCAGCTTATGCGGTCAGCGTTTCTGAGCTGCATTTCCATTTTGCCCGCCGGAGTGAAAACTTCTTTACATCGGTGTCTTCGCAGTGGCTAAGAGTCAAGACACCTGACGAACCGGAATATCTATGACACCCTGCCCATATGCATGGATCTCTGCCTGACCCCAGAAGCTATCGTGAGCGGTTTGCCTATCTACAATTTACGAGTCGCAGGCTTCTGGTGTCTTCTGCGGAACGTAGTGGTCCGGGAGGGAGCCCATGGGCGCTAGCCATGACCACTCGCTCGGATGCACCTCACCTGTGGTAGGAATCATGCTTTTGGTCGCTTTACACTTCCCTTTCAGAGCCTATGACGTTGGGGACACTTTCGGGCTTGGTAGGTGTAAAACTCTCCCCATCCCCCCGGCACCACCCAGGACTCCCTGCGGGACCCCCACGGTTAACACGCGTTAACTCCGTCAGTTTTGGTCCATTTTACTACACACAACTTGGAGGAGGTACTCTACCTTCCACCCTGGGCTCCCTTATATATCCAGCGAACAGCCTATGGTCGACTGGACGGCAGCAATGTGTACGGTGTTGCAAGCAGGTCTCCAAAGATGCTACTTTGCCAGACTGCACACAACTGGGCAACCGTTAGGCCATGACGTCCGGCCCTCAAGGCGGGGTCGGACAGGTATGATGGGAATAATGTCTCCAATTTGCAGCCTCTTCGCAGCTGCGTAGCTCGCCCAATAGCATCTCCCGGAACCACAGATTCCAGTATTATAGATGGTTCCACGTGACAAACATTCCTGTCATTTTTCATGAACTCCGCGAGAGACTTTGTATTGAATGGTAGGGTAGCTCAGGACATGGGGCAGGGTAACCCGAGCCCAATGGCAGGGTAACCTGATCCTGAGGGTAGGGTAACCGGTCCGGTGAACAAGATAACTTTTCCCTGTTACCCAGTCTATCACGTCGCTGGAGATAGACACTTCTGACCTTTCTCCAGTTACCCTGCCTAGCTGAGTAACCGCCCCTTCAGAGGTCCCTAAGTACGCTCACACTGCTCCTGGGTGTATCCAGGTGCCCAAGTCCCTGACCAGCCAATTCTGTTCATTCTCGGAGCCTGGGCCATCAGGTCCCCATAGGTCAAGTACATACTTGCCTGCCGGTTCCTACCATTGCGCCTCCTGGCTCCGTGTACGGGTATAGATTCCGTCTGCCATACCTCATGTATGCTGGGTCGTTACACTAACCCAACCAACAGTTTTGTAGGTCTCAAAGTGTTGCATGATATGGCAGTTAAGTTTAGCCTCCATGATTACATGCTTTAGATTCCGACCCTTGGTGGCAGCCCACCTTTCCTTGTACAGGAGTAGGCCCCTTTCCATGATGAAATGTCTGTCAACCTCCTTGTCACCAGTGGTCATTGCCTTCCGGATGCTTAAGCATTCCTCATCCGGTTTTATCATCACCCGCAGTCGGTCTCAAAAGGAAGACCATCGCCGGAAGCCTTATCATACATGCAACACCTGTGCTCACAAGATGTCGCATCCCTGGCTCATGAACTACTGCCCACTATGACAAAACGACTGCATGAAAAATTACTCCCCCCTTGAGTGGGGTAGTCCCTACACCACGATAAAGCATTGCCCTTCTGGCTAAAGTGCCCTTCACAGCAAACTACTATCAAGTTAAATTGTTCCCAAAACTGAGCCCTGTGGTGCTGCCTATGGTTCATGACCTTATTACAATTAAAGTACTTCAAGTTCTTGTGATCTATATTGATCACCAATTGGTCAATTACTGAGCACAGTAGATGATCGCATTCCTTGACTACTAGTAGGATAGCAGTGATCTCCTTCTTATAGACATCATAATTAGTCTCTGCTAGGTGAAACTTCCAGGTGTAATGGGCTACCGGCTAGCTCCTCTCATCCTCATAGATCTGTGAGAGGACAGCTTCTCACACAAAGTCACTAGTGTCGCTTTCTAGCCTAATGCACCATGCAGGGTCAAAACGTACTAAGATAGGTTTGGATGTCAATGATTCCGGCAAAAAATTGAAGCCCAGCTTGCAAGGAGGCATCCATTCCCCTCCTACATCCTTCTTAATTGGTCTGTATGAGGTTTCACTATCTTACTGAAACCCTCTATGAACCAATGATAGATGCTGGCAAAGCCCATCAAGTTGTCAATGTCGACAACACATGTTAGAGCTGCCCAATTTGTAATTCTTTGGACCTTCTCCAAGTATATAGAGATCCCCATATTGGAGGTCTTGCATCCTAGGAAGTCAACTTCCCATTAGTGGAAACCGTACTTCTATATACTTACGTACAGTCTTGCCCTCTGCAATTTTCGCGTCACACACCACACAAGTGCCATATGTTCCGCTATGGTCTCCGAATAGATCAGGATGTCATCCATGTATGCAATAACTTGTTCATCCAAGAGGTTATGAAAGACCTCCTTTATCATACTCTGGAAAGTTGCAAGGGTATTATATAATCAAAATGGCATGACTATATATTCGCAGAGTCCATATCAACACCAGAAAGCAGTCTTCTATTTCTTATCTTCTGCCCTCCGTGGAAGGTAGTAGTCATTTTCCAGGTCCTAATCACTAAACATGACAGCTTTTCCTAGTCTATCCTGGAGTTTCTTCATCAATAGTAGAGGGTATTTACTCTTTGCCCTGATTATGTTCAACCCTTGATAGTCTATTATCACCCTTAATATACCATCTGGCTATGGCACAAAGACAATAGGAGCTGCTACAGAGGAACTGGATCACCATAACATTCCAATTCATAGCATCTCGTGGAGATATTCACAGAGTACCTTAAGCTACCTTTCTGATAATAGAGAGATAGGCCAAAATAGAGGTTGAGTTCCTGGCTGCAATGTGATCGTACGATCATATTTCTAGTGCTCCAGTAGAGCCTCCTTCTGTTCTTGACTGAAGATGTCTCCGTAGTCTTTATACCCCAGGAGTAGTGTGACTGTAATGTCTGCACCTTCATCATCCAAGAATTGTACAATTTCTAACTGGTATACATTGCTCAGGTCTTTGGCTAATAACTCTTTGTCAGTTATGAAATACAACCACTCCTGCTCTGCTAGTCAATTAGCCTTGCAGAAATCTGAGCACCAGGTTAGTGATCCTGTTTTGCAACCTATATGAGGGTTATGGTCATTCGGCCCTGGCATAGGTAGTGACCCATTGATCTTTGTGGCAGGCATATCTGCAACCTCAACATGCATCTCATTCTGCTGGTCGCCTATTCTCATATTCAATGACTTGGTATAGTGTAGACCCAATCCAGAAATGGGATTACAGCTTGGATCACTTATCGGCACCTGTACCTTTCACTGTATACAAGGTTCCTGGGTCTGTTTGACCCATCGGCTACTAAGCACTAGCCCAATAGCTCCACTATAAACTGTCAGAGGCGCTTTCTTGCCCACCTATCTAACTTCAATCTTATAGTATGGCCCCACCCATCAGTGACTAGACATGGTCTGATAAGTCACGTTGTCCCATCTCTGCCTCTTTGCTTGTCTCAAGAACTTGGTAATCTTGGCTTAATAATTTGGTCTCTTGCCTTGCAATATAAGAGTGCCCACAACGGGTCAGTAAACTTGGAAGCGATTGGGGTTTGTTTTATCACAATTACCTGAGTGTTTACTATCATGCTAGCATGATTTTGGATACTAAACCTTCTCTAGTAAACTTGTAAATAATACTTTTAGTTGATTGAGTTCTGCCTGAGCCAATTCAACTTATATTAAAGATAACTAATTTCCTGAGTTGGGTAGAGGTCCACCTTTAGACCGGTTCCAAGCTAAGCAATGCCGTGCTTCCCCCGTGTCAAGCATCTCATCTAGAGAGGCCTTGCCCAGTCTCAACTGAAACAACATCCTACAACTTAGCCATTGAGCAGAAGAAATCCTGCAAGAAAAGCGGATAACTAGAACAAAGGAAATAACCAGAAACCCAACAATGGAAAGATAAACCAATCTACTGCACATGGCCCGTAACATCTATGTGCTAACACCCTCTGGATGTACTTAGTATCACATTTGTCCATGCAGTAGAGGGATACTTACATATCCCAGAACACATATCTGGGTCATTTCCTCTTATCCCTCCTGGGTATATGGATACAGATGAGTCAGGTTATACCATAAACAGGATAGGTTCTTACCTATTCCAAGCCACTAGTATCAACCTCCATGATCCAGGATAATGACAGCTGGACTTCTAGCATCTTCAACAAAGAAGCCAGAGGTGGTGCTTCAATACGCTTTAGCCACTTGTTAGTACCTGATAACCCATCTACTGTGGCTAATGGTTTGAACCCACAAGCTAGCTTGGATACACTGATGACTAGAGATGGTATGGTATACTTTCTCTAGAACTGACCAGTGTGTCCACACTTGGTGCACCAGTTCCGCTTTCTCCAATATTCCGTCAAAGTCAATGTGATTTCCTTATAGGCCATTCAATATTCAGAAGTCGTTGGCTTTTCCTGCTTTCCCATATGGAGATTAGTAGGTTTGGCAGACCTCCGGTTTTGTCTGCACAAATCTTTGTCCTTCTGTTTAAACCTTCCCGCAGTTGTTGACCTGTCTTTCTTCTTAGGTGTTGGCTCAGAGTGTTGGTGTAATAGGGGTACCCCTAGTAAGATAGATCCCCAGTTCACGACCACATCAAACAACTTCAAACGTATTACTGAAAGTTCACAAAAATGCAATAATAAAGTAAACAGTAAAACTTAAGGTTGTTACACCTGACGCTTCGCTCAATTAAGGTCACGAGAGGATTGATTTTCAGAGTAGGAGAGTTCTTGTATAGACTTTCAAGTAGTTGTATCCTATGCCAGAAACTCCTCCATTAGTTTACTCTAACTATTCGAGCACACCCTTCAGGCATGCATGTGTCAACACAGTCTAGTTGGTATTCATCTAATACGGTTATTGTTGTAGCAGTGAATCTTTATTCTGCCTACCAGAGTGAAAACCTCTTCCTATTAGTGCCCTACCAGTGGCTAACAGTCCAGACACCTCATGAACTAGACTACCTATAATACCCTTCCCATATGCATCGATCTCTACATAACTCTGGAAGCTATCTTGAGCAGTTTATCTGTCTACTATTTATGATTCTCTGTCTCCCCATGTCTTTAGCTAGGTATGGTGGTCTGGTAGTAATCCAATGTGTGCTACCCATGACCACTATCGCGGATCCATCTTACCTGCAGTAGAAATCATGCCTCTAGTGCCTATGCACTTCCCTTGTAGAGCTTGTAGCGTTGGGGACATGTTCGGGCTTGGTAGGTGTAAAAATCTCCCAGTTACCCCGGCCCCACCTGGGACTACCTGTGGGACCCCCATGGTTAACCCCCAGTACCTCCATCAACCTTGGTCCATTTTACTCGACACAACTTGGGGGAGGTACTCCATCTTCCACCTGATAGTCCACTGTATTTACTGTGCACAGCTTGTGGTCGACCCGATGGCAGCAATGTGTATGGACCTGCAATCAGGTCTTCAAAGATTTCCCTTTACTAGACTGTATACAACTACACAACTGTTTGCCCCCAGTGTCCGGGCCCCCAGCCGTATCTGGAACGGCATGATAGCAATAACGTCAGCAATTTACGGTTTCATGGGAACTGCACAGCTCGCGCAATAGCATCTCCCAGAACCTTTGATTCCAGTATTATGCATATCTTCTCATGACAAACATTGTGGTCATTTCTCCAGAACTCTGCGCGGGGCTTCGTATTGAAAGGTAGGGTAACTCAGGACTTTAGATAGGGTAACCCAAGCCCAATGGCAGGGTAACCTGATCTGCATAGTAGGGTAACCATGTCTAGTAAACCAGATAACTTTACACTGTTACCCTCTCTATTCCATTACTGGAGATAGACACTTTTAACCTTTATCCCGTCACCAAACTTAGCCGAGTAACTGCCCCTTCACGCATTCCTACGTAAGCTGACATCATTCCCGGATGTAGCCAACAACCTCAGTACCTTGCCAACCATTCCTGTTCATGTCTGAGCCCAGGCCATTGGGTCTCCATTGGTCAAGTACTTACTTGCCCACTGGTTCCTACCAGTCAGCCTCATGGCGGTGTGTATGTGTGTTGGTTCAGGGTGCTATACCTCAAGTATGCTGGGTCCTTGGTGTTGGAGGGAGTGGATAATACGATTTCCAAACTGGTTGTTGTCATCCAGTGTATGTCCGACCTTAGATAGATGATCAAGTTGCTTGTTCACCTCACTAGAATAGGGTTCCTTGAGTGCCAAGGTATTTCAAACCTCTTATGTAATTCCTGACCATAGCTTACTGCATACCTATACTAAATCCATATAGCTTGGCTTATACCTGTAGTCCAAAACCTTGTCCAGGTACTCGTTAATATCATATGGCTTCCTCACAAGCTTCCGCCACTCAACAAGAGATTTACCCGGTTCTTCTTGGTTACTGCTATAACCTCATTTGAGCCACTCTCTGAATCCTTTCTACCTTCACAAGTGGTTGCTGTTATTTACAGCAATACCAGTGCACTTGGCTATTTACTTATTAATCTACGCATGCAACCCCAGATACCAAGCTCAAGCAGAGTCCTCCAGAAAGGGGGTTACTAAGTTTGGTTCATGCATATAGCTTAACTTGCAATCTGCAAAGTTTCAAACTTGACCTCTACCCAGGTCAAGAAGCCCGCACATTCTGTAACCTTATCCTTGAACCAAGAGATACTACTCCGCTTGTCTGTCTTCTTCTACCTGTACTTCGCGACTGGCTTGGAACCTGCACTGGTACCCTGCAGGGCTCTTGCTAGCCTCTTGGCTGAGTGGTTGAACCTTGCCTTTGTTTCATTACTCTGCTCATCCAAACAAGGCCTTAGGTAAAGGGTTAGGCCTGTCAAGAAGCCACCACCATGACTGCTATCACTGCCGTCATGGTCAGAGTATCCAAGATTCCCTCTAGCCCCAGTCATGCCACCTCCCGATGGTTGATGGTCACCGGTGCGTACCGTGGTGTCTCCACCTCAGGCCTTACCCATTCAATCATACCAATCGAACCATTCTTGGAGTTCTCTTTGACTACTCATCAGGAGAGAATCACCTGCAAGGGGTACAGGTACCGTGGGCCGGGCAGGGTATTGCCCATATGTGGACAGTATCTGGGTTGGTACTGCCTGACTTATCCGCCAACACTTCTGGAGTTTAGTTTGTATATCAAGCCTTGTCAGAGGTCCCACATGCTTCCATGACCCACAATACTCACATATGGGCCAGCTATCTCTTTCACTACCTGGCCTATATACTACTGGTCCCCTGACCTCTTTAGTACATCCCCCTGTATCATAGTACATCTACACTATATATGTTTCTTTGGACTTAGAGCCCAAGAAATAGGAACTCATTTATCTAGCCACATCACCCCCCCATATGTTCACAAGTCCAGTAGGGGCACTGGGCTTAGTTGGAACTGTCACGGCAACTGTAGCCCATGGAGTACGACAAGATTTGGTTTACGGGACTGGGATAGAGGTACTAAGCAAATGGGTTGCAGGATTCAGATGCCCCAATACTCAGGTCTCCTGGTTGACCATGTCATGACACAATAGAGAATCGAATCTTAAAAAAAGTAGAGGGGGACCAGGGGGAAAGGTCAGTACCAGGGGCATCGGCATCGGGGCAGTCTCTCATGCAGACAGCCCTAGGAAGATGGATCCGAAGCTGGCGACTGCACTGAACAACTTCAAACTTAGGGCCAAAAGTTCCCACAATTGTAAGAGTAAAGTAAGCAGTAAAACTTAATATCGTTAAGCCTGATGCTGCACTCAATTGAGGTCTCCAGAGGATTGATTGTGGGAGCAGGAGAGATCTCGTATAGACTTTCAGCTAGTTTTATCTTATGCCAGAAACTCCCCTATCAGTTTACTCCAACCATTCTGGCACACCCTTCTCCGCCAAGTACGGTCTGAGACATCTCCTGGCACACCCTTTGGGCATGCATGTGTCAACACACTCTAGTTGGCATTCACCTTATGCGGTTATCGTTTCTGCGGCGCATTTCCATTTTGCCCGCCGAAGTGAAAACCTCTGCACATCGGTGGCTTGCAAGTGGCTAAGAGTCAAGATGCCACATGAACTAGACTATCTATGACACCTGTCCCATATGCATTGATCTCTACTTGGCCCCGGAAGCTACTTCGAGCGTTTTATCTATCCACTATTTACGGTTCTTGGGCTTCCGGTGTCTTACGCAGGGGACGGTGATCCAGAAGAGGTCCAATGGGCGCTACCCATGACCACTGCCTTGGACCTGCCTAGCCTGTCATAGGAATCATGCTTATATTGGCTCTGCACGTCCCTTGCAGAGCCTATGACGTTGGGGACACTTTCGGGCTTGGTAGGTGTAAAACTCTCCCAGGCACCCCGGCACCCCGCGGGACTGCCTTTGGGACCCATACGGTTAACTCCCCTTAGCACCTTCCCATTACGTCCGTTTTACTCTGAACAACTTGGAGGAGGTAGCCCACCCTCCACCCTATGCCCCCTTGTATCTCCTGTGAACACCTTCCAGTTGACCGGACGGCAGCGATGTATACGGTGTTGCAAGAAGGTCTCCACGCATTCCACTTTGTCGGACTGCACACAACTACGCAACCGTTCGCCCATGACTTCCGGGGCTTAAGGGGTGGCCGGAGGGGCATGATAGCAATAATGTCTCCAATTTACAGCTTCTTTGCAGCTGCCTAGCTTGCCCAATAGCATCTCCCGAAACCCCCGATTCCAGTGTTATATGTAACTTTGCATGACAAACATTCTGGTTATTTTTCCCAAACTCCCCGACAGACTTTGTATTGAAAGGTAGGGTAACTCAGGACTTTGGGCTGGGTAACCTGGTCCAGAGGGCAGGGTAACCTTGTTGAACAGACAAGATAAGTTTTCCCTGTTACCCTGTCTATCCCGTCGCCGGTGATAGACATTTCTGACCTGTCTCCAGTTACCCGGCCTGGCTGAGCAACTGCCCCTGCAGAAGTCCCTAAGTATACTGACACTTCTCCCGGGTGTACACAGGTACCTAAGTACCTGGCCAGCTAATTCTGTTTATTCTGAGAGCCCAGGCCATTGGGTCTCTATAGGTCAAGTACTCACTTGCCTGCCTGTCCCTACAAGTTCGCCTCCAGGCTACCTGTATGGGTGTAGGTTCCAACTGCCATGGCTCATGTGTGCAGGGTCATTACATCACTCCCCTCTTCTCTACGGTCCATCTTGGACCATTAGCGTCGTCTCCTATTTCAACGACTTGATTCCCCCAAGACCCTATGGTCTCAGGGCCTGGACGGATACCTTTCGTGGAAATCCAGCATGGCCTGTAAGACTGTCCCTTCTAGTATCTCATAGGGCTCCCATGAATTCTCCTCTGCCCCCTAGCCTTCCCATGAAACCGGGTACTGGACGAAGCGTGAAGGAAACTTTGTCTTTGCTCCACTGCACCATCAACTGTCCACAACACCTTCGATAATGTAACTTGGCTCATTGTCCACAAGCTCTGAGGCAGGGACATCCTTGACCCTACCTGATCCCGGATACTAACAGTACGGTTCAAGAAACTTGATATTGAAAACTGAGTGGATGCTCCATCGGGGGCGCAGTCACAGTTCATAGGCTCGGTTACCCGCTCAACGTTTGACCACGAAAGGTCTAAACACCTGGTGGTCCAGCTTCTCCATTTGACACTTTGTGCGGATCTTTTTTCCGTTCAACATCATATGGTCTGCTTTCTTTGCTCGCCCAGCAGCCAGATCTTCCCTGGTAACATAGTCCGGTGATGGCAACCTTCACTGGTCAAGCCATTTCCATTACCTTTGCTCTGCCCGGTGAATCGTTTCTCAAATCTCCTGCCAGGTTGCTTCCCATTCCTTAACCAGGGGTTCACTGCCAGGGTCTATCCCTTGATTATCAGACATGACACCCAATCAGTGTGTCCTGGGGTTAAACCTGTTGTTGATCTCAAATGGTAACAACCTGGTGGATTCTGATGTCAAGGTGTTGTACCCATGCTGCGCAAGGGGTAATAGCGAAACCCAATCATCTTGTTGGTAGGAACAGTAACTACGCAAGTACTGCTCTAGTGTCTGATTAACCCTCTCGCTTTGCCCATCAGTCTCAAAGTGGAATGCAGTCGGAACATGTAGTTTCGCTTACAACAGGTGCATGCGACTCATCCAGAACTTGGATGTGAATTGGCTATCTCGATCCGAGATGATTGACTTGCGGAGTCCATGCGGGCGCCAAACTTCCTTCAGGAATATCAAGGCATGGTCCTTGATTGGTACCTCAGTGGTCAGGGGTATGAAATGTGCCATTTTCGGGAATCTGTCCACTATGACCCAGACCTTGGTGTACCCCTTGGACTCAGACAGCGCTACAATGAAGTCCCTTGAAATCGCTGTCTATAGCGGCATAAGAATATTAACAGGTTCCAGCAGAGCGAACTTCCTGTGCCTGATGGACTTATTTCTTTGGCATGCATTACATGTTCGCACATAGTCGGTGATATGCTCGTCCATCTTTGGCCAATTGAAGTTAGCCCTGAACCTGCCAATAGTTTTGTTAGTCCGGCAGTGCCCTGCACTTGGCGAGTCATGTTCAGCCTTCATTATTGTCTGCTTCTGATTCTGGCCCTGGGGAGCATACCACCTGTTCGTGTACAGGAGTAAACCCTTTTCAGTCGTGAAATGTCGGTCGACCTCTTTGTCACTGGCAGCCATTGCCTACAGGACCCTTAAACGTTTCTGGTCTTCTTTTATCGCTACCTGCAGCTGATCCAAAAAGCAAGACTGGAGCCGAGATCACGGGCACATGTACAACACTTCTGCTTGTAAGATGTCCCATTCCTGGCTCCCAACCCACTGTCCGTGACGAAAAAATGACTGTAGCAGAAAGTCACTCCTCCGGTCAGAGCGGTAGTCCATACGCTGTGACAAAGCTTCTGCCTTTTCATTCAACCACCCTTCTCAGTAAACCACCTTGAAGTTAAACGGTTGCAGGAACTCAGCCCAGCGGTGCTGTCTTCGTTTAAGGACCTTGGTATTATGAAAGTACTCCAAATTCTTATGATCCACATAGATCACGAACTATTCCATTACGCAGTGTAGGAAACGGTCCCATTCCCTAAATGCCGCCACAATGGCGGTCATTTCATTGTCATAGCCATCATAATTAGTTTCCGCTGGGTGCAACTTCCGACCATGATAGGCCACTAGATGCCATCTCTCATCTTCGCAGAGCTGGGAGAGGACAGCCCCTAATGCAAAGTCACTAGCATCGGTTTCTAGCCAGGTTTGCCGTTCTGGGTCACAATATGATAGGATAGGTTTGGACATAAACGCCTCCTTCCGTAATGACCTAGTATATATGAGCTATAGCAGACGGATCCTAGATCCATACTGGTAGCCAGGAGGTGAACTGGTAGGAACCGGCAGGCAAGTAAGTACTGGACCTACGGAGACCCGATGGCCCGGGCTCCAAGAATGAACAGAATTGGCTGGTCAGGTACTTAGGTACCTGGATACACACAGGAGCGGTGTCAGCATACTTAGGGACCTTTGAAGGGGTGGTTACTCAGCTAGGCAGGGTAACTGGAGAAAGGTCAGAAGTGTCTATGTCCAATGACGGGATAGACAGGGTAACAGGGAAAAGTTATCTTGTCCACCGAACCGGTGACTGTACCAGCGGGGTCAGGTTAGCCTGCCATCTGCTGTGGTTGCCCTGCCCAAGGTCCACAGTTACCCTACCTTTCAATACAAAGTCCCTCGTGGAGTTGGGGAAAAATGGCTAGAATGTTTGTCACGCGGAACCATGTATAATACTGGAATCTGGGATTCCGGGAATTGCTGTTGGGTGAGCTACCCAGCTCTGAAGAGGCTGCAAATTGGACACATTATTCCTATCATACCCCTTCGGCGCCGCCCTGATGCCCCGACGTCAGGGGCAAAGGGTTGCGTAGTTGTGCACAGTCTAGCAAAGTGGCAGCTGCAGAGACCTGCTTACAACACCGTATATGTTGCTGCTGTCCGGTCAACCGTAAGCTGTTCGCAGGATATACAAGTGGGCATGGGGTGGAAGGTGCAGTACCTCCTCCAAGTTGTACAGGGTAAAACGGATGAGAACTGATGGAGTTGACAGATGTTAACCATGGGGGTGCCACAGGTAGTGCCGGGTAGTTCCGGGGTGACCGTGAGATGTTTACACCTACCAAGCCCAAAAGTGTCCCCAACGTCATAGGCTCTGCAAGGGAAGTACAGAGGCACCAAAAGCATGATTCCTACCACCGGTGGGGTGTATCTGAGGTAGTGGTTGTGAGTAGCGCCCATTGGATCACTCACAGACCACAGTGTCCTGTGCAAGACACCGGAAGTCCATGAGCCGTAAATTGTAGATAGATGAAACATGCACAGTAGCTTCCTGGGCCAAGTAGAAATCAATGGACATGGGCCGCGTGTCATAGATGGTCTAGTTCATGTGGCGTCTTGACTGTTAGCCACTGGCAAGACGCAGATGCGCAGAAGTTTTGACTCCGGCAGGCAAAAGGGAAATGCGCTGCGGCAACGATAACCGCATAAGGTGAACACCGAGTTGAGTGTATCGACACATGCATGGCCCACACGTGTGTCATGAGACCTGTTGGACCGCCCTTAATGGAGAAAGGGCTGCTTGAATGGTTGGAGTAAACTGATGTGGGAGTATTTGGCATAAGATAAAACTACCTAAACGTCTATGCGAGAACTCTTCTACTCCAACAATCAATCCTCTCCAGACCTTAATTGCGTAAAGCGTCAGGCTTAACGATAGCAAGTTTTACCGCTTACATTACTCTTACATCTGTGTGAACTTTTGGCGATAAGTTTGAAGTTGTTCGGTGCGGTGGCAACCTTGGGATCCATCCTCCTAGGGGTGCCCCCATTATACCTTCAAATAGTTGAAGGCCTGCTCACACTCAGGTCTCCCTTCCCGTCGGACATCCTTCTTCGTCAAGTCTGTCAGAGGTTTCGCTATCTTGCTAAAATCTTCTGATAACCGGCGATATAAGTTGACAAAGCCCATAAAGCTGCGAATGTCAACGACACATGTCGGAGGTGCCCAATCCCTAATTGTCTGCACCTTCCCTGACAAGATAGAGATCCCCATATCGGAGATCTTGTACCCACGGAATTCAACCTCCCGTCGGTAAAAACTTGACTTCTTTATGCTTACAAACAGTCTAGCTTTCCGCAATTTCTCCATGACATGGCCCCCTATTGTGACATGCTCTTCCATAGTTTCGGAGTAGATCAGGACGTCAACGATGTATGCAATGACTCCTTCATCCAGGAGATCCCGAAAGACCTCCTTTATCATGCTTTGGAAAGTTGCTGGAGCATTACACAACCCAAATGGCATTACCATGTATTCATACAGTCCATATCGGCACCGGAAGGCTCTCTTTCAATCCTCATCTTCTGCCATCCTCAGAAGGTAGTAGCTGTTCTTCAAGTCCAACTTGATGAACACAGCGGCTTTTCCTAACCTATCTTGCAGTTCATTCATCAACGGTAGAGGATACTCTCTATTTACTGCGATTTTGTTCCACCCTCGGTAATCTATTAGCAGTCTGAATGTACCATCTGGTTTTGGCACAAACAGGATAGGGGCTGCTGCCGAGGAACTGGATCGCCATAGCATTCCCGCTCACAGTATTTCATTGAGACATTCCCCGCATGTTTTAAGCTCCTTTTACGATAATGGATAGATAGGCCCAAACGGAGGTTGAGTTCCGCATTGCAACTCGATCGTATGGTCATTCTTCATGTGCTCTGGTAGTGCCTCAATCCGTTGTTGACTAAAGATATCCCCATAGTCCTTATACTTGTGGAGTAGCTTAACAGTAATGTCGGCACCTTCCTCATCGGAGAATTACACCATTCCTAATAGGTACACATTCCTAGGGTCTTGGGCTAGTAACCCTTCATCGGTCATGAACACTAACTGCCCCTGGTCTGCCAGGCAGTTAGCCTTGTAGGAATCTGAGCGCCAGGTTAGTGATACTGTCTTCCAATCTATGTCGGGGTTATGGTCCTTCAACTAAGACATAGGTAGGTACCCATCCACCTTAGTGTTAGGCATAGCCGCGACTTCAAAGAGTATCTCATTATGGTGGTCGCCTTTCCTCATCTCCAATGACTTTGAATAGTGTAGACCTGACCCAGGAATATGATTACCGCTGGTGTCGCTTATCGGTACGTGTACCTTTCATTATACACAAGGTGCCTGAGTCTGCCTAACCCATTGGCCAGTAAGCACTGGCCCAATAGTTCCACCGTCGAGTAGCAGGAGCGCCTCCACGCTTAGCTGTCTAGCTCCCATCTTTTCCGTCTAACTTGACTCACAGGTGGATAGACTTGGTATAACAAGGCAAGTGGTCACGCTTCTGCCTCTTCGTTTTCCTTGGGACTTAGTCATCTTGGCTTACTGAATGCTTTTAGTCTCTAGCCTTTCGACACAAGAGCGGCCACAATGGGTCGGTAAATATTAAGGCATTGGGTCTCCTCTTTTATCAATGACTAGCGTGCTTGCTATCACGCCAGCATCATTTGGGGTACTAAACACTGCTTATGTAAACTTGAAAATAGCACTCTTTATTTGATCAAGTCCAACCTGAACCAATTCCACTTGTACTAAACATAACAATTTTCCCCTAGGTGGGTAGAAGTCCACTGTCAGACCGGTTCCAAGCGAAGCAGCCTTCCTTCCCCAATGTCCAGCATCTGCTCTAGCAAGACCTCACCCAGCCTCAACCAAAATAATGTCCTATGACTTGCCCATCCAGCTAAGGAAATCCTGAACGAAATACGCGTAACTAGAACCAAGGAAATAACCAGAAACCCAACGAAGGAGAGATAGTGCAGCCCACCGTGCGCGGCCCGCAATGTCTACCTGCCCACACCACCTGGGTGTAGTCAGTATCAGGGTCATTTATGTGGTAGAAGAGTACTTACCCATCTCTGAAGCCACCTCCGTGGCTCATGTCCACCTATCCCTCAGGGGTCTAGGGCTGCGGCTTAGTAAGGATACACCTTAAACAGAATGGGTTCTTACCTATTCCGAGCCATGAGTATCAACCTCCATGATCTGAGGTAATGCCTGGCGGACTTCAAGTATTCTTGGCGAGGAAGCCGGAGGGGGTGCTTCAATGCGCTTTAGTCGCTTCTCCATTCCTGTGGGCTCGCTTAGCAGGGCTGACCGGTTCAACCCACAAGCCTGTTTGGATTAACTAACGACTGGGGCCGTCGCGGTACACTTTCTCCAAAAGTGACCCATTTGCCCACACTTGATGCACTGGTTGTGCTTCCTCTGGCGTTTAGTCCAAGTCGATGGGATTTCCTTATACACTATTGCATACTCAGGATTCGCCAGCTTCGCCTCTTTCCCTGCCTTGAAATTAGTAGGTTTGGCAGGCCTCTGGTTCCGTCTGCCCAAACCTTTTTCCTTCTTCTTGAACCTGCCAGATGTTGAGGATCAATCCTCCTTCTTATCTGCAGGCTGAGGCCGGGGGGCTGGGTGGATGACATGGTTACAGAACCCGTGGTTGTCCTCCGGCATATGCTCGACCCACCGGAGAAGATCAAGGTACTTGTTCAGGTCGGTCAGATGGGACTCCTTAAGTGCACAGGCATTCCGAACCTCTTGTGCGATGCCTGATCAAACCTTCTCACGTAGCTGTGCTGGATCTGTATAGGTAAACTTATACATATAATCGATTATCTTATCCAGGTACTCAACGGTGTGATAGCGCTTCATCACAAGGTCTCCGCACTCGAGAAGGGATCAATCTCGCTCAGTCTGGGCTCCACCGAAACTTCCTTCCAGCCATTCTCGAAACTCTTTCCATGTCCATAAGGGGTTGCTGTCTTTGACAGGGATGCCAGTTCGCTTGGCGGCTTCCTTGTTACTGTGCCCATGCAACCCCAGATACCATGTCCCGGCGGAGTCTTGAGAAGGGGGATCACCAAGTTTACCTTATCCATGTCGGTTAGCTTGCAATCCGTAAAGTATTCAAATTTGACCCCTATGAAGGTCAAGAAGCTCGCTAGCTCGGTGACTTTGCCCTAGAATAGAGGGATACCACTCAGCTACTCCACCTTCTTCTGCCAGTGTCTTGGTGTAGGCATAGAAGCCAAACCATTACCCCTCAGGGCTCACGCCATCCTCTTGGCCCAGCAATCCCACTGGTGTTTCTCCTCATTGCTCCTGGCATCCTTGCAAGCAGCCAGGAAGATGGTCAACACCGTGACAAAATGTCCATCATCATCATTGTCTGCGCTGTCATGGTCAGAGTCCCCTGGATCTCCGCCTGGTCCCGCTGTACCACCTCCGTGTAGTGCATTTCCGTCCCCACTACCTCTAGTGTTCTCGCTTTGGGATTCCCGGGGCCTACCATACCCATCAAACCGTTCCTCCTGCCCATCGTGGTTACCATCCTCTGTGGGGTTAGCCCCTGATAGTCCTGATGCCGGTGGTGGGACAGGGCGTCGGCCACTCTCAGGAGTTGGGTTGGGTGCCGCCTGTGTTATCTGCAGAAAAGACACCAACTCTGGACAACTCCAGGGTTGCATCGAGGGGCCAGCGTGCCTCTATGACCCACAGTACCCACATGTTGGTCCTCCATCTCCTTCTTTCTACGCCCTTCTGTAACGACCCAGCATACAAGGGCTATGGCAAGCGGAACCTATACCCATACAGGTAGCCAGGAGGCGAAATGGTAGGAACTGGCAGGCAAGTAAGTACTTGACCTACGGAGACCCGATGGCCCGGGCTCTGAGAATGAACAGATTCGCTGGTTGGGGACTTAGGTACCTGAATACACCCGGGAGCGGTGTCAGCGTACTTAGGGACTTCTGAAGGGGCAGTGGCTCAACTAGGCCGGGCAACTGGAGACTGGTTAGAAAGATCTATCGCCGGCGACGGGATAGACAGCATGACAGGGAAAGGTTAACTTGTCCACTGGACAAGGTTACCCTACCCTCGGGATCAGGTTAGCATGCCTTGGGGCTTGGGTTACCCTGCCCAGAGTTCTGAGTTACCCTACCTTTCAATACAAAGTCCCCCCAGGAGTTCGGGAAATTTGACTAGAATGTTCTTCACGCGAAGCCATGCATGATACTGGAAGCGGGGGTTCCTGGAGATGCTATTGGGCAAGCTATATAGCTTCGATGAAGCTGTAAATTGAAGACATTATTCTTACCATACCCCTCCGGCCCCGCCTTGAGGCCTGGGCGTCATGGGCAAACAGTTGTGTAGTTGTGGGCAGTCTAGCAAAGAGGAATCTTGGGAGACATGCTTGCAACACCGTATGCGTCGCTGCCGTCTGGTCGACTATAGGCTGTTCGCAGGACATATAAGGGGGCATAGGGTGGAAGGTGGACTACCTCCTCCAAGTTGTTCGGAGTAAAACGGACCAAAGCTGACGGAGTTAACAAGTGTTAACCGTGGCGGTCCCGAAAGTAGTCCCGGGTGGTGCGGGGCGACTGGGAGAGTTTTACACCAACCAAGCCCGAACGTGCTCCCAACACTATAGGCTCTGCAAGGGAAGTGCAGAGACACTAAAAGCATGATTCCTATCACAGGTAAGGTAGATCCGAGTTAGGGGTAATGGGTAGCGCCCTTTGGATCACTCCCGGACTACGGTACCGTGTGGAAGACACCGGAAGCCTGAGACCCGTAAATAGTAAATGGATAAAATGCTCGCGGTAGCCTCCGCAGTCAAGGAGAGATCAATGCATATGGGAAGGGTGTCATAGATAATCTGGTTTATGAGGTGCCTTGACTGTTAGCCACTGGTAAGACACCAATGCGCAGAAGCTTTCACTCCGGCAGGCAAAATGGAAATGCACCGCAGAAACGTTAAGCGCATAAGGTGAATGCCGACTAGAGTGTGTCAACACATGCATGCCCGACGGGTGTGCCAGGAGACGTGTCGGACCACCCTTAGCGGAGAAGGGTGTACTCAAATAGTTGGAGTAAACTGATGGGGGAGTTTCTGGCAGAAGATAAAACTACCTGAAAGTCTATGCGAGAACTCTCCTACGCCAACAATCAATCCTCTCGAGACCTTAATTGAGTAAAGCATCAGGGTTAAGGATATTAAGTTTTACCGTTTACTTTACTCTTACATCTCTGTGGACTTTTGGCGATAAGTTTGAAGTTGTTCAGTATGGTCACAACCTGAGGATCCATCTTCCTAGTGGTGCCCCGGTTACAGTATATTGTTAAGCGAGCTCCTCGCTTAACTCCTCTCCTGATTAATTGTTGGCGACCTTCGGCACTAACCTTGTATGAATACTGGTAACCTTGTCTAGAACAACTAGCCCAGGGTGGAAAGAGCAATGGCTAGTACCGAACTTCGAGCTAGAATGGAATCCAACTCGGATTCAGACCTTGACCTTGACCAGAACTCCGCCAACACATTTCATCCACCGGTTTTTGCGGACGTCCGCGGTATTGAATAGGACGGTCACCAATTGCTTCTGGAGGCCGCCCCTATTCAGTTACCTGATGAATGTGTTGATCTTATGATTACAGACCCTCGTGCTGCGGCGCTTTCCTTCTTTCAAGACTCTGCCCTTGTCCACAACCTAGTCCCTCCCCCGCCACAAGGGGTACCATTTACCAACTTCTCCTGCGAGTTCCTCGAACCCTATATCGTCTGCGAGGTATCCAAGTCGATTGAGGCCGCGATCAGGAACTAAGGAACTGGAATGCCCAGCAGCAGCAGGTGTTCCATAAACAAATTACTGCCGCAGTGGTGGAATGGATGAAAGTACAGCAGGAGGCATACCTGCGAATGTTAAGGGACCAGAAGGCATTGAAGGATCATATGGCAGCGCTGGAAAGGGCCTTCGCAGGAGGTTATAGTATTGATGCTGAGAAGGACGTATTGATCTTAAAGGTGGCGCCCCCACTGCCACTTGTCCACACGAAGCCGGAGAACTTCGGGATGGAACTGGCTATGAGAGCCCGGGATGACCAGTGGAGGGCGTACCTAAGCCCCGTGGGCATACGGATGTTGGAAAGCCTCACGGGTGAAGGCTACAGCTATACCTCGTCCTTCACAAGAGCATCCAAAGGCTCCCTGTCTGTCCCCTCCTGTATCGCCCGTAGTCGTTCAGGAAGTCCGGCGATTGGACCAACCGATGCGCGCCTGGTTAAGAAAAGGATGTCGATGCCACAGGGTATCACAGCACCAGATACACCTGACCCTACTCCTCAGCCAACCCCTGCTCCCATTAACCCTCCTGCAACACGGTCTGTTGCAACTCCCACACCTCACATCACTGCCCCAAGACCCACACCCTTGCCTGTCTCGTTGCCCGCTCCTGATACCTTTCCTGCTACAGCCTTTCCACCAGCAGTATCGGCTACCCCAGGGTTCCGACCACTGCGCGCGGTATCACCTGGATTTTTCAAACAGGCAAGTCCCCAGAAAGAGCGAGTACCCATGGCTCCATCACGGGGGACTCCGATCCCCGGACCTGGGACACCTGCTTGCTCTGTTCCTTGGGCACACGTGATTCCCTCTGCCACTTCGAAAACCGACCCCTCCTTCCGTGCTCCCCACAATCACCAGTGGTGAGTTGGACAGCCAAGACGGGTTTTGCCTGTTGGGCTGCAAATCGGATGAAACCCGTATGGGGTGGATTCATTACCACCCATATGGGTGCAGGAAGGAACAACGGACCCCCGTAAGGCATCAAAGAAGGCAGAAGGAAGGAGATGGACGGCCTACATGTGGGTATTGTGGCTCATGGAAGCACGTTGGCCCCCCGATGCAACCCCGCAGCTGCCCAGAGCTACAGGCATTTCTGCGGATAACTTAGGTGGCGCCTAACCCAACTTCTGAGAGTGGGCGACGCCCTGTTCCGCCACCGGCATCACTACCATCAGGGGCTAACCCCCCGGGAGATGGGAATCAGGATGGCCAGGAGGAACGGTTTGATGGGTATGATTGACTATTGGAGATACCAGGCGGAAATGCCGGTGATGGTGGAGATGGAAATGTGCCTCCTGGAGGTGGTGCAAGCGGAGCGCGAGGGGATCCAGGAGACTCCAACCATGACAGTTCGGATGATGATGATGCCAACCCGCTCCCTGATTTGTCTCCCTTCCTCGGCGCTCGCAAGGATGATTGGAGTGACGAGAAGAAACGACGGTGGGAGCACTGTGCGAAGAGGCTACAAGGGGAATTCCGGAGCTGATCGACCTCACGGCTATCCTCCAGGCAGTGGCAGCAGAAGCCGGAGAGGCTGAGCAGTATTCCGGCATTCATGGGAAAGGTTAGCGAACTTGCAAGCTTCCTAACATTGGTGGAGGTCAAGTTCGAATGGTTTACGGTGTGCAGGTTGACCGATATGGACAAGGTAAACCTGGTGATCCGCCACTTAGAAGATACTGCCCGGACATGGTATCTCGGGCTACACTCACACATCCACAAAGAGGCAGCCAAGCGTACTGCCTTTCGTGTTAACAACAGTAACCCGTTGGGAATGTGGAACGGATTCCGGGAAAGACTGGAACGAAGTTTCTGCAGTGATCAAGCGGAATGTGACCGATCCCTTCTCGAGTGCTGAGACCTGGTGATGAAGCCACATCACATTGATGAGTACCTGGACAAGATAATTGACTACATGTATAAGCTTAGCTATACAGATCCAGTACAGGTACGAGACAAGGTACGGTCGGGTATTACCCAGGAAGTTCGAAATGCATGGGCACTCAAGGAGCCACATCCAACCGACTTGAACGACCACCTTGATCTTCTGTGGAAAGTTGGACACACGCTGGAAGACAACACCCAGTTCAGCAACAGGGTTATCCATCCTGTCCAACAGTCCCAGCCAATGGAAAGAAAGGACGATAGGTCATCGACTTCTGGGAGATTTAAGAAGAAGGAAAAAGGTTTGGGCAGACCAAACCAGAGGTCTGCCAAACCTACTAATTTCAATGCGGGGAAACTGGCAAAGCTGGCGACTTCCAAGTATGCAATAGCGCATGCGGAAATCCCATCAACTTTGACCGAGCGTCGGAGAAAGGACAACCAGTGCACCAAGTGTGGACAAAGTGGTCACTTCTGGAGAAAGTGTACCGCGACGTCCCCAGCCGTTGGCTCATCCAAACAGGGTCCTGGGTTGAAACGGTCAGCCCCGGTAAGTGCGCCCACAGGGACAAACAAGCGGCTGAAGCGCATTGAAGCGCCACCTCCGGCTTCCTCATCAAAGATACTTGAAGTCCGCCAGGCATCACCTCAGATCATAGAGGTTGATACAGACGGATCTGAATAGGGAAGAACCCATTCCATTTGCGGTGTAACCTTATTAACCCATAGCCATAGACCCCTGAGGGATAGATGGATATGAGCCATGGGAGTGGCTTCGGAGATGGCTAAGTACCCTTCCACCGCATAGGCGACGCTGATACTGACTACACCCAGGTGGTGTGGGCAGGTAGATGTTGCTGGCCTTTTGCTGTTTATTGGGTTATCTCTCCTTTGTTGGGTTTCTGGTTATTTCCTTTGTTCTGGTTGTACATACTTCTTTCAGGATTTCCTTAGCAGGATGGGCAAGTCATAGGACATTATTTCGGTTGAGGATGGGTGAGGTCCCGCTGGAGGAGACGCTCGACATTGGGGAAGCAAGGCTGCTTCGCTTGGAACCGGTCGGACAGTGGACATCTACCCACTGCGTGAAAAATTTGTTATCTTTAGTATAAACGGAATTGGTTCAGGCTGGACTTGATCAAATAAATGATGCTATTTCCAAGTTTACCTGTGGAGGGCTCAGTACCCAAAATCATGCTGGCGTGATAGCAAACACCCTAGCTATTGAAAAAAGACAAATCCGAATCCCTTAACGTTTACCGACCCATTGCGGCCGCTCTTGTGTCGAAAGGCAAAAGACTAAAGGGAATTACTAAGCCAAGATGACTAAGTCACCAAGACAAGGGAAGAGGCAGAAGCGTGACAACTTGCCTCGTCATACTAAGTCTATCCACCTGCGGGGTAAGTTGTACTGGAAGATAGGAGCTGGACAGGTTAGCGCGAAGCGCTCGTGCTGCTCGATAGTGGAGCTACTGGGCCGGTCCTTAGTAGCTGATGGGTTAAGCAGATTCAGCCACAATGTGTACGATGAAAGGTACACGTGCCGATAAGCGATGCTAGCGGTAATCACATTCCGGGGTCAGGTCTACACCATACCAAGTCATTAGAGATGAGGATAGGTGACCACCACAATGAGATGCACTTGGAAGGCCCAGATATGCATGACACCAAGGTGGATGGGCACCTACCTATGTCTTGGTTGAAAGACCATAACCCTGATATAGATTGGAAGACCGGATCACTAACTTGGCGCTCAGATTTCTGCAAGGCTAACTGCCTGGCAGAGCAGGGGCAGTTAGTGTTCATGACTAATGAAGAGTTACTAGCCGAGGACCCTAGTAATGTGTGCCTATTGGGAATTGTGCAATTCTCCGATGAGGAAGGAGCTGAGATTATGGTTAAGCTACTCCCCGAATATAAGGACTATGGGGATATCTTCAGTCAAGAATGGATTGGGGCATTACCGGAGCACTCGAAGTATGACCACACGATCGAGTTACAACCTGGAACTCAACCTCCGTTCGGGCCCATCTATCCGTTATCGGAAAAGGAGCTTAAGGCACTCGGGGAATATATCAATGACATGCTGTGAACGGGAAAGCTACGGCGATCCAGTTCCTCAGCAGCTGCCTCTATCCTGTTCGTGCCAAAAACAGATGGTATCTTAAGACTGGTAATGGATTACCGAGGGCTGAACAAAATCAGGGTGAAGAGCAAGTATCCTCTACTGTTGATGAACGAGCTGCGAGACAGGTTAGGAAAAGCCGCAGTGTTTACCAAGTTGGACTTAAAGAATGGCTACTACCTTCTGCGGGTGGCAGAAGGTGAGGAATGGAGGACGGCCTTCCGGTGCAGATATGGACTGTATGAATACCGGGTCATGCCGTTTCGGTTGTGCAATGCCGCGGCAACTTTCCATAGCATGATAAATGAGGTCCTTCGGGATCTCATGGACGCAGGTGTTATCGAGTACATGGATGACATCCTGATCCACTCCGAAACTATGGAAGAGCATGTCGCAATGGTTAGGCATGTGATGGAGAAATTGCGGAAAGCTAAACTCTGTGTAAGCATGAAGAAGTCCAGTTTCCACCAACTGGAGGTTGAATTCCGCGGATACAAGATCTCCGATATGGGGATCTCTATGTTGTCAGAGAACGTGCAGACAATCAGGGAGTGGGCACCCCCAACATGCGTTGTCGACGTTCAAAGCTTTATGGGCTTTGCCAACTTCTATTGTCGGTTCATAGAAGGATTCAGCAAGATAGCGAAACCTCTGATGGACTTGACAAAGGCGGATGTCCGCTGGGAATGGACACCTGCGTCCAAGCCGGCCTTCAACCATTTGAAGGAGGCATTCACGTCCAAACCTAGCCAAGCACGTTTTGACTGTGAACGGCCAACCCAGCTGGAAACCGACGCTGGTGACTTTGCGTTAGGAGCCGTTCTCTCCCAGTTCTGTGAAGATGAGAGATGGCATCAAGTGGCCTATCATAGTAGGAAATTTCACCCAGCAGGGATTAATTAAGATGTCCGTGACCAGGAAATGACGGCCATCGTGGCGGCATTCAAGGAATGGGATCATTTGCTACGCTCAGTAACGGACCAATTGGTGATCTATATGGATCATAAGAATTTGGAGTACTTCAATAGTACCAAGGTCCTTAACCGAAGGAAGCACCGCTGGGCTGAGTTTCTGCACCGGTTTAACTTCTAGGTGGTTTACCGAGAAGGACGGTGGAATGAGAAGGCAGATGCTTTGTCGCGGGGTAGGGACTACCGCCCTGAAAGGGGGAGTGATTTTCCGCCACAGTCGTCTTTTTGCCCAGGACACTGGGTTGGGAGCCAGGAACGGGACATCTTGCGACCACAAGTGTTGCAGGTGTGCCAGGGATTTCGGCTCCAGTCTTCCTTTTTGTATCAACTGCGGGTAGCGATAACTGAAGACCAGGAGTACTTAAGAATCCTGAAGGCAACAGCTACCGCTCACAAAGATGTCGACCGACATTTCACGACAGAAAAGTGCTTACTCCTGTACAAGAGCAGGTGGTATGTTCCCAAGGGTCAGAATCTGAAGCAGACAATCATGAAGGCAGAACATGACTTCCGAATTGCGGGACACTACGGGACTTACAAGAAAATTGGCAGAGGTAGGACTAACTTCTATTGGTCTAAGATGGATGAGCACATCGCTGACTACGTGCGGACATGTGATGTGTGCCAAAAGAAATAAATCCATCAGGCACAAGGAGTTCGGGCTGCTGGAACCTATTGATGTTCCTCTGCGGCCGGGGACAGCGATTTCAATGGATTTCACCGTAGCGCTGCCAGAGTCCGAAGGGTATACCAAGATCTGGGTCATTGTGGACAGACTCTCGAAAATGGCCCGCTTCATACCCCTGACCATGGAGGTACCTATCAAGGAGCTTGGCTCGATATTCCTGAAGGAAGTTTGTCACCTTCATGGACTCCCCGAGTCAATCATCTCCGACCGAGATAGCTGATTCACATCCATGTTCTGGTTTAGTCTAATGCACTTGTTGCAAGTGAAACTAAACGTTTCGACTGCATTACACCCTGCGACTGATGGGCAGACCGAGAGCGTTAATCAAGCACTGGAGCAGTACTTGCGTAGTTACTGTTCCTACTAACAAGATGATTGGGTTTCGCTGTTATCCCTTGCGGAGTATGCGTGCAAGACCTCGATATCAGAATCCACCGGGTTGTCAACTTTTGAGATCAACTATGGGTTTAACCCAAGGACAAACTGGTCGGGTATCGTATCTGATAACCAGGGAATACACCCTAGTAGTGAGCTTTTGGTTAAGGAAGGGAAGGAACCTGGGCAGAGATTTGAGAAACGATCCAATGGGCACAGGCAAGGCAACGGAAATGGCATGACCAGAAAAGGTTGCCATCACCGGACGACGTCACCCTTGAGGATGTGGCTGCGGGGCTGGCAAAGAAAGCGTACCGCCGGAGGTCGAACCGAAAAAACATCCACACAAAGCGTCCAATAGAGAAGCTGGACCACCGGATGTTTTGGCATTTCGTGGTCCAACGTCGGGCGCGTAACCGAGCCTATAAACTACAACTGCGCACTAGATGGAGCATCCACCCGGTTTTTCAATGTCACGTTGCGCGAACCCTATCGCAAGGATCCGCAAGCAGGTAGGGTAAAGGAAGCCCCTACCGCAGAACTTGTGGACAATGAGGCTAGTTACATTATCGAAGCAGTTCTTGACAGCCAATGGTATGGAGGAGTGAAGACAAAGCTTCCGTCGCGCTTTGTCCAGTACCAGGTTGAATGGGAAGGCTACGGGGCTGAGGAGAATTCATGGGAGTCCTATGAGATGCTAGAAGGGACAGGCTTACTGGCCATTCTGGATTTCCACCAAAGATATCCGTCGAAGCCGAGGGACCATTGGGTCTTGGGGGAATCGGGTTGTGGGAATAAGAGAGGACTCTAACAGTCCGTGAGAGACCGTACAGAAGAGGGGAGTGGTGTAATGACCCACCATACAAGGGCTATGGCAAACAGAACCTATACCCATACAGGTAGCCAGGAGGCGAACTGGTTGGAACTGGCAGGCAAGTAAGTACTTGAGCTGCAGAGACCCGATGGCCCGGGCTCCAAGAATGAACATGATTGGCTGGTCAGGGACTTAGGTACCTGAATACACCCGGGAGCGGTGTCAGCGTACTTAGGGACTTCTGAAGGGGCAGTTGCTCAACTAGGCCGGGTAACTGGAGACTGGTTAGAAAGCTCTATCGCCGGCAACGGGATAGACAGCGTAACAGGGAAAAGTTAACTTATCCGCTGGACAAGGTTACCCTACTCTCGGGATCAGGTTAGCATGTCTTGGGGCTTGGGTTAGCCTGCCCAGAGTCCTGAGTTACCCTACTTTTCAATACGAAGTCCCCCGCGGAGTTTGGGATATTTGACTGAAATGTTTGTCACGCGAAGCCATGCATGATACTGGAATCTGGGGTTTCTGGGGATACTATTGGGTGAGCTACGTACCTTCGATGAAGCTGTAAATTCAACACATTATTCCAATCATACCCCTCCGGCCCCGCCTTGAGGCCCGGACGTCAGGGGCAAACGGTTGTGTAGTTGTGTGCAGTCTAGCAAAGAGGAATCTTGGGAGACATGCTTGCAACACTATATACGTCGCTGCCGTCTGGTCGACCATAAGCTGTTTGCGGGAGAGACAGGGGGGCATAGGGTGGAAGGTGGAGTAACTCCTCCCCGTTGTTCGGAATAAAACGGGCCAAAACTGGGGAACTTAACGAGTGTTAACTGCGGGGGTCCCGAAGGTAGTCCCGGGTGGTGCCGGGGCGACTGGGAGAGTTTTACACCAACCAAGCCCGAACGTGCTCCCAACACTATAGGCTCTGAAAGGGAAGTGCAGAGACACTAAAAGCATGATTCTTACCACAGGTAAGGTAGATCCGAGTTAGGGGTGATGGGTAGCGCCCTTTGGATCACTCCCGGACTACCGTACCCTGGGGAAAACACCGGAAGCCGGAGACCCATAAATAGTAAATAGATAAAACGCTCATGGTAGCCTCCGGAGTCAAGTAGAGATCAATGCATATGGGAAGCGTGTCATAGATAGTCTAGTTCATGAGGTGCCTTGACTGTTATCCACTGGCAAGACACCGATGCGCAGAAGTTTTCACTCCGACGGGAAAAATGGAAATGCATTCCAGAAACGATAACCACATAAGGTGAACGCCGACTAGAGTCTGTCAACACATGCATGCCCGACGGGTGTGCCAGGAGACGTGTCGGGCCACTCTTAGTGGAGAAGGGTGTACTCAAATGGTTGGAGTAAACTGATGGGGGAGTTTCTGGCATAAGATAAAACTACCTGAAAGTCTATGNTGATGGGGGAGTTTCTGGCATAAGATAAAACTACCTGAAAGTCTATGCGAGAACTCTCCTACTCCAACAATCAATCCTCTCGAGACCTTAATTGAGTCAAGCATCAGGCTTAACGATATTAAGGTTTACCGTTTACTTTACTCTTGTATCTGTGTGGACTTTGGGCGATAACTTTGCAGTTGTTTGGTGCGGTCGCAAACTTGGGATCCATCTTCCTAGGGGTGCCCCCAGTTACACCTTCTGTGTCTCACCGGGGTCCATGGTCCCTTCCTACACCCATAGGGGTGGTAATAAATCGACCCCATCTGGGTCTCTTCTGACTTACCGGCTGACAGACAGAACTCGTCATGGCTATCCGAATCGTCACTTGTGAGGTTCGGGAGATGGGCAGAAAGACTTGTCTTCGCCTGTGCCACGAGGATGACCGCTGCCCAAGGAACCCCACAAGCAGGTGTTCCTGGCCCGGGGATAGCAGTCCCTTACAAGGGAGACTCAGGTGCTCGCTATTGCTGGCGCCGTACCTGTTCAGAGAGCTCTGGTGAAGCGGTGCGCATCAACCAGAATCCCACAAGTGGCGAAGCCGCGGGTGGGAAAGGGGCGGCAGGAGACGGGTCAGAACTACGGACTGGTACGGGAACTGGTAGAGGAGTGGGTCTTGGGGCGGCTATGGAAGGTACAGGAGTTGCAACCGACAGTTTTGCAGGTGGAATGGTAGGGGCAGGGGTCGGACGAGGAGTTAGGTCAGGCGTATCTGGGGCTGTGATACCAGTCGCTTTCGACGTCCATTTCCTTACTAGACATCGATCAGTTGCCCCGACTGTTGGGCTGCCCGAACACCTACTGGTGATTGAGGAAGGGACAGATAGGGAGTCTGTAGATGCCCTTGAGAAGGTGGAAGGATAACTGTAGTGGTCACCTTTCAGGCTTTCCAATATGCATATACCGATTGGGCTCCGGTACACCCTCTATTGGTCGTCTCCAGCTCTCATGGCCAATTCCATGCCCAAGTTCTCGGGCTTGGTATGGACGCATGGGAGTGGGGGCGCGGCCTCTAACATCAGTACAACATTCTCAGTGTCAATACTATACCCTCCTTCAAAAGCCTTTTCCAATACTGTCATCTGAGTCCTCAATGCTTGCTGATCCCTTATCATCCGCAGGTATGACTCCTGCCTCACTCTCATCTATTTCACCGCTGCCGTAGTGATCTTTTTCTGGAACACGCCCTGCTGCTGGGTGTTCCAGTTCCTTAGTTCCCGCTTTCCTTCCCCAATTGACTTAGATACTTCCCGGACGATGTAAGGTTGGACGATCTGGTGTGAGAACTCCCTAAATAGAACCCCTTGGGGTTGAGGAGAGGTCATGTTGTGGACAAGGGTAGGGTCTTGGAAACATGACAGCGCCGCAGCGCGAGGGTCTGTAATCATGAGGTCAAGGCATTAACTAGGTAACCGAATAGGGGCAGCCTCCAGAAGCAACTGATGACCATCCCAGTCAATAGCACAAACATTCGCAAAAACTGACATATGAAACGTGTTAGTGGCATGTTCGTCAAGATCAAGATCTGAACGCGAGTTGGATTCCATTCTGGATTGAAGTTGGGTAATAGGCATTGCGCTTTCCACCCTGGGCTCCTTGCACTAGCCAAGGTTCCCAGTGTTCACACAAGGTCTGTGCAGAAGGTCGAAAATAATTAATCAGGAGACGGGTTAAGCGAGGAGCTCGATTACTGGTCTACTGTAACGGGGGCACCCCTAGGCAGATGGATCCCATGGTTGCGACCGCACTGATCAACTTCAAACCTAGGGCCAAAAGTTCACACAATTGTAAGGGTAAAGTAAGTGGTAAAACTTGATATCGTTAAGCCTGACCCTTCACTCAATGAAGGTCTCGAGAGGATTGATTGTTGGAGTAGGAGAGATCTCGCATAGACATCCAGGTGGTTTTATTCTATGCCAGAAACTCCCCCATAAATTTGCTCCAACCATTCGAGCACACCCTTCCACGCTAAGGGCGGTCCAACATGTCTCCTGGCACACCGTTCCGGCATGCATGTGTCGACACACTCTAGTCGGCGTTCACCTTATGCGGTTATCGTTCCTGCAGCGCATTTCCATTTTGCCCCCCGCAGTGAAAACTTCCACATATCGGTGTCTTGCTAGTGGATAACAGTCAAGACGCTGCATAAACTAGAATATCTATGACACCTTTCCCATGTGCATTGATCTCTACTTGGCCCCGGAGGCTAGCGTGAGCGTTTTATCTATCTACAGTTTACGGTTCTTGGGTTTCTGGTGTCTTCCATAGGGGACGGTGATCCAGAAGAGGTCCAATGGGCGCTACATGTGACCACTACCTAGGACCCACCTTACCTGTGGTAGGAATCATACTCGTAGTGTCTCTGCACGTCCCTGTCAGAGGCTATAACGTTGGGGACACTTTCAGTCTTAGTAGGTGTAAAACCCTCCGGGCCGCCCCGGCACCACCTGGGACTACCTTCGGGACCCCTGTGGTTAACTCCGGTTAACTCCGCTAGTTTTGGTCCGTTTTACTCCTAACAACTTGGAGGAGGTACTCCACCTTCCATGCCATGCCTCCTTCTATATGCTGCGCACCGCCTATGGTGGACCGGACAGCAGTGACATATACGGTGTTGCCAGCTGGTCTGCAATCATTCCACTTTGCTAGACTGCACACAACTACGCGACCATTCCCCCATGACGTCTGGGCCTTAAGGCATGATCGGAATAACATCTCCTATTTACGGCTGCTTGGCAACAGTATAGCTTGTCCCATAGCATCTCCCGCAAACCCAGATTCCAGTATTATGTGTGGTGTCACGTAACAAACAATCTACTCATTTTTCCCGAACTCCTCAACAGACTTCTTATTGAAAGGTAGGGTAACCCAGGACTTTGGGCAGGATAACCCAAGCCACATGGCCGGGTTACCTGATCCAGAGGGTAGGGTAGCCTTGTACAGCGGACAAGATAACTTTTCCGTGTTACCATGTCTATCTTGTCGCCGGCGATAGACATTTCTGACCTGTCTCCAGTTACCCGGCCTGGTTGAGCAACTGCCACTTCAGATGTCCCTAAGTACGCTGACACCTCTCCCAGGTGTACCCAGGTACCTAAGTACCTGGCTAGCTAATTCTGTTCATTCTCGGAGCCCAGGCCATCGGGTCTCCGTAGGTCAAGTACTCACTTGCCTACCGGTCCCTACCAATTCGCCTCTGCGCTACTTGTATGGGTGTAGGTTCCAACTGCCATAGCTCCTGTGTGCTGGGTCGTTACACAGGCACATGGGCCAGGCCAGGCACCAGAGGAGGAGTGGATTTTGGGACCAGGAGCGGTGATGGCCTCTGTGCGGCAATTAGCAGTGCGCATGTCTGACCCACTGCCAGCTTTAGAGGGGCTGCTGTACCACTGGGGCCGGATTCAGTGTATCTGGCACCATAATCCCTGGAGGCTTGCAGGCCTGTTCCCTTACCCATCAACCATCGGTGGGTCCAATTGAGGAACTACCTGACCAACTCTGCACGATTGGGGAAGGGACTAAGAGCATACCAGTCGATACTCTTATAAATGACAAGGTGTAGGAGCAGGGTTCTTTCTCTAGGCTCTCTAGCATTTATATACAGTCCAGGCTGAGGTACACTCGCCATTCCTTTTCTCATTCCGGATAGGTTAATTCTTTGGTGAAATCTTCTGGTTTGGCATGGATGAGAGGGAGCAGGGGTACAGCCTCTACCATCAGCACATCATTTTCCGCATCAATGCCATACCCTTCTCTCAATGTCCTTTCTACTACATTCATCCATTGCCTCAATACCTCTTGATCATGGACTATTGTGAGGTATGCCTGCTACTGTACCTTCATCCATTTCACCACAGCAGTCACATTCCACCACTTAAAAACCTTTTGTTACTGGTCATTCCAACATCACCTTTCCTTCCGCGCCTCTGCAACTGAGCACGCAACCTTCTAAACAATGTACAGTTAGATAAACCCATGTGCCAATTTAGGGAATTGCAAACCTCAACGGGATGGTGGAAGCCAATTATGCATAATATCAGAATCATGGAAGAATGAGAGCATTGCAGCATACGGGTCTGCAAGGATAAGATCAACATATCCCGCACAGCATATGATAGGGGCTGCCTCAATCAATCGTCCTTGGCCTTCCCATCCAGCATGATGGACATCCACGAAGACTGGGACAGGAAAGGTGGGAGCTCCAACTGGGTCAGAGTCAAGCCCTAAACTCACGTCATAATCAGAGTCAGCGTTCACTTGGGTTTGCGGTTTGCTTCAAGCTCTCGCAGTTTCCACCATGGGTGGCTTGTCCCCAACCAGGTTATCGATAGTCATGCCAGGTCAGTCCCCAAGGTCAATAAACAATCAGTCAGGAGAGGAGTTTAATATGTAGGTTGCTGGAGGATAGACGGTGTAACGACCCAGCATACATGGGCTGTGGGAGCCGGAACCTACACCCATACAGGTAGCCAGGGGGTGAACTGGTAGGAACCAGCAGGCAAGGTAGTACTTGACCTATGGAGACCCGATGGCCTGGGCTCCGAGATGCACAGAATCAGCTGGTCAGCATACTTAGGGACCTCTGAGGGGGCAGTTGCTGAGTTAGGCCGGGTAACTGGAGAAAGGTCGGAAGTGTCTATCTCCAGTGACTGAGTAGACAGGGTAACAGGAAAAAGTCATCTGGTCCACCCGGCAAGGTCACACTACTTTCAGGCTCAGGTTACCCTGCCATGAGGCTCAGGTTACCCAGTCCAAAGTCCTGCATTACCCTACCTTTCAATACGAAGTCCCTCTGGGAGTTCTGAAGAAATGACTAGAATATTTGTCACGCGAAGCCATGCATAAGGCTGGAAGGTGGGGTTGCGGGGGATGCTATTGGGCAAGTTATGCAGCTCCGAAGAAGCTGTAAATTGGAGATATTATTCCTATTATACCGCTCTGGCCCCACCTTGAGGCCTGGACGTCATGGGCAAACGGCTGTGTAGTTGTGCGCAGTCTGGCAAACAGGAATGCTTCACAACCTACTTGCAACACCGTATACATTCGCTGCCACCCAGTGGACCGTAAGCTGTTCGCAGGATATATAAGAAGACATAGGGTGGAAGGTGGAGCACCTCCTCCATAGTGTGCGGAGTGAAACGGACCAAAACTGACGCAGTTAACAGGAGTTAACTGTGGGGGTCCCAAAGGTAGTTCCGGGTGGTGCCAGGGCGGCCGCGAGAGTTTTACACCTACCAAGCCCGAAAGTGTCCCCAATGCCATAGGTTCTGGAAGGGAACTGCAGAAACACTAAAAGCATGATTCCTACTACGGGTAAGGTGGATCCGCGGCAGTGGTCAAGGGTAGCGCCCATTGTACTCCTCCCGGATCACCGTAACCTGCGGAAGATACCAGAAGTCCGAGAACTGTAAATAGTAGATAGATAAACCGCTCACGGTAGCTTCTGGAGCCAAGTAGAGACCAATTCATATGGGAAGGGTGTCATAGATAGTCCAGTTCATCAGGTGTCTTGACTGTTAGCCACTGGCAAGACACCAATACACAGAGGTTTTCACTGCAGCAGGCAAAATGGGAATGCACCGCAGGAACGATAACTGCATAAGGTGAATGCCAACTAGAGTGTGTTGACACATGCATGCCCAAAAGGGGTACCAGGGGACGTGTTGGACCACCCTTAGCAGAGAAGGGTGTGCTCGAATGGTTGGAGTAAACTGATGGGGGAGTTTCTGGCATAAGATAAAACCACCTGAAAGTCCATGTGAGAACTCTCCCACTCCAACAATCAATCCTCTCAAGACCTTAATTGAGTGAAGCATCAGGCTTAACAATATTAAGTTTTGCTGTTTACTTTGCTCTTACATTGTGTAACCATTTGACGATACGTTTGAAGTTGTCTGGTGCGGTGGCACCCTTGGGACCCATCTTCCTAGTGGAGCCCCCGTCACAGACCGTAACAGGGGCACCTTTAGTAAGATGGACCTTAAGGTTGTGACTGTACCAAGCACCTACAAACTTATTACCAAAGGTTCACACCAATGTAAGAGTAAAGTAAGCGGTAAGACTTAATCTTCTGAATGTGTAATGCACCACCCAATTAAGGTCTCCGGAGGATTGATTGTTGGAGTATAAGGGTTCTTGCATAGATTTTCAAGTTGTTTTATCTTAATCTAGCAACTGCTCCATCGGTTTACTCCAACAATTCAAGCACATACTTCTCCACTAAGGATGGTGCAACACATCTCCTTATACATCTTTCAGGCATGCATGGCTCGACACACTCCGGTCCGCATTCGCCTGGTCTGCTTATTCTTTCCGTGGTCAGTCTTTATTTTGCCCAGTAGAGTACAAGCTTCTTCGTATCGATGCCTTGCCAGTAGCTAACAGTCAAGACACCTGATGAACCCGGCCATCTATGACACCCTTTCTGTATCTATTGATCCCTACGTGATTCCTGAAGTTACTCTAAGTAGTAAATCCAACTACCATTGATGACTTGTAGACTTCTGGTGTCTTCCGCAGGATATAGTGGTCCTGTAGTACTCGAATGGGTACTACCCATGATCACAACCTTGGATCTACCTTGCCTGTAGTAGGAATCATGCTTTTAGTACCTCTACACTTTCCTTACCTCTCTTACAGTGTTGGGGACACTTTCGGGGTTGATAGGACTAAAACTACTCTGTTCTCTCCAACACTACCGAGGACTACCTTTGGGACCCCCATGGTTAACTTCTGTCAACTCCGTTGATTTTGGTCTGTTTTACTGTGCACAACTTGGAGGAGGTACTTCACATTACACCCTGTGCCGTCTCATATATTCACTGAACAGCCTATGGTTGACCGGATGGCCACAACACATACCTTGTTTCCAGTAGGTCTACAAAGATTGCCTTTCGCTACACTGCATGCAATAGCACAACTGTTTGCCCATAATGTCCGGGCCTCAAGATGGGGCTAGAGCGGTATGATAGGAATAACATCTCCAATTGACAGCATCTTTAGAGCTGCATAGCTCACTCCATAGCATCTCCCAGAACCCCTGATTCCCGTGTTACATATGGCTTTGTGTGACAAACATTCCGGTCATATTCCCTGAACTCCTTGAGCAACTTCGTATTGCCAGGTAGGGCAACGCAGGTTCCTAGACAGTGTAATCTGAGTCACGAGTCAAGGTAACTGTGATCTCTGTGTAGGATAACCTACTCTGCACATCAGGGTAACTTTACGTAGTTACCCGGTCTAGTCCTATAGTGGAGATCGACCTCTCTCCTCCTTGACCAGTTACTCAGCCAAGTAGGGTAAGTTGTTCTCAGCAAATCCTTGAGTACACTAACCCCTTCTAAGGGTTTATGCTCAAGTGCCTACGTCCCTTCTCTGTCTTACTCTTTATAATGAAACCTGGAATATCAGGATTCTGTGGGTCAAACCCTTGCATACTCTCCTGTTTCTACCAGTCTCCCTCAGCGTAGCCTGCACCAGTGTAGGTTTAGTATACAATAGTTCCTTTATGCTGAGTCATTACAGCCCTTGGCTCAATAGAAGTAGATCAAATACATACACTCTAGAATCCAATAGAGACTTTTATAGCTGAACTGCATATGGGCAGGTGTTTATATATTTGTAGGCTCTGACTAGGGTCATGACTATTAGCCACAGGCACGGCACTGATATGAAGAGGTTTTCACTCCAGTGGCCATTGTTGAGATAAGACACACAAACTGCACTACATAAAGAGGTCACCAAGTGGAGTGTATCAATATATACATACCCATGTAGTTATGGAAGAAGTGGTAAACAATCCTTAGTGGAGAAGAGTGTGCTTGCAAGGTTGAAGTAAGCTGATCATGAGGTTTCCGGTATAAATCCTGACTACTTAAATCAATCAGAGAACTGACCAACTCCAACACCATGAACATCCTCTCAAGATCTTAATTAGTTAAAGCATTTGGCTTTATGATATTAAGTTTTACTATTTACCTTACTCTTATATTTCTGTGTAACCTTTTGGCCACAACTTTGAAGTTGTTTGGTACAGTTACAACATTTGGGTCCATTTCCCTTAGAGTGCCCCCATTACACTGGAGTACCTCCAAGTACCTCCTATCTTATTACAAGCCATACTAGTATTAGAGCCAATAGTTGATCTACAAGAACTGGCTATTAAAGATGGTAGTAGAGAGGAGGAGATTCAATATAATATCAGGAGAGAATTGAATGAGACGAGATATAGAGAAGAGACGGAACTTGGGCACAGTGGAACTGTAGAGCAAGGTAATGATTTGGCTAAGGAATGGGATTCTGATTCTTCAAATCAATTATTTAACTCTAGGGCAATAAATCCTAACTTTGTTGTTTTCACTTAACACTATATACTTTATATAAAAATACAGAGATGTGGTTAATAACTAGTATTATGAAAATCTATTAGAATTGAATAGGTTCAAAAAAAAACTGCTGTTTTGTATAGGATATCATACTTGCTTCTATGTCACACTTACTTCCACTAACCATAAGTGACCATAAAACAGGTGTGGAAGTGGCTATTACAAGGATTTGGATTTGAATAGCGATAGAGTTTTATTACCCGGTCTATTATGCTGAGGCATCCGTGATTGTATCAATCAAGACGTTGTATATAGCTAGTTCCTATAACTGATATGGGTACTGAGTTAGGTTTTGTGTACTATTGGTTAATACACCCAATCTTTTGTGTTTCGTTTCACTATATCATTTGATACTCGTTATGTTTTGTATGCTATTAGTTAATACATAGAATGTTTTATGATATTGCGCATATTGGCTATAAGCGATAAGTTGTATTTAAAGAACACTGATTTCTACAATGGAAACAGCAGACTTCAACTGACAATATTTCTGATATGCTTGTTTGAATGGTTACTTCTTGGATTCCCTATCACATTCCTATAAAGCCTCCTTTAGTAAGCAGTGCTCAACTTGTATTGATCAACTGGCCCTCTCCTCCTATCGTAATGCTACATAAATAGGAGCCCAGTCCAAACACATTACGGTTAGAACTATATAGGCAAGGTCACTGATGGCTACCAATTTCCTTCCTTCTTCTCCCTGCATCTCTGTTCTAATTTTTCCAACTGACTAGCTAAAGCTACCTTCTGTTAACAGATGAAGGGACTATTGGAGTAAGGAATTTAGAGTGTGAAATTGCTACATCCAATGGGACCAGTTAGGAAGAAGATTTGGTGTGCTGTTATCATCCTGCCATTTGCTGGAAATAGGTACAAATTACCAAAAATGAAAAACATTCTCGGAAGATTCTTGTTATCATCTATTTATCCTTGTTGACAACTATGATAGCTCAACTCTAGTATCGATAAAATTGTCTAACCAGAAAATGAATTGTATATATAGTGGTCTTTACCTATACCTATCAACTTAAGTTCCTTCATGGTATATCTGATCTCTCTGGTAAACCTTTCATCAACAAACCTCTTTATGGCTACTACAATCTGTTCATTGACACTACTTCTATGCCAACAATGACGCTTCACAATGACTCTACTTGGTTAAAAAGAAAAAAACTATTAAGTGCCTAAAGAGAGTCCCAAAAAATTCTTGAAAAAGCAATTAGCAACTTCCTCCAAATGGTTAACCATAATATGCATAGCTGAGACACAATCACTTGTACAATAGGCTTCTCTATGATTATACAGGTTTTTCGATAAGTACTTAATACTCTTTTACTGTAATGTTTCCTCCCAGTTAGTACTTATTGACACAAGCATTACTAGCTTAGCCTGAATCTTTGTGGACTATCTTTCACCTGTTAATTATATTGATAGCCAAGTACTGAAGGCTCTTATGCTCCGTCTCCGTTGCAACTCAGGTAATTGAAAAATATTTTCTGTTTGGGAACGACTCAATACTGGAGGACTATCACCACCTTCTCGGTCTTGCACCCCCCCTGTCACGAGAGGGGTAGGTCTCCACTACTTCATTCTTCACCCTTGCTTGGGCTGTCCTTTCCCTTCCCCCGTCCTTGGTTGCCCTTGTACCTCCTGCGGGACACTTTTTCTCTGCTGGAGGTTCTTACGATACCCCCTTCTACTCTTTACCCCGCTTTTGCTAGACTTGCTTAGCATTTGCACAGTTGGCTTTCTTCTGGGAGCAGATGGTCTGATGGTCAGTCTTCTTGATGGTCCTCAGGGCCATCAGGGGCCTGCTCCTACCTCCCTGCCCACCATGGTAGTGGTATCCTATCCACAAAGTGATGCTTTCTCTTAGAGAACAAGGGACTACAAGAGGAAAGCAGCAATACACTGTGCTGTGCTGGCTGCAGAGATGGCTAGCTCCTGTGATCCCAGTTGCAGCCAGTTGCCATATTGTTGGCCATGCCTCTCCAGGTTTGGCCCTTCTTACTCCTCTCCTCCTCGCGTAGGCTGACACCCTACTGCCCAGGTCCTTGTAGTCCTGCCTTCTCACCATGCAACAGGTCTTCTACCTGCTTGCTCCCTGCCAGCTTTGGCTGGCCACTACTCAGTCTGGATCTGATGCTACCCATAGTGTCACCTATTCCCCTCGGCTGGCATCCTCTCTGCTGGGCTGGCATCCTCTCTGCTTCCTCCTGTTGGCTCTGGCTTTGCTCAATGCAGAAGTAATCCACTCTTTAATGGCACCTTGCTACTATTCATCCTGTATTCCAGCAGGCATGGTCTTAGCCCCACTTGCCACACAGCGTGACCTGTCCTCCTCCCTCGTGTCCAGTGCTTTCATTCTTTGCTGCATTGGACTTCACTCGTCTGTTGCCCTCCATTCTGTCTTGGTCTGCTACGCTTCCCTAACATTTCGCTTGTTCCACCCCAGCGTAGGGTTGCGGCTTCTAGAGGGGTTGGGTCTTGGTTACAAGGCATTTGCGTTAGGGGTGGGAGAGTTTGGGGCTATACTGCTCCTTTCTGGGTCTTGGGGTTTTTAATTGATAGGGATCTAACTGTTGTCTCACTGTCGGGTGGGGCTTTCCTGATTTGCTACGCTTCTGTGGAGGTATTGGGTTCGCTATATTCAGCTCTATTACTAGGGGTCTGGGTTTTTATACCCTCAAGGGCTTTTTCCAGATGGCTTCTTGTGGGTGGTTGGACTGTAGTTAGAGGTCTTTATCTCTATACTATTAACAGTCAATGCGTTCTTTGTACTCAATTAATAAACTAACGAAATAAGTTAAAATTAAAAAAAATGTACTGCAGGCTCTTATTGTACAACACACTCATGGGAGCATTCTGAGAATATAGCCCCTTAGGCAAGTATGATGACGGAGTGAAGTTATAGTTAGGAAGATACAAAGATGAGAGTATAAAGAGCTCATCCTTCTGGGTCTCTTCAGCTACTTTTATACTCCCTTCCCTCCCAACTCTAACCCTGTAACTTACAACTCTAAGCTACTCAGCATTCTCCTAATATGGTCATATGGGCTAACTGCATCATATATGTGAAGCCCATAACTGACAATCTGAGTCCTGTGTAAAACGTTGTCACATCATCCGACTTACAACTGTGAGTTACTCAAATATATTATCCAATCAACAACTCACAATTCTAAGTTATACAAAACTATATGACTCAAATGTGAGTCATAGTACAAGATCTTTCAACAACTTGACTAATTCCTACCAGGTACTACAGCCAGGCTTAGCCTCTGTCCATAATATTTACTTCTATATTCTGAGTTTGTTGGACCTTGTAACTGGTATGGGTTACCATTGTTTTATGTTTGGTTTCACAGTATCGTTTGATACTTGTAGTGTTTCGTGTGCTATCGGTTGATACACACATTGTTCTATATTTGGTTTCACAGTATCGTTTGATACTTGTAGTGTTTCATGTGCTATTGGTCGATACATATATTGTTTTATGTTTAGTTTCACAGTATTATTTGATGCTGGTATTGTTTCGTGTGCTATCGGTTGATACACACAATGTTTTGCAATATCGCTCATACTGGAGATAAGCGGGATGCTTTATTTAAAGACCGCTGATTTCCACAATGGAAACAGCAGACTTCGGCGGACAGTATTCTTAAATATACTTGGTTGAACGGTTACTTCTTTGATCTCCTATTACACCACGTTGGAAGCCTCCTTTAGCCAGCAGCGCTCGCTTCGTGTTCATCACGAATCCATCTGCTCCTATCGAACCGCTATGTGACTAGGGCCTGGCCTGAACACGTTACATTTTTTTAACCTCTTCAAGTGGTTAAGAAACCTGCAGGGACCTGGTCTGATCAACCTACGAAAGCCCCATAAACGAAGCTAGCATCGGGGAGCGGCAGAACCAAGAGAAGTTCGGCTCCGCCAAACGACACGATTGAGTCATTAGAGACTCGAAGTCGGAAGCAGGTCCCACGAGAAGACCTTACCAAGAAAAGGCAACCGAAGAAACGGATTGGGCCAAAGAGCGAATTCGTGATAGACGAAGCAGAACGACAACTAGCGCGAGACTTGGCCAAGCAGACCTTTAGTGAGTCCACTGGTGAACTAGTAAAGGCAGCAACCAACCTTCCGGGGCTATTTCCCACCAGCCCCAGTAAAGGAAAGTGACCGGCGCAACTACCACAGAAGGACAACATACCTATCGGAACACCTAAGAAGGAAGAAAGCGAAGAAGAAGGATCAAAGTACTCGGTAGCGGAGCAGCCACCGGACGATAACCCCAGCGAAGATCCAGATAGCTCCTGAGACAACAGTCCGAATAAGGAAGAGTCTGAACATGATATGTCTGAAGGTGAATCTGCCGGGCGGGCACAACCTGAAATCAAACTCCCTCTGCCACCATCGTTCTCGGGCGAAAAGGACGACCTAAAACCTGGAGTATTTGACTGGTGGGTCATAACAACTCCGCAATACCTTACCCTACATGGAGTGGACAAACCCAAGGACGGAAGCGGAGCATACTTCGGAAGCTTCTGTACCGGAAAGGCGGAGGAAGCATACCACCAAGCGATGAACCACTATGAGAGTGGGGAAAAAATCCGAGGAACGAGCCTGATAAAATACTTAAGAGACAGATTCCAATCCTCGCGAAACACGGAAGAACTATACAAAAGGTTCAAGGATATCCAGCAGGTAAAAAATGGCAAAACTGAAAGAATAACCCTGGTCTTGACGGATCTCTTAATGTTCCATGGACGATTGCCTATTGGGACAGTGTCTCAGTATACGCTGAAAGAAAGATTGCATGAAGTAATGCATCCCAGACTATGTCAGCAGGTAGAACCCATGGAGGAGGATGGTGATTCCTTTGACAAGATAGTAAAGCGGGCCGAACGGAAGGATGCTATTCTGTATGAAATAGGAGTTTACTGAACCCATGTGCCACAGCAAAGGTATAGCAAAGGATCATCATTGCGGGAACCATCATTGCGGGAAGCATCATCGCAGGACAATACAAAGAAGGATAAACCATACCCCAAGGACAAGAAAGACAAGAAACAGAAATGAGGCAAGGAAGGCATGTGTTTCGAATGCGGAAAAAACGGGCACTACGCAAAGGATTGCTATTCGAAAAAGGGAAAAGGAAAGGCCGCGAAGCGAGAGACAAGCACGAATCACATGGAAGCAACTGAATACGACGAAGTGGAAATTAACTCAATTAAAATGGAAAGCCTACGAACACAGCCGACGCTGGCAAGCAAACCCCGTGACGCTCTTGAAGGAACGATTTACATAGAAGGCCACCCAGCAAAGGTACCATTTGACATGGGAAGGATCGGCTGCCACATAATTAGCGCCACCTTTATCTCCACCCATGGAATCCCAACGGAACCACTGCCCCAACCAACAACAGTCAATATGGCTATGAAAGGATCCCGCTCCTCAAGCCACAAGAAATGTGGACTAACCGTAGGAATCGGGAAAAAGAAATGGACAAATCAGCAGATGTTGGTGGGGAACTTGGCGAAAT
>PYWC01000069.1:834761-847414 GCA_003182015.1 Tuber magnatum | reverse complement strand
TGCCACATTATTGGGAGTCTGGTTGCTTTGTGCGCGGAGCGCCATGCGGGGAGTCCTTGGAAAGATGGTTGGAAGGTGCGGAATACATGTTGCAGGACAACTTAAGATTGCTGCACGATAGCGATGACGATGAGGATGGATCCTATCCGGAGAATAGCGGGACTACTGTCCGTTAGGTGTTCATTGGGATTTCCTTGGATTGTTTTGTTTTGATGAAATTGTTATTTTATTTCGGAAGTGTAACCGGTATGGGTTACCATTGTTTTATGTTTGGTTTCACGGTATCGTTTGATACTTGGAGTGTTTTGTGTGCTATCGGTTGATACACACATTGTTCTATGTTTGCTTTCACAGTATCGTTTGATACTTGTATTGTTTCGTGTGCTATCGGTTGATACACACAATGTTTTGCAATATCGCTCAGACTGGAGATAAGCGATATGCTGTATTTAAAGACTGCTGATTTCTGCAATGGAAACAGCCGACTTCGGCGGACAGTATTCTTAAATATACTTGGTTGAATGGTTACTTCTTTGATCTCCTATTACACCCCGTTTGAAGCCTCCTTTAGCCAGCAGCGCTCACTTCGTGTTGATCACGAAGCCATCTGCTCCTATCGAACCGCTACGTGGCTAGGGCCTGGCCTGAACACGTTACAGACCTACTAGTGACAGAGTTTTTAGATATATTATATCAGATTGGAATAAGATAAAGTATTTTAAAGATATACAAGATACTAGAAACACTACTCATATATAGGCTGTAACACTAGCCAAATTATAAGTACTATTTTGAAACTAAAAATATATATTATCGCAAAATGTGCTTGATGGATGTACCCTAGATATATATTTCTTTTACTATCTACCAGATGGACAAGCATCTGTAAATGATACCTGTGTACTAGAGCAGACAGTGATCTATAGTGTTTCTTAGTTGCCAGACTGTTTTGATCTGGCAGATTGTAATGGGCAGTGTCTATGTAGTGGCAAGGGTAGGGAGTTCAAGGCATAATATAGTGGACAGAAATAGTATAAGGTACAAGTATACTAATAAGATATGTTTGTATTTAGGGTTATGGGTTTAGGGTTTACAGTCTCTAGTACTATAAAGAAGAGAAGCAGATGTAATTTCTAAGTAGAAGTTTAGGTAGGAAATTACCAAGTTTCATAAGGAACGTAAAATACCAACAGGCATACTCTATTATATAAAGAAAAAAATCTCGTACTGAGAAATTCGCATTGCCCTAATGCCTTCCTTATGCGTAGCCGCAATCTTCTATCAGTTTCTCTTAGGTTCCATTATGCAAAACCTTGGCCAAGAAATCAACCCAACCTCTAGGGAACCATGACTACCAACCAATACCTCTTCTAGTATATGCAACCAAAATTCAAATGCCTTCATACCCCAGTCAGTTGGCCATAATACAGGTACTGGATAGGGACTACAAAAAGGCATTATCACTTCTTATGAAGAGATATGATAATATCAATATAAACAGGTAAACGCAGTACAGCAGTCTAAGAATACAAAAGAACTCTTTAATCTCTGACATGCTCAATTAGATGTTATTGAGTGAATTCTTGCTGTATTTAAGAAGTATTTTCAAATTCTTGCCAAGTTACTATCTTATACTTTGAATATTTAGGTTAAACTTATACCACCATTAGTAGCACTTTATAACTTTATTTGATATCAAGATAATTAAGCAGAGGATGTAATATACACAGAAGCTGAGACAAAGTATTAAGCGAGAAATAATCAGCAGATGGTATGGTCAGAAGGTAGTAATCAAAGGGGAAGTTTGTATAGAGAGGCAGTACAAAGAGAGAACAGTAATAGGACAGAAGTATGAAAAAGAACAGCTACTATGATATAGAAGGACTCTGTAATATATATAGAGAAAAAACAACGAGAGTATCCAGAAAGTAGATGGAAATTGATTTAACTCATGATGAGGCTATAACTCTTGATCCTCCAGGCCTATTAGAGCCAAAAGTAGTTCTACCTTAACAGAATTCTCAAATATCTCTTATGCAAGTTGTAGATCCTCTATTGTCTATTTATCCTTGTTTTTGTATTCCTCCTGCAGCTTTCTCATCATACTAGTAACTATAGAGACACTACTACTACTCTGTAGCTTAGACTCAGGTTCAGGTTACAGAATTATACTAAGAGTAGCAGACCTTTTATTGGTTAAGAATAGTATGGAGCTTCTAGTTCTTTCTTGTGAAATAGGTATATTGCTGAGCACTGAAGATTGTAATAGTGAGGTAGTATTACTTGTCTGAGAATTGCATGTAGATGGCTCTCATGGAATAGATTAAGTAAGCAGTAGAGTCATAGGAACAGATGTACTAATTCTGCTTAGATAAAGTATATAATTACTACTAGCTGATTCTTTGTCAAAAATCTCTATAAGCTCAAAGCAGTTTGCCAATAGTATATATCTGAATTCTTTTACTACTAAACATGTCTACAAGAAATTGATCTGTTGGTCTATATATCTCAATTACTTATCTCTAGAATATGTCCTTATACCACAATTTCTATATTCCAAACTTCATCTAGTGCTGTCAGAGAACTACTTATTAGATCATATCCCCATCTACTTATTTGTTGTACATATATCTATATAATTATTCTACTTTTTTTTAAACTATAAAGTAATCCAGTTAATAGAGCCAACTATCAACACCATATATGAGGCAAGCATATTCTCAAGTTTGGACTGACACTTCTCTCCCATGAGCTTATCAGCTAGTTCTCTAACCACTCCAACCACTACTACATAAATCCTCCTCTACACTTCAGTTTTAAATCAATTATCTGAACACTTTCCAGCATGAATTTGCTGTATAACCTTCACTATCACCTGTGTGCTCTCCAGTGTCCAAATGACATGTTTTGCTATACTTTCTTGGAGGTTAGTGTTTGAGATTGCCAGCTTAGAGCAATAGTGGAAGGAGTGAGAGTAGAACCTCTAGCAGAAATATGTAAACCGAGAGCTGAAAACAGCTCTATCTTACTAGTACCTGTCTTCTCTGCACCATCAAGCTTGGTAAAACTTGTTACTATAGAACAAGAATCCATATTATCAGACAGGAGAAAGATAGATGGAGTAGACTGAATCACTGGTCCTGTAGAACGAGAAAACTGAGTGTTAGGAGCAGGATAGGCTTCTTCTGCACTGGTGTTCTTGTACTTTCATGGCATAGTGATGAATTCTGCTCAGAGTTGAAAATTACTCTGCACTTGGGAGTTTGTGCTGAAAAGGTTGTTGGTAAAAACTTTTCAAGATTGACTAATGAATAGTCAGTTGAATAGTCTACTTAACCGAACAGCTTTTCTTGGAATGGACTAAATCTCAAGCAACCATTCACAGCTGGGAACGGGCATGCTTGGAACAGGAGGTGAACGGTCCATAGTTAACCGAACGGAGCCTAAGATGCCTTGATGTCGCTTGGAGGCAGGTATTGGGACCGGACAAAGTGATCTGATTAGATGGGATATCCGATGATCAGATCCCACTTTTGAGATAGGCGTACAGTACATATTAAGATACTCGTGCGGTAACTGCTTTATGATACATCTCGTCTCGTATACATTGATATAATAACCAAAAAAACAATTTTATCAACCTATAATCTTACTCCCCGAAAATAGATTACCAGTACAGCGCCATATCATCCAACTATCACGAGTACCCTAACCAAACGCAAGCACACGACACAAAACTCCCGCTAGGTAGTATGTTGTACCTAGAAATCTCCTCATTACCCATCCAAGACATCTAAAGAAACGGAAAATGAAAGAGCCAAACATAGAAATCATAAACCACTAGTATCATACTAATCATAAAATCTCTACAAAGTTGAAGACAAACAAAAAAGCGAGCAAGCAAGAAACTAAGAACGGCGCCACCACCACCACCACTACTAGCACTAGTGCTACATGGTCTGAACAACCGAAGTCCCATCAACGAACCTGGTCCTAAATACGCGATTCGCGTTCTGGAACATGCCGTCCTTCAGGCTGACTACAATGAACTGCGACCCCTTGAAACGCGTCTTGATCAATCTTCCTATATTCTGGGTGTGCGAGAGGTCCAGCGCTGCGTCTACTTCATCGAGGATGTACATGGGAGCTGGCTTGAATTGGAGGAGGGCCATGATCAAGGAGAGGGCTATTAGGGATCTAGCATTTTGTTCCGTCGTGTTAGCGAATGAGAAGGGCGGGGGGAGAAGTAGGCTAACCGTTGTCCACCACTTAATTCCGTCAAGCTCTGTTTCCAGACCTTTCCAAGAGACACCTTGACCTCGAGACCGGCAGAGACATCTTTTCCCTCCGGTGGCTCTAATTTTGCGAAACTGCCTGGCAGAAGTTCTGCAAATATCTGGCCAAAGTCCCCCGTGACTTTCTTCCAGGTCTTCTCGAGCGCCTCCTTCTTGTACTTATCTAGACTGAGGATAGTATCCTCAATCTTCTTCTTGTCCTTGATGACGGTCCGCAGCATATTCTTGAGGGCTTGCTCCTTCTTCTCGACGGAGTCGATCATGTTCATAACCTTGGGATTGATCTTCTTTTTCATGTTCTGGGACCTCTCTGTGAGTTTCTTGAGCGAGGAACGGCACTCGCTGATGTTTTGGCCCTTGAAGTCGTAGGGGGTTCCCGGGCGGCCGAATTGCTCCTTCTCGTCTTCGATCCACTCGTGCTCGCGCTTCATTCTGGCTACTAGCTCTGTGGCAGTTTGCTGGTCTTTGTGGAATCTTTCGATCTCGTGACCAAGCTTCTGCTTCTCCAGAGAATCTTCGGTTATACGCGCGTTTTTGGACCGGGTAGCATTCTCGAGCTCTCTAAGCTCTTCGTCGAAACCTGTGAGCTTGGCGCGCTCATCTTCGAGTTGGGCGAGCGCTACGTCATGAAGATCCTTGATCTTGGCCTGTTCTTTTTCGAGTTCGGCGACTTCGTCTTGCATAGCGTTAAGTGCCATATCTGCCTCCTCGAGCTGCTCTCGGGAAGCTGCAAGATCGCCACCAGCTTGCTCTGAAACTAGGGATTAGAGATGCACTGAAAAACAAATCCTGGGTTGAAGGTTACCTCTTTCAAGCTGTGCGCCCTGGTACTCTTTTTGCACGGTTTTCATAGTCTGCGATTGCTTGCTGACCTGCTTCTTCAAAGCTTCAACTGAAGTTCGGAGCTCGGCAAGCTTTCCACCTTTGTTATTTTTAAACTCATTCATATCTCGCTCGATATTCTTCACATCGGTTTTGGCCTGGGCCTGCCGTGCCTTCGCCTCAACGATTTCTTTTTTCAACTGCACAATGTTCCCTTTCATCTCTTCGACAGCTTGAATGATCTGCCAAAGATAGTTAGCTATTGTCCATTCGTAAAAAATAAAGCAACCCAAAACTGGAAACATACGTTAGATGAAGAATTACTGTTAATCTGGTCTTCGGCCAAGCCGATCTCGTGATTCTTCAAGTCTAACTCTTGCTTAACCTTCTTAATCATATCCATCTTCTTTTTCTCTCTGGCCATTATCTGTTGCAACTCAAGTAGCTCCATGCGGTGCTGTTCGATTTGTCGATTCAAGCCATTGAGCTTCTGAAGGGTGATCAAAACTCCACTAGAGTTTGGCGCAGATCCTCCAGACAAAGTCCCGGAAGGATCATAGACATCACCCTCAAGAGTCACCGATCTCATCCGAACATTGGGGTCAAAGGTGACTGTCTTAGCCGTCTCAGAATCCGCACAGATGAGTGTAGATCCAAAGACGAACTCCATCGCAGCAGATATCTCTTCATCATAGCCTATCAGTGAGAGGGCCAGGTGAACTTTTCCGGGAGCGAGGCGTTTAGCAGTTGCAATTTTCTATCAACAAGAGTTAGCTTAGTCCTAGCCATAGATATTCATAAATCCTAGTTACCTCGGCAGAAGCTTTGAACGCTGCAATCTTATTGAGGGGAATGATTGTAACCCGCTTTCTTAACCGTCCATTCTCTAGCAGTTGGGTACCAGTGACCTGTGTGTCGACAACAACATTGTACAGCCTTCCCCCAGCAGTAATCTCCAGCGCAGTCCCTGCCTCTGCTTTATTCTCGTCAAGAGTGAACAATTGTGCGACCAAACCCTTGACTTTTGATCTATCAAAGTTCGCGGTAGGATCAGTATAGTTGAAGTCAATGTTAGCGACCCGCCGTTTTAGGCCATCGGTTTGCTCCTGAAGCTCTCTAATCCCGGTCTGCAAAGTTGCCTCCTGCTTATGCATGTCTTCCTCCTTTCCACCCTCATAGCCAAGCTTGGTTAAGTCAGCCTCAAGCTTCTTTGCGGCTGCTCGCAGGCCATCCAACTCCTTGTAAAGTGCTGCGTTCTGCTCCTTGGCCTTCTTCGCCCTTGGGTCTTCTTCTTTGATCCTCTTCTCGAAATGGGATATCTTCAATTTAGCCTGTTCTTGCTCCGTTGTCGCCGCGCTAACTCGCAACTTTGCCTCTACAAAGGTGTTAGCCCCCATGTCTCTTGAGTAGGGTCCAGTTCCTAACCTTGCAGCTGATTTTGATAACCGCTTTCTTGACCCTCTTTCGAAGCCACTCCTGTCAATAAGGTTTGCAGAAGCTCCTCCTTTTTCTCAGCCTCACCGCTCAGCGCATCGAATTCAGCCTTCGCTGCATCGTATCCCTCCTTCAACTGATCATATATTCTCGTCTTATCCGCCAACGATTTTTCCATCTCCTTAACACTCTTCTCAATCTCCTTCCGCTTCTTTTTCTCCTCATTTATACTACTCGATTTCAGGTCGAGAACAGTTGTAAGTCGAACAGCTTCGTGGGACATCTCCTTCACCTCATCTTCGAGCGCCTGAAATTTTCCTCCCTTCCTGAGCTCCCTCTCCCGCTGTTGCTTTACTCTTTTAATGTCCTCGGCGAGATTTTCTATTTCGAATTTCAGTCGCTTAGCGGAATCGTCTATGTCTTTCCCGCGCTGCTTCTTCGCTTCTAGATCCGCTGCCGAGCGGTTGACTTTCTCCTACTGAGTGGTCAGGACCAATACTGCAGCTCAATAGAGGTGGAACTTGCCTGGTTCTTAAGATAGTCGTGCGCAACAACAATCTTCGTCAGTCGTTCTAAATCGCTCTGCGCTTGTTGGAAGTCCAGGAATGCTCGCTTATCCATTTTCAGTTTGTCCAACTTGGGTTCAATCTCCTCCTTTAGAAGTTCGTTGATCTCCTCGACCTTCTTATCCTTCTTTGACATGGTCTTTAACGCCTTATCTCGTCGATCCTCAAACATTCGAGTTCCCGCAGCTTCTTCAATCATCGATAGAATTTCTGTAGGCTTCATGTTCAGGACCTTGGTGATTCGACCCTGCATGATAAGGAAATTCGGGTTGTTGATATTGAGCTGGACGCTCTGGAACAGTGTCTGGACAACATGTTGCTGTGTTCTAGAGCCGTTGATGAGGTATTTGCTCGTACCCCCTAATACAATCTATCCGAAGATTTAGCACCACTCTCAAGCAGGTTCAAGGATCTGCCGGGGATCGTACTTGTCGAGTGACACTTATTTGCGCAAAATCTTGGTAATTTATGGGACTCTTCGTTTTGTCTGAGTTATCAAAGACTATAGTAACACTCGCTTTCGTCACACCGGCTTGCCCACGTTTATAAATCAGATCCTGTAACCGAGTTAGCGGCTTGGGAAGCTAGAGGGTTGGGCACGGTTACGCACCTGAAGATTTTGCGCACGAACGGTTGTCATGTTTGTAATTCCCAGGACAAAGCATATCGCATCCAAGATGTTCGATTTGCCGCTACCGTTGAGGCCGGTGATCGAATTGAAGCTCTCATCCCTGCGGGAGCATTCAGCTTGAAAACATTTCGGTCGAGTAGGGGGAGGGGACTTACCATCCAGTAATGACTGTTCGGACAGCGTAGGATTTGAAGCCCTAGAATAGCAGCGTTAGTCACCACCATAGTACCCTCTCCGTCCGAGAATACCTGCATCTATAATAATTTCAACGACCCTCATGTTGGTCAGTCGTGAGAATGGGGGGGGAGGGGTAGAGTTAAAAGGTCGATTGGGTTTGTTGTTTTTATGTTTATGGGATTTGTTTTGGCTGTTATCGGCCGCGCGCTAGCACGTGCAGCTACCAACCTCTTCTCATAAGCGGGGCTTAGTAACAACTCCTCCCATTCATTGCTCCGGCCAAGACTCCGAGGACTTGGCCGCAGGGTATGGTGTAGGGCAAGAAGACAGTCACTTTTTATCCGCACACAGCACTTCGACTAGATTTGTTTGGTGGGCTGAATTCCCACAGCCTGTCCAGCAATTTACGACTAACGACAACCGACCACCAACACACTTTTTTCCACCAACCTCCGATTTGTCGACAAGGTGAGCATCCACGGCGTGCGAGGGAAATTCTCGCCGATTTTACGGTTTATTGAAAAGTGCTGTTATTCTGACTATCCTTTTCCCCTCCCGCTATCCAGATGGCCGCCGCCAGAAAGCATATCCCGATCGTCAAGAAGCGGACCAAGAGGTTCAATCGGTAAGGGCCCCTCTCCAGCTGCCTTTGCGATTCAAACATCAATTACGGCGGAGGGATGGAATGGGCACGGGACTGACGTTTTTGCCAAAACAATAGCCACCAGAGCGACCGCTACAAGACTGTCAAGGCGGCATGGAGGAAACCCAAGGGTATCGACAACAGAGTTAGAAGACGCTTCAAGGGACAGGCCGTCATGCCCTCGGTACGTGCAAGCTCTCGGAAGGAAGGTCGGGGAACTCGAGGAGGATTGTAGTATAGAGTTACGATTGGAATTCGTTATCTGACGATGTACATCGGGGAGGGAAAATATAGATCGGTTTTGGATCTAACAGGAAGACCCGCCACATGATGCCTTCTGGGCACAAGGCATTCCTCGTCCAGAACACCTCCGACCTCGACCTTCTCCTTATGCACAACAAGACATATGCTGCCGAGTATGAACCCTCCACAATCTGGCCATAGCATACATAGCTAACTAGAATCTAGGATCGGCCACGCTGTTTCATCCCGGAAGCGTATCGAGATTATTGCCAAGGCTAAGACATTGGGCGTCAAGGTCACTAACCCCAAGGGAAGGATTACCACTGATGCTTAAATGGCCTGTTCTGGAGTTTTTTCTTTCTCTTTTTCGCCTTTCCTTTTTGTTATACAGGGAATCCAAAAAAAAAACAAGTAAAAACTGGTTGGGCGAGATTTACTGGGTGGTTCCTCTTCCGGTGGTATAGGCTCTTCCGCTGTGTATAATTGGGCACATGCAGGGCTCCGGGTGCGATATCTGGGTTGTTTTTCTTCTTCTCTGGGTTCTATCTATATATGCCCGACCGGACGGCAGTACAGTGAACGGGGTATGGAAACTCGGTGGAATGGAATAGCATTGTGTTGGGAGCCAATCGTTGGAAATGACCTCAACCATCGTAGTATCCCCAACCGATGGCCCAAACCACGCACCAACCAATCCCGCAAGCAACATCCACTCTCCCTTCCCCCCCAAACCTGGCCACCCCATCCCTCAAANTCTATCGGTGTCTTGCTAGTGGCTAACAGCTAAGACACCTGAGAGGGCATACTAATATATGAATATCTTCTCATATGCAGTTCATCTGTACAAGTCACAATTGGCTTCACTAGTCTACACATTCTATCTCCTTCTACTGAGCCAAGTGGCTATAGAGACTCCCCTGATAGGGTGTCTAGTGAGGTGATCTAAGGGGTGCTATCTATGACTGCTATACTTGAAATGACATTTGTTATGATGAGAATCATGCTGTGCGTGTCCTCAAGGAGGGGGGGGAGGAAAGGGAGGAAGCGGGGGGAATGTGGAAGGATACAGCTCTATAGTCGTAAAGTTTTGTATTCCGCGATTGGGCAGCAGTGGTAGTGGTAGTGGAGGAAGTGGAGTACGGGTATCTCCCGGATAGCGATGACTGCCAGAGGGTGGTGCGGAAGGGTGAATGGGGGCGCAAAACCGTAGTGACCACGATCCTTCCTCCAGCTATGCGAGTGCTCGTTGGGAGTCTCCGCAGCAGGTTTGTTAATAGCCTTTTTGTGGAAGACATGTTTTTTTCTCTTTGTATCGTTGGTGATGATGATGTCGCCGTACGGTGGTTAGCCTAGTTGATCAGGTAGATTATTGTTCGTTGACAAAAATAGCCACTGAACAACGGACAGGAAAAACTTTGACCGTACAACAACCCTCCTCTCCACTAACTCCAGGAACATAATAACAAAAAAAAAAAAAAAAAGTAAGCACACAGTAGAAATCAATATTTAGTGTACTATCCATCTGCCTTAATAATCCTATCCATCATTGAACCTGCTAGAGAATCAAAAATCTTTGGGTCAAGAAGCTTTCAACAAAAAGTAATTGCCTCCTCTATAGCTTTTTTGACCTCACTGTCAGAACCCTTCATGAGATATAGGTCAAGATAATGCTTCTGAAGCTCATCTTTCACCAGAGCCCAAACATGTTCAATTGGATTGAGATCAGGTAAATGGGCAAGAATTTCCATAAGAGTAATTCCTTGTCTTGTGAGCCATTGCCTCAATGGCAAGTGAGTCTTAGCATTGTCAATAATAAAGAAAACCTCTTCCTCCACAAGATGCTTCTAGATATCCTCCCATATCCCCAAAAAGTCATATTAATCATGAATATTAATAATTAGCATTCCAGTCACTTTATCCTAAGCAGAAGGATCAGGAAATACCAGATAACAACAGACTATAACCTTGATGATAAAAACAACAAGTTATCCTCTGACTGATCTTCCTCTCTTTTATCCTAGTAGTATATTTAACACAATCCTTATTCTATGTCTTTTTTGAGTTTCTAACCAACTATTTTCTCTTCCTTCCTCCTTCTCTGTTTACAGCTACCTTATTTTCACATATTGCTTTTCTCCTTCACATCTCTCTTATACAATGCTTATGAGCTAATACTTATTTCAATCTCTCTTGAGCTAATAACTATTTCAATCTCTATTAAGCTAATGCCTATTTCCATCTCTCTGGAGATATTTCTTCATCTATGTGAACTCTCTCTAGAGCTAACAACTTTTTAAGATAGGTTTATGCAAGTCTTCTCCTCCCTGTACTTGAAGAAACATTTGGTGCACCTTTATTGAGAATTCCAAAATAGATATAACATTCCCTACCCATTTGTACTCTCCAATAAGGGTGAACAATACTTAAGTCATGTTCTTTTGAGACACTTCTTATTCTTGTCATCATGTATACAAGCACTCAAGAGTTCTATCTAATAACTTCACTTATGAGGGTATTCATACAATATAGACACTTAGATAAAAAGGGAAGTAGTAGAGTTTTAGGTAAGAAGATAAAAAGATAGTAGTATGAAGAGCTCATTCTCCTAAGTTCTAGCAACCTCTTTTATACTTACTCTCTATACAATCCAAACCCTATGACTCATAATCTTAAGTTGTCTACTCTGTCCAAATTATTGTGATATGTGATGGTCAGTACTAAGCCAGGCTGTGGTAGGATGATAGGAATTGGTTGAGGTGGCATATGGCAGAAATCAGTGGAGGTGTTCGATGGGTTCACACTATGACTCAGATACAAGTCATATGGTCTTTCATGACTCACAGTTGTAAGTTATTGTTATGTCATAATTGGTTATTGTCCTTACATGACTGTAATGGGGGCACCCTTAGGAAGATGGACCCAAAGGTTGCGATCGCACTAAACAACTCCAAACTTATCCCAAAAGTCACACACAAATATAGAAGTAAAGTAAATAGTAAAAGTTAATATCATTAGGCTAAATGCTTTACTCAATTAAGTTCTCAAGAGGATATTTATTATATTAGAGTAGGAGAGTTTGTAGATAAATTCAAGTAGTTGGAATTTATCCCAGAAACTCCGCCATCAGTTTACTCTGGGTGTTCAGACACATCCTTCTCCATTAAGGGCTATTCAGCACTTCTTCTGCATCACCATGGGTATGCATGTATTGACATACTCTAGTTGGTCATCTTCTCATGCAGTTGGGTTTCTACGACATGTCTCAATTATAGCCACCAGAGTAAAAACTTCTTTCTATCGGTGTCTTGCTAGTGGCTAACAGCTAAGACACCTGAGAGGGCATACTAATATATGAATATCTTCTCATATGCAGTTCATCTGTACAAGTCACAATTGGCTTCACTAGTCTACACATTCTATCTCCTTCTACTGAGCCAAGTGGCTATAGAGACTCCCCTGATAGGGTGTCTAGTGAGGTGATCTAAGGGGTGCTATCTATGACTGCTATACTTGAAATGACATTTGTTATGATGAGAATCATGCTGTGCGTGTCCTCAAACTTCACTCATAGAGGTTACGACAAAGAGGCGTATTTAGGCGTGATAGATGTAAAACTCTTCCAGTCTTCCTCAGTAGTCCTTAGGTGTAACTGGTACGGGTTACTAGGATTTTATGTTTGGTTTCCCAGTATCGATTGATACTTGTATTGTTTCGTGTGCTATCGGTTGATACACACAATGTTTTATGTTTGGTTTCACAGTATCGTTTGATACTTGTATTGTTTCGTGTGCTATCGGTTGATACACAAAATGTTTTATGTTTGGTTTCACAGTATCGTTTGA
>PYWC01000069.1:662330-802708 GCA_003182015.1 Tuber magnatum | reverse complement strand
CTTTGGTGGTTGCGCCGGTCCCTTTCCTTTACTGGGGCTGGTGGGAAATAGCCCAGGAAGGGTGGTTGCTGCCTTCACTAATTCGTCAGTCGACTCACTGAACGTCTGCTTGGCCAAGTCTCGCGCAAGTTGTCGTTGCCCTTCGTCGATCGCAAAATCGCTCTTTGGCCCTATCCATTTCTTACGTTGCCTTTTCTTGGTAAGCCCTTCTCGTGGGACCTGCTTCCCACTTCGAGTCTCCAATGACTCAATCGTGTTGTTTTGGCGGAGCCGAACTTCTCGTGGTTCTGCCGCTCCCCGATGCTAGCTTTGCTTATCGGACTTTTCGTAGGTTGATCAGACCAGGTCCCTGCAGGTTTCTTAACAACTTGCTGATGTTAAAAAAATGTAATGTGTTCGGGCCTGCCCCTAGTCACGTAGCGGTACGACAGGAGCAGATGGCTTTGTGATCAACACAAAGTGAGTGCTGCTTGCTAAAGGAGGCTTCGAATGGGGTGTAATAGGAGATCAAAGAAGTAACCGTTCAACCATGTATATTTAAGAATACTGTCTGTCGAAGTCTGCTATTTCCATCGCAGGAATCAGCGGTCTTTAACTATAGCATATCGCTTATCTCCAGTATGAGCGATATTGCAAAACATTGTCTGTATCAACTGATAGCACACGAAACAATACAAGTATCAAAAGATACTATGAAACCAAACATAAAACATTGTGTGTATCAACCGATAGCACACGAAACAATACAAGTATCAAAAGATACTATGAAACCAAACATAAAACATTCTGTGTATCCACCGATAGCAGACAAAACAACAAAAGTATCAAACGATACTATGAAACCAAACATAAAACATTGTGTGTATCAACCGATAGCACACGAAACAATACAAGTATCAAACGATACTGTGAAACCAAACATAAACATTTTGTGTATCAACCGATAGCACACGAAACAATACTACTATCAAACCATACTGTGAAACCAAACATAAAACTCCAGTAACCCGTACCGGTTACACCTTGGGTCAGTCCATATTTCTTGCAGCTTGAAGAGCGAGATCCTTTCCTTGCCATATTGACTGTTGTTGGTTGGGGTAGAGGTTCCATAGGGATGCCATGGGTAGATATAAAGGTGGTACTAATTATGTCACCGCCGATTGTTCCCATCTCGCATAGTACCTTTGCTGGGTGGCCTTCTTTGTGAATTGTTCCTTCCTGAGCGTCACGGGGCCTGATTGCCAGTGTTGGTTGCATTCGGAGGCTTTCCATTTCCACTCAGTTAATTTCCACTTCGTCATATTCAGTTGCTTCCATGTGGTTCGTGCTCGCCTCTCGCTTAGCGGCCTTTCCCTTTGCTTTTTTGGAATAGCAGTCATTTGCATAGTGGCCCTTTTTTCCTATTCATAACACGTGCCTTCCTCGCGTCGTTTCTGTTGCTTGTCCTTCTTGTCCCTTGAGTCCTTGCGGTATGGTGTATCCTTCTTCGTATTATCCCGCGATGGTGATCCCTTGCTATTTCTTTGCTGTGGCACGTGGGTTCGGTAAACTCCTGTTTCATACAGGATAGCCTTCTTCCGTTCAGCCCGCTTGACCATCCTTTCAAAGGAGTCCCCATCCTGCTCCATGGGTTCTACCTTCTGGCGTAGTCTGGGATGCATTGCTTCATACAATCTTAGCCGCAGCATATACTGAGACACTGTTCCGGTAGGCAATCGTCTATGATTCATCAATAGATCCGTTGTGACCAGGGTTATTCTTTCTGTTTTGCCATTTCGTACTTGCTGGATATCCTTGAACCTTTTGTATAGTTCTTCCATGTTTCGCGAGGATTGGAATCTCTCTTTCAAGTATTTTATCAGGGTCGTTCCACGGATTTTTTCCCCACTCTCGTAGTGGTCCATTGCTGGGTGGTATGCTTCCTCTTCCTTTCCGCTGCAAAGGCTTCCGAAGTACGCTCCGCTTCCTTCCTTGGTTTTGTCCACTCCATGTAGGACAAGGTATTGAGAAGTTGTTATAATCCACTGGTCATATACTTCAGGTTTTATGTCGTCCTTTTCGCCCGAGACCGCGGGTGGCAGCAGAAGTTTGACTTTTTGGTCCTGTTCACCCGCCGGATCCACCTTCGGACACATCGTGATCAGACTCTTCATTACTCGAACTGTTGTCTGAGGAGCTTTCTGGATAGTTGCTGGGTTTTTCATCTGGTGGCTGCCTTACTACCGAGTGATGTGATGCTTCTTCGTCGTCTTCTCACTTCTTAGGCGTCTCGACAGGTATCCTATCTTTCTTCAGTGGTTGCGCCGGTGCCTTTCCTTTCCTGGGGCGGGGGAGAAATAGCCCCGGAAGGCTAGTTGCTGCCTTTGCTAAGTCGTCAGCCGATTCACAAAAGGTCTCCTTGGCCAAGTCTCGCGCTAGCTGTCTTTCCGCTTCGTCGATCGCGAATTCGCTCTTTGGCCCTTTCGGTTTCCTGGGTTGCCTTTTCCGGATAAGGCCTTCTGGTGGGACCTGCTTCCCACTTCGAGTCTCCAGTGACTCAATTGTGTCGTATTGGCGGAACTGAACCCTTCATGTTTCTGCCGCTCCCCGATGCTAGCTTCACTATTGGACCTTTCGTAGGTTGATCAGACCAGGTCCCTGCAGGTTCCTTAACCACTTGCTGAGGTTAAAAAAATGTAACGTGTTCGGGCCAGGCCCTAGTCACGTGGCGGTACAATAGGAGCAGATGGCTCCGTGATCAACACGAAGTGCGCGCTGCTTGCTAAAGGAGGCTTCGAACGGGGTTTAATAGGAGACCAAAAGGTAACCGTTCAACCATGTATATTTAAGAATACTGTCTGTCGAAGTCTGCTGTTTCCATCACGGGAATCAGCGGTCTTTAAATACAGCATATCGCTTATCTCCAGTATGAGCGATATTGCAAAACAATGTGTGTATCAACTGATAGCACACGAAATGATTCACGTATCAACTGATACTGTGAAACTAAACATAAAACACGGAGTGTATCAAACAATAGCACATGAAACAATACCAGTATCAAACGATACTGTGAAGCCAAACATAAAACAATATGTGTATCAAACGATAGCACATGAAACAATACAAGTATCAAACGATACTGTGAAACCAAACATAAAACAACCTGTGTATCAAGCGATAGTACATGAAACAATACTAGTATTAAACGATACTGTGAAACCAAACATAATACAACCTAGTACCCATACCGGTTACAAAGCGACTGAGGCAGAAGATATGGCAAATGGAGAAGATGAAAGCGATAGTGCATAAGTAGCAGGTGAGAACAAACTGGGAGAGAAGGGTTTGCTGAGAGATTCTGGAGTGGGGATGAGAGGAGTACAATACCAGAAGGAACCATGAGCCCTGAAGATGGAAGTACGCAGTGATCATGGAAGACAGAAAGAGGAGAAGAAGCTCAGGGTATCCTCAGGGACTAAGAATAGGGAAAGGGGAACTAATATCATGATCTGGGTAGAGGAGTGCTAGTCAGGTGATAGAAGTGAAGAAGAGGTTTCACACATGACCTCATTTAGAGGGCATGGGGTTAAGTTATAGTTTTGCACACATAACCTCATTAGCAGGTCATGGGGCGGAGTTATAGTGACCTTGATATTTTGCCAATTAAGTACAGTTGACGTTATAGAAAGAGTCTGGACCAGCCGGTAAGGCTCACCGGTAATACAGACTTGTTTATATTTCATGTTAGCAGGTGTTACCAGTAGCTACCCTCATGTATAGGGGTTTGGGTTTGGATAATCCAGGAGTAGGAGAGGAGGCTCGCCAGTCATGTGTTTCCTTTGTCTACAGCCTCTGTCATTGTTAGAAAATACAACCATCTCATCCATTCTCCATATCCATCCAACAGGCTATAAGCCTCTAAGCTTTGCTTTAACAGACCATCAAGAAAGCACTTTTGATATGCAGTAAATCTTACTGTATGGAATTCAGATTGTTTGTTCTTGCCGTTAAATTGATCTTTTATTTTTCTTTCCTTATTTTCCTCTATCCTCTAAGCATTCCAGTTGACCAGGGAAAGGTTGTATGACTTACCTATTTTTAGATCAATATGATGGCTCAAATTCTTGATTAGCATCTTGGAAATGGGCAGATTTTTCGACTTCCGGGTGACAACAATTTCAGACCTTAGCGGTCACGCATGTCAGATCAGTTGAACGAGCTGGACCTATGGTCGATTGTTTCGGGGAGAGAGGTTGCCCCGGACTGCGAAAGGACCGACCTAGTAGTTGTTTCTGCCTATAATAAATAGCTTCCAAAATGTTTTCAGATTACAATGAAGATTCGAAATACAATAGAACCCCATATCTGTACAAAATATACCTCTGATGTATATGATGAAGACTCACAAGCTGTGTGGGACAAACCTGCAGAGGGATAAAGAAAGGCTTTGGGATTGGAGATTTACTATTCCCGACACTCTATTTATGATTGCACATTAGAGGAGCATGGGACTGGAGCCAAATATGTCCATAAAAGCGAATGGATTGTCAAATGTTTGCGAGAAGTTGAGGGCATTGTCAAAGTACGACAGAAGACCTTTTACCTCCTAAATGGTTCGCCTCCCAGCTAGCGTGAATGGAGAGATTTATAAGCCAGAATAATAAAGCCCGATCAGCTGGAAAGGTTGATTGCAGCAAGCAAGGCACATGAGGCAAGCCTCAACTGTGATAAAGAGGCCCCCAATGATACCGTTTGCAAAGTTAGTGGCAGAGAAGATCAGGGTCGGAATGGCAGACAGACAGGAGATATGAAAGCCAAACTCGGGGCAGGAGTCTATTCTGAGGCACAGAATCAATGGACGGGAGATAAGCATTTGACATGTTAATACTGTGAAAAGAAAGGACATCAACATAGTAATTGCCAAAAGATGAAGACCAATCAGAATAAGGGATCTTCAAGTGATAAGGCAAATACAGTCATTCCCACTGGAGTTGGATGAAGCACAACTCTAACTATCTCAAGATCCATTTTCACGGCTTTCTCCTCTTCCTTCAATCCTACCCAAAATGGCCAGTGGCACCTCGGTAGCGGTTGCAGCTCACATGTTACTGGAATTTATGGTTGTTTTTCTCGATGTATTCCGATTCGTTCAGGAATGCATAAGATTCGTATTGCAAACAATACAGAAATCGATGCACTAGGAGAAGGTAGGGTGACCCTTGTAGTTTGGAATCTAAAGTGTAAGAAGGAGAGGAACATTGTGGTTCTGCATGTCCTTCATGTTCCGGAGTATGGTGGAAACAGTCTTTTATCAGTCTCACAGCTATATGGTGATGGATGTGAAGTTAGATTTCACCGAAATGGGGGAGCATCATTGCTGTGGGATGATGAATTAGTAATAGAGCTGGATGAAGTCAATAGATTGTACATCTTAAGTACAAGGCTGTCTGAGGAGAGTGACATGGCTTTGACCGTCCCAGGAGACCCCGCCTTGAAGGAGGAGGAAAAGGTCCAACAAGTAGCTTTGTAGCATTTTCGAGTAGTGTATCTTGGTGTAGATGCTGTCCGTGGAGTTTCAATGGTGGAGAATGCAATACCAGGGCTGGTGGCAGTTCCATGTTGTATTTGTACTAGATGTATTTATAGGAGGATGACACAGAGACCATTTGCTTCCTTGCCTTCAAGTTCACATGCTTTGCAGCCTTTGGACCTTGTACATACCAATAACATAGGACCAGTAAGTTGTGTCTCACTTGGTAGAGCAACATATTAGTTGCTGTTCATGGACGATTTTACAAGATTCTGGATTGGCTATATGACTAAGAGAAAGTCTGAAGCTATTAAGTGCTCTGTGGATTATAAGACCTTAGCTGAGAAACACCATAGTAAGCTTATATGGAAGTTGCGCACTGATGGGGGAGGGGAGTATAATGCTCATGATTTTAATCTGTTTCTAGAGCAGGAAGGCATTGAACCACAATGAACTATGCCATATATTTCTCAGTCAAATAGAGCAAGGAACTATGCAAATTGGACAATTATTGGAGTAACCAGTACCCTTCTTTATACGGTTAGTACCCCTAAGACCTTGTGAGTAGAGGCAGAGATGACAGCTATCGACATTCGAACTCTAGTACCTACAAGTGCACTCCCTGATTGCAAGACACCATTGGAATGCTGGTTTGGGAGAAAGCTGGACTACGAGAACTTATACCTTTGGAGGTGTTTGGCATATGCTCAAATATCAAAAGAGTGGTGGAAGAAGGTTGACAAAACTGCTCAAAAGTGTAACTTTGTAGGATACACTATGACTACTGAGTAGTACAGACTCTACAATCCAGTTAAAAGATAGTTCTTTATCTTATGAGATGTTGTTTTCGAGGAATATAACCCCTATTGTACTGGAGATTGTCCTGTAGTGTAACAGGGGCACCTCTAGAAAGATGGATCCCAAGGTTGCGACTGCACTGAACAACTTCAAACTTATCGCTGAAAGTTCACACAGATGTAAGAGTAAAGAAAATGGTAAAACTTAATATCGTTAAGCCTGACGCTTCACTCAATTAAGTTCTCGAGAGGATTGATTGTGAGAGTTGGAGAGTTCTCGCATAGACTTTCAGGTAGTTTTATCTCATGCCCGAAACTCCCCCATCAGTTCACTCCAACTATTCGAGCATACCCTTCTCCGCTAAGGGCGGTCCGACATGTCTCCTGACAAACACTTCAGGCATGCATGTGTCGGCACACTATAGTCGGCGTTCAACTTATGCAGTTATCGTTTCTGCGGGGCATTTCCATTTTGCCTGCCGAAGTGAAAACCTCTGCGCATCGGCATCTTGCCAGTGGCTAACAGTCAAGATACCGCAGGAACTAGACCATCTATGACACCCTTCCCATGGGAATTGATTTCTACTTGGCCGCAGCAGCTTTCGTGAGCATTTTATCTATCTGCTATTTACGGTTCATGGACTTCCGCTGTCTCCCGCAGGACACAGTGGTCCAGGAGTGATCCAATGGGCGCTTCCCATGATGACTACCTCGGATCCACCTCACCTGTGGTAGAAATCCTGCTTTTCGTGTCTTTGCACTTCCCTTTTAGAGCCTATAGCGTTGGGGACACTTTCGTGCTTGGTAGGTGTAAAACTCTCCTGGTTGCCCCGACACCACCTAGGACTACCCTTGGGACCCCCGCGGTTAACACCCATTAACTCCGCCAGTTTTGCTCCGTTCTACTCCAAACCACTTGGAGGATGTACCTCACACTCTACCCTATGCCCCCTTGTATATCCTGCGAACAGCCTACGGTCGCCCGGACCGCAGCAACGTATATGGTGTTGCAAGCAGGTCTGCAAAGATTCCACTTTGCTAGACTGCACACAACTACGCAACTGTTTGCCCATGACATCTGGGCCTCAAGGCGGGGCCGGAGGGGTATGATAGGAATAATATCTGCAATTTGCAGCCTCTTCGGAGCTGCGTAGCTCGCCCAATAGCATTTCCCCAAACCCCAGATTCCAGCGTTATGTATGGTTTTGCGTGAGAAACATTCTAGTCATTTTTCCCGAACTCCACAAGGGACTTCGTATTGAAAGGTAGGGTAACTCAGGCCCTTGAACAGGGTAACCCAAGCCCCATGGCAGGGTAACCTGATCCTCAGGGTAGGGTAACCTGTCCGGCGGACAAGATAACTTTTCCCTGTCACCTTGTCTATCCCGTCGCCGGAGATAGACACTTCTGACCTTGCTCCTGTTACTCTGCCTAGCTCAGTAACAACCCCTTCGGATGTCCCTAAGTACGCTGACACCGCTCCCGGGTGTATCCAGGTACCTAAGTGCCTGACCAGCCAATTCTGTTCATTCTGGGAGCCCAGGCCATCCGGTCTCTGTAGGTCAAGTACTTACTTACCTGCCCGTTCCTACCAGTTCGCCTCTTGGCTCCCTGTATGGGTATAGGTTCAGTCTGCCATAGCTCATGTATGCTGGGTCGTTACATGCACAGTCAGGTGGACATTGATTTTACATGCCAGAGATTCAACCATGAGAAGAGCAGTTGCCTTGGAAAGATGAATTTGATAAAGTACATGATGCGGAGAAGAGGTCTGCTTCCATATCCCAGAAGGGGTTTGTGGAAAAAGAGGAGATGACAGTTTCTGAGCGAGAGATGGAAGACTTAATTGTCCTAGTTTCTGGGAATAATAAGGAGAGATCACTGCAAAAAGAGATGAGTGACGGAAGAGTTTACAACATACATCAGGAACTTGCTGCAAATGGACAGAGCAGCTTTTGGTGTGCACAAGCTGGTAAGCTCTCAAGTGTTCCAGAGGGGAGATGGTGATGCAGGATGGCAAAAGGCTCTGATACAATAAGTTTATCAAACACAATGGTATCTATAGTATACATGGTAGAGCCTGGTCCTGCAAATTACAAGCAAGCAATGGAAACCTCTAAAGCGGACCAGTGGCAAGCTGCTATCGATTCTGAATGTGCATCAATTACTAAGAACAAGGTGGTTGAGTTTGTTGATTCCCTACCGCAGTGAAAGAAGACAATTCCAACAAGGTATATCTTCCCATGCAAACTCAATCTGGCTGGAGAAATACTAAGCTATAAAGCCAGACTGGTGGCCCAAGGTTTCCGGCAAGTTCCAGGCTTAGACTTTGGTGAAACCTTTCCACCAGTGGAAAGTCTATCAAGGGTCAGGATCATTCTTGCAATTGCGGCAGTACGCAGTTTTGTTATTCGTTATATGGATGCTGTGATAGCTTTCTTGGAAAGTAAGCTAAAGGAAGAGGTTTATATTAACCTACTAGTTGGTGTATTGAGGGGACCTTGACAGGGACGACTTCGTCAAAGTTTATACAGACTCAAACAATCACCCTTCTGCTGATAAGGGATGATTGATAACCATTTGATATTACAACTTCGTCTCCATCATGGACGTTTCGACTGCGGGGTCTGCACAGGTTCAGATAGAGTGATTCTGGTACTTTACATTAATGGTCTTTTGATTGTGGGCGAGCTTCCAATGGTTGCCGATATTAGTAAAAGACTGAAGTCAAAGTATGAAATGGTAGACATGGGGTCACTGGAATACTTTCTTGGAATGGTGGTATCGCGGAACTTGAAGAACCAAAAGGTTTATATCACTCAGGAAGGTTATATTGGTCAGATCCTTGGAAGATTTGAGATGTCTCACTGCAAGCCAGTGGCGACACCTATGGAGAAGGAGGAGGCACTCATGGGGAAAGCTGAAGAAAGAGTCTTGTAATCAAGCCCTATATTAGCAACTTATCGGGGGTCTTGGCTGGATTGCTTTGTGAACCAAGCCCGATATTTCGTTTTCAGTTTCCTATCATGGTCATTTTAGTGCAGATTCTTCCCAGCAGCATTTGGCTTGTGCTAAAAGGATTCTTCAGTATTTGAAAGGGCCTAGAGAACTGAGACTTGGTCTGGGTGGAGAGTTGGGAATGCCAGTTCACGTGAATAGTTTTGTAGATTCTGACCTTGCAGGAGATGCTAGTTCGCTTAAATGAACAACTGGTTATATCCTACGTCTAGGAACTGGTGTAATTCAATGGCACTCATGACGTCCATCAATTACAGCTACAAGTACAGCCGATGCAGAATTCATAGCAACCGGAAGGGTGATTTAGAATGTTTTGTGGTTTCGTTTTCTTGTTTCTGAGATTTCTCAATCTCCCTTGTCTGTGAGCACTCTCTGCAATGGTAATCAAGCATCTTTGTCTACATTTGTTGATTCCACGTTTAAACCACATTCAAAACATGTTGCTGTTCATGTTTGTCAGGTTTGGCATGTTATAGAAGATGGAAAGGAGGTGCTGATGAAGTACTGTGGTAGAGAAAATATGTTGGCAGATGGCTTTATGAAGCCACTTGTAGGCGTGAAGCATATGATGTTTTTGAAAATGTGCAGTTTTACTCAGTATGTGCTGGAGAACCTGATGTGGATTCTCCTAACCTGGTGTAGGTTCACTACTAGTTTATTCATGTTTTTTATTTTATTTTTATTTTTAGTATTATTTTTAAGCTTTGCTCTATATTTTTTCTTTCTTTTTGAGGGATAGCACCAGTGGGGGAGTGTTAGCAGGTGGTACAGGTAGCTACCCTCATGTATAGGGGTTTAGGGTTTGGATAATCAAGGAGCAGGAGTGGAGGCTCGACAGTGCTGTATTTCCTTCGTCTACAGCCTCCATCATAGTTAGGAAATACAACCATCCTATCTATTCTCCATACTCATTCAACAGTTCCCATATCACCTTATTAGTAGGTCATGTGGTTTGATTTATGTTCCTTGCATGACCTCATTTAGAGGTCATGGGATTGTCTTATATTTTGTGCACATGACTTGATTGAGTCATATGATGTTATGATTGATTTCACACCTGACCTTGCTACAGGATCAGGGCAGAGTCAGGGTTGTGGGAAGAGGTCTATATAAAGGCCAGGCTTTGGTCGGATACCTTTGCTCTTGACCCAACCATCTACTGTTATTTCCAATCTACTACTTTATACTACTTACAATACAAAACCATTGAACCTTCTAACCTTTCTATTACCTGGTCTCGACCTAGAGTCAAGAACCTATCCACTGTGCAGATTCACTTAACGATGTAAAGACCAAGATACCTGGCCTTGGTGAGAAACCTATTCTTATGTGACAATACTAAGATACCGCCAAGAGACTTGAGGAGCTCTTAGTCACCATGCAGCAGAGTTCAAAGATGAAGAAGGTTCTTGCCTCTTGTGAGTACAAGGAGTAGTGGGAAACCATAACAGCTTGGATCATTTCACCCACGCCATACTTGCCCTCAAAAGACACTTTGTGCCTGCTCTTCTCTCTTCATTCTATCATGCGAGCTCGTCATTCTACTTCTCTTTCTTGCCATTAGTGGTAAGGGCCCAATTTGTGCACGCAATTCTGCCAGTCGATTTTATAGTGTTTGGGCCCTGTCCTGGCAGCTAGCAGTTTCCCTTTCCAGGTCTAGTGTTTCTAGAAGTTTGTCCACTCCTGATCGCTGTCCGAGTCAGGTTTTTTGGTACACTCTATCTGCCACCATCCTTGTTGTTTTTTAGCTTCCCTGTATATTGTGCACTTATCATTACTGTAAACCATTCAGGGTTTCTTTGCGTGTTCCTGCCTCTGCATCTCTCTTTCCTCAGATTCTTTCTGTACTTACAGTGCGTTTCGTTCAAAATTAGCCCTGTCTTCAACTACCACTTAACCCTTTTCTTCCTCTTGGTTCACACCCTCAGAGGCTGGCTTGCATGAGTAGCATCAGTGCAAGAGATGAGAGACACTCTTAGCGTTCATGAAATCAGTGGCTGGATGCCACTCTTGATCCCGTTGGGATGGGTAACCAGTCGACTTGGTACAGTACGGGAGTTTACTGCAGTACAAGCATGACTTAATTATTTCATCTCGTTTGTCTTTATCTTTCCTATCTCTGCGAACAGTTTGCGGGGAAAGTTTTTTCAATGTGGGAATAGAGTTTTCTTGATAGGATTGGAGGAGCCTGATACAGAATATTAGATGGGTTTGTTTCATTGACGCGGAGAGGTCGAGTTTATATCCTTATAGCCCAACCAGTTCCATCATCCCTAATGATCCAAGTTCCTCCTAGTCCACTGCCTGCAACAGTCTCGTGGTCTGGAGCTTGCATGGTATCAGCCAAACCTTCATGCCGATCCAAAGATTAGGGTCTAATTTCTAGTGCATATTGCTTTTTTCCTTTTGACACATTTGCGCTGCAATCGTTTTATCTTGTAATATGTCCTGTCCCTTCGTCATTTCTTGTACTTGCATTCTTTTCTTTCTTAGTAGTTGGTATTCTGTCAGATCAACTATCAGGTTGTTTGTGAAAGTCGCAAAGAAGAGTAGCGTCCTTATTGTTCCTTGTCTTCAATTGTCATAGGCGAATTCTGCTTTGAATCAGGATCCCATCCAATCATCTGGTTGATGGTTGTTGTTGGCTCCTAGATATTATTCTACTATCACATTGATTCCCTCCGTCACACTATCTATTTACCGGTGAAAGGCTATGCTCCAGCATCGGCTGACACTTTATTGTCTTTTGATTTCTTTCCATACCTCCAATATGAATGGTAATCCTCTGGTTAGGTAGTAGCCCACTTTAAGGACACGTGAGTCTGGACTAAGCTGTGATATGTGACGAAGTGATTGCTTGAAAGACTTACTTGGAATTTCAGGATAGAAGTATTATAAGAAGTGCATGGTATAATAAATATATTGCTAAGATCTCTTCTCGGTTGCTGATCTTCTATAAAAGCACGCGAGGTACCTCAATATCTTTATTCCATATCTAGGTGGTTGTGGGTTGTCTAGTTTTCCTCTATTCTTCTGGTATGAACTCGCTGAACCCTGAAAACCTTTACCCCACTTGAATATGAATTTTCTGGACTGTGGGGAGGGTGTTCTCACCCCTCCACTTGCATGGTTCTTTCTATCCATAGTTACTCGAACCCTTTCGCTGTGGCAAATAGTTACTAGTTCTTTCTCTGCATAGGAAGGGATCAGCTCTGATGACAAACTTATCAATGCAGCTGTGCATACTACCCACCTGCGTCAACCTGCAGGAGCCATACTCCTTCCTTATCACACCAATGGCATTTAGGCCTCTTAGCACGCAGGGTTAACCTTCCACGAGGTTGGCCTTCATCTGGCTCTACCTTACCAGGGCTCTAGGGGTGGGTGAACAATCTTCTCTTGGGCGTCTTTCCCATATCAGATTTTCCTCCACATTCCTGCACCAATGGACTAGAAATTCGGTCTTGATGCCTGCTTGGCAGCCGGGAACTCCTAATGGCATAGCCGACCTCTTCCTGGTTGGCATTCATCTGTTAGCATAGCTGAGTAATCTTTACATACATTGGTCTCGCTAACCAACCCACCCATTTAGTTTATTTGACCTCGTCAGGGGAGCCGCCAGTCTTCTCTTGAAGTGTTAGTAAAAACCTCGAGGTTGGTGACCTTTGGTGGTAGTGCATCTCAGAGTTTTGTACCAGTATCGCATAGGCAGAAAGTAACTTATTCTTTAAATACTCTGCCGGATACAGGGATCAAACACCTGACCGTTTGCCCACAATCTCGTGACGTACCCATTACACTATGCCAGTTCATCTTCCATGTAACACCTCTATCGGATGAGACATCTTTTGGCAGTCGATGAAGTCTAAAGACTCGGTCGTTAAACAGGTGCAAGAATCGTGGTAGCGTCACATCTGTTATGTATGGTATAAGGTCAGACATTTTTGTAAGTCTATTGATAACAACTGATATGGCGTCGTCACTATTCGATTCCTGCAGTCCTGTGATGAAATCCATTCCGATAGATTCCCATGGTCTTCCCAGAGCTCCTAGTGGTTCTAGCAGTCTACGGAGGACCAGGTTAATTGGTTTTATTCCCTGACATATGTCGCAATGATTCATATATTATTTGATATGGTCATACATCTACAGCTAGTTGTATAATCATTATACCAAGGCTACTGCTTTGGTAGTATAGTCATGTTCTACTGGTGCCATGTCATGATAACTTTTCATTGTTTCAATTCGTAAAGTTTTCTCATTTGAGAGCCTTATCTCATTATCGTATAATAGGTATCAGCCTTCCTCCCACCATACCCTATGGGCTATGTTTTTTTATATCTTTCAGGTCTCCCCCCAAAGTTTCTTGAATCTCCTTTCTTTCTCCATCACTGACTACAGTTCTTTTTATCCATTCTTTGCCCTCTTTGTCATTGCTTGATTCTATTATTATTCTGTCTAGTTATTAGTATCTGCCATCTTGGACTTCTTCCCTCTAGACATAGTTTTTTTTGGAATGAGTATTCGTTCTCTTTGTAACCGTGATTCTTCCCTTTTGGGGAAGTCCTCAGTCTTTTGCATCAATGTGTCCATCTCTCATCGCTCTTTGCCTGAGTGGTATTCACTTTAGACATCGTATTGGTTTAATGTTTTGCACTATCTGATTTGTTGTCTATAAAGTTCCTTGGTTGTGGTAAATGCTAGTAGGTTCTTGTAGTCTATGGTGACACAGATTACATGATGACTTCCCAGTATGTACTTTCTCTGGTCCTTCACTGGTTAAGCTATGGCTAATGGTTGTTTATTGTGAATCTCCTGGTTTTACTGCACCTTTGCCATTCTTTTTGATTGAAATATAATGAGTCTTTGTAGTCCATTCTCTCCATACTGTGACAAAATTCTGGAAAATACCTGGTTGGATATATTGGTAACCGGTATGGGTACTAGGTAATATTTATGTTTTGTTTTATAGTATTGTTGGATACTTGTTATGTTTCAAAGGTATTGTTTGATACATTAAACATTTTGTGTTTTGTTTTCTTGTACCATTTGATACTTGTTATGTTTCAAAGATCTTGCTTGATACGTTCAATATTTTATGTTTTGTTTTATAATATGGCTTGATGCTGGTTATGTTTTAAAGGTATCACTAGATACGGTGAGTATTTTAGTCTTGTTTCCTTGTATCGTTTGAAACTTATTCTATTTCAAAGGTATTATTAGATGCTTTGAATGGGACCATATTATCACTCATGCTGCAGATGAGTGTGAACTTATATTTTAATACTGCTGATTCCACAATAGAAACAGCAGACTTTGACTGACGGTATTCTTAATATACTTGCTTGAACAGTTACTTCTTGGTCTCCTATTATACCACTTCAATGTCTCCTTTAGTCCATAGAGCTCTCGCCTCTTGTCAAGCATGCAACCAACCTGTTACTACCTTACACAAAGTATGATTAGTACTTTAGGCATAAACACATTATGGTTTTTTTAGCCTTAGCAAGTGGTTGCAAATATTGAACCTAGAAAAGGCCTGATCAACATGGTGAAGTCCAATAAGAAATGCTAGCAGCAGAAAGTGGCAGAACCGGGGGTGGTCAGCTTAGTAACCAAATACCCTTGAACCCCTCAGGCCGAGTGGGGGGAAGCTGGTACTACAACTAGAGCTAGAATGCTCCAGGCAGCCCAAGGAGCCAATAGACATAACGGAGTCCAGTACTGACAAGGCTACTAGGCAGCTTGTGAAAGAAAAGACTACAAGAACCTTAGAAGGATCCAAGGAAGGACGAGTCAAGGATACAAAACAGAGACTTGGGGACACACAACCACCAGTGAAGAGTCCCACAGAGACCAAGGATAGCGGCATTGCAATCAGTGAATCTGATATATCAAGTTCAGGAGGACTACTGCCTCTACCCGTACTGCTAACTGCTAGCACTGATGACGAGCCAAGAAAGAAACCTAAGATAAAGTTAGTGCTACCAGAGAGGGTCAGAGGAAGGGGAGGCAATCTCAAACATGAATCCTTGAAGCGATAGAGAACCTTGATAAGCAAGTACCTGCGTATGTAGGGAAACAAGACAGCAGAGAAGGAAACAGGAGGCTACGTTTGAGCTTTCTGTAAAGGAGCTGCCTCGGAGGCATAGTACCAATGTATAGACAAATGCAGTGATAGAGCCTACATTGGTGGAAAAACAATTGTAGCGACCCAGCATACATAAGCTATGGCAGTCGGAACCTTCACCCTTACAGGTAGCCAGGAAGTGAACTGGTAGGAACCGACATGCAAGTAAGTGCCTGACCTAGTGAGACCGGATGGCCCCGGCTCTAAGATGAACAGAGTGAGCGGGCCAGGTACTTAGGTACCTGGGTACACCTGGGAAGTGCTGTCAGTGTATGTAGGGACCTCAAAAGGGGCAGTTACACAGCTAGGCCGGGTGACTGGAGAAAGGTCTGAAATGTCTATCTCTGGCAATGGGATAGATGGGGTAACAGGGAAGAGTTATCTTGTCCACAGGACAAGCTGACCCTACTCTCAGGGTTGGGTTACCCTACCATGGGGCTTGGGTTACCCTGCCCAAAGTCCTGGGTTACCCTACCTTTCAATACGAAGTCCCACCGGGAGTTCAGGAAAAATGACCAGAACATTTGTCGTGCAAAGCCATGCACAATACTAGAATCTGGGGTTCAGGGAGATGCTATTGGGTGAGCCACGCAGCTCTGAAAAAGCTGTAAACTGGAGACATTATTCCTATCATATCCCTGCGGCCCCGCCCGGAGGCCCGGACATCATGGGCAAATAGTTACGTAGTTGTGTGTAGTCCACCAAAGAAGGATCTTTGCAGACCTGCTTGCAACACCGTATACATCGCTGCCGTCCAGTCAACTGTAAGCTGTTCACAGGGTGAACAAGTGGGCTTAGGGTGGAAGCTGGAGCACCTGCTCCAAATTATTCACAGTAAAACGGACCAAAACCAACGGGGTTAATGGGAGTTAACCATGGGGGTCCCAAAGGTAGTCCAGGGTGGTGTCGAGGCGGCTGGGAGAGTTTTGCACCTACCAAGCCCTAAAGTGTCCCCAATGCCATAGGCTGTGCAAGGGAAGTGCAGAGACACTGAAGGCGTGATTCCTACCACAGGTCAGGTGGTTCTGAGGTGGGGGTCATGGGTAGTGCGCATTGGACCCCTCGCGGATCACCATATCCTGCGAAAGACACCGGAGGCCCGCAAAGCCAAAATGGTAGACAGATAAACTGCTCATAGTAGCTTCCGGGGCCAAGTAGAGATCAATGCATATGGGAAGGGTGTCATAGATAGTCTAGTTCATGCAGCATCTTGACTGTTAGCTACTGGCAAGATGCTGATGCGCAGAGGTTTTCACTCAGGTAGGGTAAATAGAAATGCACCGCAGAAACGATAACCACATAAGGTGAATGCCGACTACAGTGTGTCCCCACCTGCATGCACGTAGGGTATGCCAGAAGACGTGTCGGACCACCCTTAGTGGAGAAGGGTGTGCTGTAATAGTTGGAGTAAACTGATAGGGGAGTTTCTGGCATAAGATAAAACTACTAAAAAGTCTATGCGTGAACTATCCTACTCCAGCAATCAATCCTCTTGAGACCTTAATTCAGTGCAGCATCAGGCTTAACGATATTACGTTTTACCCCTTACTTTACTCTTACATTGGTGTGAACTTTTGGCGATAAGTTTAAAGTTGTGCGGTGCAGTTGCAACCTTGGGATCCATCTTTCTAGGGGTGTTCCCGTTACAGTATATCATTAAGCGACCTCCGCGCTTAACCCTTCTCTTGAGTAATTCTTTTCTCAACTTTCAGTACGGACCTTGCATGAATACTGGTAACCTTGTCTAGAACAAGTAGGGCGGAGTCGGAAGTCCAAGGGATAGTACCCAACTTCGAACCAGAATAGAATCCAACCTGGATTTCGACCTTGACCTTGACAGGAACCCCGCCAACAGACTTCCTACCTCGGTTGTCGCGGACGTTTGCAGTATTGAACGGGACAGCCACCAGTTGCTCCTGAAGGCTACCCCTATTCAGTTACTTGATGAATGTGTTGATCTTATTGTTACACACCCTCGTACTGCGGCGCTTTCATTTTTCCAAGACTCCACTCTTGTTCACAACAGGAGCTCCCCACTACCAAGAGCTATCCCCTTTAGTTAATTCTCTCCGTAGTTCATCAAATCTTACATCATCCGCCAGGTAGCCAAGTCACTCACTGAAGCCCAGCATGAAATGAGAAACTGGAACAACCAGCAACAGTAGGTGTTCTGCAAACAGATTACTATGGCAGTGGTGGAAGGGATGAAAGTGCAGCAGGAGGCATACCTGTGAATGCTGATAGATCAAAAGGCTTTGAAAGATCATATGGTAGCGTTGGAGAAGGCCTTTGCCGGAGGGTATAGTATTGATGCTAAGAACGATGTGCTGATGATAGCGGCAGCGCCCCCACTTCCACACATCCATACCAAGCCCGAGAATTTTGGGATGGAATTGGCTATGAGAGCTAGAGACGAACAATGGAGTGCGTACCTAAGCCCGCTAGGGATACACAGGTTGGAAAGCCTGAAGAGTAGCGGCTACAGCTACACCTCTTCCTTCATGAGAGTATCAATGGTATCTCTATCTATCCTGCCTCAATTGTCAGCAGTCGCACCAGCAGCCCAGCGATTGGACCAACAGATGGATGTAGTGTTAAGAAAAGGACCCCGAAGCTGAAGTGTATCACAGTACCAGATATGCCTGACCCTACTCCTCGTCCGACCCCTGCTCCTATCATCCCCCGAGTAATACCATCAGTTCCAACTCCTGTACCTCCCATCACCGCCCCAAGACCCTCACCACTACCGGTTTTGTTGCCTGCTCCTGATACCTTTCCTGCCGCAGCCTTCCCCCCACTGGTATCTATTACCTCAGGGTTCCGGCCACTATGCGCAGAGTCACCTAGATTTTTTGAACTGGTAAGGTGCCAGGAAGAGCAAGCACCCATGGCTCCATCACGGGGGCCTCCAATCCCTGTACCTGGGACACCTGCCCACTCTGTTCCTGGGGCACCCATGATTCCCTCTGCCCCCGTCGAAACCTACCCTTCACTCCGTGCTTCCCACAATCTCCAGCGGAGAGTAGGACAGCCAGGGCGAGTGGTGTTTGTCAGACTGCAAATTGGAAGAGACTCACATGGGGTGGATTCATTACCACACATATTGGTGCAGGAAGGAACAATGGACCCTGGTAAGGTACAGAAGAAGACAGAAGGAGGGAGATGGATGACCAACATGTGGGTATTGTGAGTCATGGATGCACAGTGGGCCCCCCATGCAACCCGTGGGCTGTCCAGAGCTTCAAGCATTTCTGCGGATAACAGAGGCGGCGCCTAACCCAACTCTGGAGGGTGGACGACCCCCTGTTCCACCACCGGCATCAGTACCATCAGGGGCTAACCCCTCCGAGGATGGGAATCAAGATGGCCTAGAGGAAGGGTTTGATAGGTATGAGAGACCATGGGAAAGCCCAGGCGGAAACGGCAGGGGTAGAGGGGGCGGAAACATACCACCAGCTGGTGGCACAGCAGGGGTGGGGGGAGACTGAGGGGACTCTGACTATGACAGTCCGGATTAGTATGATACGGATTCTCCCCCTGATTTAACCCCCTTCCTCGGCACCCACAAGGATGACTGAAGCAATGAGAAGAAATGGCGGTGGGAGCACCGAGCTAAGAAGCTGTCAAGGGAACTGCGGAGTAGATCAACCACACAGCTATCCTCCAGACAGTGGCAGAAGAAGCCGGTAAAGCTTAGTGGCATTTCGGTGTTCAAGGGAAAGGTTACCGAACCTGCCAGTTTCTTGAATGCACCACCAAAACACGGTATCTTGGGCTGCACTCCCACATCAACAAGGAGGCAGCCAAGTGTACTGGAGTTCCTGTTAATAATAGTACCCCATTGAGAATGTCAAAAGGATTGCGGGAACAGCTTGAACGGAGTTTTGGCAGTGACCAAGCAGAACGAGACCAATGTCTTCTCGAGTGGTGAGACAGAGTGATGAAGCCACATCACATTGATGAGTACCTGGACGATATAATTGAATACACATATAAGCTCAGCTATACAGACCCTGTTCAGGTACGAGATAAGGTACGGTCTGGTATCATCCAAGAGGTTTGAAACACCTGGGCACTCAAGGAGCCGCATCCAAGCGACTGGAACAACCACCTTGACCTTCTTTGGAAGGTTGGACACAGGCCGGAAGACAACAGCCAGTTTAGCAACCTTGTTATACATCTGGTCCAACGGTCCCAGCCAACAGATAAGAAGGACAATAGGTCGTTGACGTCCGCAAGGCTCAAAGCGCAGGATAAAGGTTCGGGCAGACAGAACCAGAGGTCTGCCAAAGCTACTAACTTCAACGCTAGGAAATAGGTAAAGCCGCCGACTTCTGAGTATGCAATAGGACATAAGCAACTTCAATCGACTTTGACAGAACGTCGTAGAAAGCACAACTAGTGCACGAAGTGTGGACAATCGGGTCACTTCTGGAGAAAGTGTACGGCGGCGTCTCCAGTCGTTAGCTCATCCAAACGGGCTAGTGGGTTGATACGGTCAGCCCCGCTAATCGAGCACTCGGGTACGGACCAGCGGCTCAAGCGCATCGAAGGGCCCCCTCCGGCTTCCTCGTCAAAGATACTTGAAGTCCTACAGGCACCGTCTCAAATTATGGAGGTTGATACCAACGGCTCAGCATCGGTAAGAACCCATTCTGCTTAATGTATAACCATGGTAACCTGTATCCATAGACCCATGAGGGACGGATGTAAGGAACGCCAGAAGTGGCTTCTGGGATCGGTAAGTACCCCTCTACTGCATGAATGAACCTGGTACTGACTGCACCCAAGCGGTGGAAGGGGCTGTCTTTCCTTTGTTGGGTTTCTGGTTATTTCCTTTGTTCTAGTTATATGTATTTCTTCCAGGATTTTCTTAGCTGGAGGGGCAAGTTATAGAACATTATTTCGGGTGAGGCTGCGTGAGGTCTCCTTGAAGGAGACGCTCGACATTGGGGAAGCAAGAATGCTACACTTGGAACCGGTCCGACACTAGACCTCTACCCACCTTGGCAAAATTGGTATGTTTAGTACAAGTAGAATTGGTTCAGGCTGGACTTGATCAAAATCAAAAGTGATGTTTTCAAGTTTACCTGAGGAGGGTTTAGTACGCAAAATCATGCTGGTGTGATGGTAAACACCTTAGCTATTGATAGAACAAATCCCAATCCCTTGAAGTTTACCAATCCGTTGCGGCCGGTCTGGTGTCGAAAGGCAAGAGATCAGAATTAGTAAGCCAGGACGACTAAGTCGCTAAGACAAGCAAAGAGGCAGAAGTGTGACAATTTGGCTTGTCATACTAAGTCTATTCACCTATGGGTGTAGTTAGACCGGAAGATTGAAGCTAGACGGGTAAGCGGAGAAGTGCTCCCGCTACTAGATAGTGGAGCTACTGGGCCAGTGCTTAGTAGCCGGTGGGTTAAGCAGACCCAGACAACTTGTGTACGGCGAAAGGTACATGTGCCAATAACCGATGCAAGCGGTAATCACAGTCCTGGGTCAGGTCAGCACTGCACCAAGTTATTGGAGATAAAAATAGACGACCACCATAATAGGATGCGCTTTGAAGTCGCAGATATGCCCAACACCAAGGTCGGTGGGTATCTACCTATGTCTTGGTCAAAAGGCCATAACCCGGACATAGGTTGGAAGACAGGATCACTAACCTAGCGCTCGGAGGTCTGCAAGGCTAACTGCCTAGTAGAGCAGGGGCGGTTAGTGTTCATGACCAAAGAAGAGTTACTAGCCGAAGACCCTAGTTGTAACCGGTACGGGTTACTAGGGTTTTATGTTTGGTTTCACAGTATCGTTTGATACTCGTAGTGTTTCGTGTGCTATCCGTTGATACACACATGGTTTTATGTTTGGTTTCACAGTATCGTTTGATACTTGTAGTGTTTCGTGTGCTATCAGTTGAGACACATATTGTTTTATGTTTGGTTTCACAGTATCGTTTGATACTCGTAGTGTTTCATGTACTATCGGTTGATACACACAATGTTTTGCAATATTGCTCATACTGGAGATAAGTGATATGCTGTATTTAAAGACCGCTGATTTCGCAATGGAAACAGCAGACTTCGACAGACAGTATTCTTAATATACTTGGTTGAACGGTTACTTCTTTGATCTCCTATTACACCCTGTTCGAAGCCTCCTTTAGCAAGCAGCCCTCGCTTCGTGTTGATCACAAAGCCATCTGCTCCTATCGTACTGCTACGTGACTAGGGCCTGGCCCGAACACATTACACTAGTAATCTGTACCTATTGGGAATTGTACAATTCTCTGATGAGAAAGGTGCCAACATTGTGGTTAAGCTACTCCCTGAGATTAAGGACTATGGGGATATCTTCAGTCAAGAACGAATTGGGGCACTGTCGGCGCCCTGGAAGTATGACCACACAAGCGAGTTTCAACCGGGGACTCAACCACCGTTTGGGCCCCTTTATCAGTCATCGGAAAAGGAGCTTAAGGCAATGCGTGAATATCTCAACAAAATGCTGGGAATGGGAAAGCTGCGGCGATCCAGTTCCTCTGCGGCAGCCCCTATCCTCTTCGTGCCAAAACCTGATGGTGCACTAACATTAGTTATAGATTAGCCAGGGTTGAACAAAATCATGGTCAAGAGTAAGTACCCTCTACCATTGATGAACGAACTGTGAGATAGGTTAGGAACAGCCATTGTGTTCACCAAGGTAGGCCTGAAGAACGGCTACTACCTTCTCAGGATGGCGGAAGGGGAAGGGTGGGAGACAGCCTTCCAGTACATATATGGTCTGTATGAATACACGGTTATGACATTTGGGTTATGCAACGCCTCCACAAATTTCCAGAGCATGATAAATGAGGTCTTCTGGGACCTCATGGGTGCAGGTGTCATTGCCTGTATGGATGACATCCTGATCTAGTCCGAAACTATGGAAGCGCATATCACCATGGTAAGACGCGTGTTGGAGAAATTGCGGAAAGCCAGACTATATGTAAGCATGAAGAAGTCCAGTTTCCACCAACGGGAGGTTGAATTCTGAGGTTACAAGATATCCGATATGGGGATCTCTATGTTGTCAGAAAAGGTGCAAACAATCAAGGATTGGGCACCTCCAACATGTATCGTTGACGGCCAAAGCTTTGCGGGCTTTGCCAACTTCTATCCCCAGTTCAAAGAAGGTTTCAGCAAGATAGTGAAACCTCTGATGGACTTGGCAAAGAAGGATGTCGGATGGGAATGGACAGCCACGTGTGAGCAGGCCTTCAACCATTTGAAGGAGACGTTCACATCGAAACTTATCATAGCACATTTTGACCCGCAACGGCCAACCCAGCTGGAAACCGACGCTAGTGACTTCGCATTAGAAGCCGTCCACTCCCAGTTCTCTGAATATGAGAGATCGCATCCAATGGCCTACCATGGTTGGAAGTTTCACCCAGCGGAGATTAATTATGATGTTCATAGCAAGGAAATGACAGCCATCGTGGTGGCATTCAAGGAATGAGATCATCGGCTACGCTGGGTAATGGACCAGTTGCTGATCTGTACAGATCGTAAGAATTTGGAATACTTTAATAGTACCCAGGTCCTTAACCGTAGGCAACACTGCTGGGCTGAGTTCCTGCAACCATTTAACATCAAGGTAGTTTACTGCCAAGGATAGTTGAATGAGAAGGTGGATGCTTTGTCGTGTCGTAGTGACGACCACCCTGAAGGGGGGAGGGATTTTCCGCCATAGTTGTTTTTTCGCTCCAGACAGTGGGTTGGGAGCCAGGAAAAGGATATCTTGCGACCACAGATGTTGCAGATGTGCCAAGGATTTTGGCTCCAGACTTCCTTTTTCGATCAGCTGTGGGTAGTGATAAAGAAAGACCAGGAATACTTAAGGATCCTGAAGGCAACAGCCACTGGTGACAAGGAGGTCAACCGACACTTCATGATGGAAAGGGGGTTACTCCTATACAAGAACAGGTGCTATGTTCCCAAGGGTCAGAATCTGAAGCAGACAACCAGGGAGACTGAACATGACTTCCGAGTTGCATGATACGGTGGGACTTACAATACCCTTGGCAGGGTAAGGGCTGATGTCTATTGGCCTAAGATGCATGAGCACATCACTGACTAAGTGCGGACATGTGATATGTGCCAAAGAAATAAGTCCATCAGGCATAAGNACTGTTAGCCACTGGCAAGACCCCGATGTGAAGAAGTTTTCACTCCGGCGGGGAAAAGGGAAATGCACTGCAGAAATGATAACCGCATAAGGTGAATGCCGACCAGAGTGTGTTGACACATGCATGCCCGAATAGTGTGCAAGGAGACGTGTCGGACCACCCTTAGTGGAGAAGGGTCTGCTCGAATGGTTGGAGTAAACTGATGGGGGAGTTTCTGGCATAAGATAAAACTACCTGAAAGTCTAGGAAAGAACTATCCTACTGCAACTATCAATCCTCTCGAGACCTTAATTGAATGAAGCGTCCAGCTTAACGATATTCAGTTTTACTGTTTACCTTACTCTTACACCTGTGTGAACTTTTGGTGATAAGTTTGAAGTTGTTCAGTGCGGTCACAACCCTGGGATCCCTCTTTCTAGAGGTGCCCCATTACGGTATATCGTTAAGAGAGCTCCTCGCTTAACTGCCCTCCTTCTCAATTGTTTTCCAATCTTCGGCACTGACCTTGCATGAATACTGCTAACTTTGTCTAGAACAAGCAGCCAAGTGTGGAAAGTGCAATGCCTAGTACCAAACTCCGAACCAGAATGGAATCCAACTCGGATTCAGACCTTGACACCGGTGAGAATACCGCCCACACCTTTCGTGCATCGCTGTTCGCAGATGTCCCCAGTATCGAATGGGAGGGCTACCAGTTGCTGTTGAAGGCTACCCCTATTCGGTTCCCTGACGAATGTGTTGATCTTATGATAACAGACCCTTGTGCAGCGGCGCTTTCGTTCTTTCAACATTCTGCTCTTGTCCGCAACATGAGCCCTCGCACACCGGGAGGTGTCCCCTTTAGCCATTTCCTACACAAGTTTGTTGAACCTTATACTGTCCCTGAGATATCCAAGTCTCTTGCAGAAGCTATGCGGAAAATGAGAAACTAGGCCAATCAGCAGCAGCAGGTGTTCCGGAAACAGATTACCACTACAGCAGTGGAATGGATAAAGGTTGAGCAGGAGGTATACCTGTGCATGCTGATAGAGCAGAAGGCGTTGAGGGATGGAATGACTGCGTTGGAAGGGGTCTTTGCTGCAGGGTACAGTATTGATACGGAGAATGACCTTCTGGTGATAGAGGCAGCGCCCCCACTTCCACTCGTCCATACTAAGCCCGTAAACTTTGGAATGGAACTGGCCATGAGAGTCAGAGATGAACAGTGGAGGGCATACCAAAGCCCTGTGGGTATACGAATATTGGAAAGCCTCAAGGGAGAAGGCTACAGCTATACCTTATCCTTCACAAAAGCATCAATGGGCTCTCTGTCAATCCGCTCCTCAAGCGCCCATAATCGTTCCGGAAGTCTGGCTATTGGACCAACTGATGGACGCCGTGTCAAGAAAAGGGCGTCGAAGCCAAAGGGCATCACGGCACCAGACACACCTGACCCTCCACCTTGTCTGACCCCGGCTGCAAACATCTCCCCCGCAACAGCTTCAGTTGCAACTGCCCTACCTCCCATCGCCACCCCAAGACCCACACCTGTGCCAGTTTCGTTGCCCGCTCCAGATAACTTCCCTGCCACAGCCTTCCCTCCAGCAGTATCAGCTACCCCAGGGTTCAAGCCACTGCATGCGGTGTCACCTGGATTTTTCAAACATGTAAGGCGCCAGGAAGAGCGAGCCCCCATGGCTCTATCATGTGGGACTCCGATCCCCAGACCAGGGATGCCTGCTAGCTCCGTTCCTTGGGCACCCGTGATTCCCTCTGCCCGCTCAAACCCTACTCTTCCCTCTGTGCTCCCCACAATTACGAGTGGCAAGTCGGACGGCCACGACGAGTTCTGGCTGTCGGGCCTCAAATCGGAAGAGANAGAAGATAGGTCTACACGAACCCATTGATGTTCCTATGTGACTGTGGACAGCGATTTCAACGGACTTCATTGTAGCGCTGCCAGAGTCTGCAGGGTATACTAAGATCTCAGTCATAGTGGATAGATTCTCGAAAATGGGACATTTCATACCCCTGACCACTGAGCTACCAATCCAGGAGCTTCCGGTGATATTCCTGTAGGAAGTTTGGCGCCTTCATGGACTCACAGAGTCAATCATCTCCAACCAAGATAACCGATTCGCATCCAGGTTGTGGATGACTGTGATGGAGTTGTTGCAAGTAAAACCAAACCTCTCGACTGCATTCTACCTTGAGACTGATGGGCAAACTGAGAGGGTTCATCAGGTACTTGAATAGTACTTGCATAGTTACTCTTTCTACCAACACGGGGATTGTGTTTCGCTACTACCTCTTGCGGAGTATGTGTACAACACATCAATGTCAGAATCCACCCAGTTGTCACCATTCGAAACCAATTATGGATTTAACCCACGGACAAACTGGTCAGGTGTCGCATCTGATAATCAAGGAATACATCCTAGCAGTCAGCTCTTGGTTAAGGAATAGGAACGAACCTGGTGAGAGATTAGAGCAACGATGCGATGGGCACAGTAAAGGCATCGGAAATGGCATGACCGGAAAAGGCTGCCATCACAAGACTATATTACCAGGGGCGATGTGGCAGCTGGACAGGCAAAGAAAGTGGACCGCGTGATGTTAAACTACAAGAACATCTACACGAAATGTATGACTGAGAAGCTGGACCACCGCATGTTAGGCCCATTTGTGGTCAAACGTCCGGTGGGTACCCATGCTTATGAAGTCCAGCTGCCCACCAGATGGAGCATCTACTCAGTGTTCAATGTCATATTGCTCAAACCAATCGCGACGGTCTGGGATCAGGTAGAATCAAAGAGGTCCCCACCCCAGAACTGGTGGACCATGAGCCGAGTTACGTTATTGCAGGTGTTGTGGACGGTCGATGGTACGAAGGAGCAAAGGCGAAGTTTCTGCCGCACTTGGTCCAGTACCGAGGTTGATGGGAAGGCTATGGGGTTGAGGAGAATTCATGGGAGCCCTATGAGATGCTAGAAGGGACAGGCTTGCAGGCCACTCTGGATTTCCACCAAAGATATCCGTCCAAGCCCAGTGACCATAGGGTCTTGGGGGAATCAAGTCGGGGAAATAAAAGAAGACGCTAACAATGCGGGACGGAGCTTATAGAAGAGGGGAGTAATGTAATGACCCTGCATACATGAGCTATGCCAGTTGGAACCTTCACCCATACAGGTAGCCAGGAGGTGAACTTGTAGGAACCGACAGGTAAGTAAGTTCTTGACCTACTGAGACCTGATGGCCTGAGCTTGGAGATGAGCGGCGTTAGCTGGCCAGGTACTTAGGTACTTGGGTACACCCAGGAAGTGGTATCAGCATGCGTAGGAACCTCAGAAGGGGCAGTTACACCGCTAGGCCGGGTGACTGGGGAAAGGTTAGGAATGTCTGTCTCCGGCAATGGGATCGACAAGGTAACAGGGAAAGGTTATCTTGTCCACCGCACAAGGTTACACTACTGTTAGGATCAGGTTGCCCGGCCATGGTGCTTGTGTTACCCTGCCTAACGTCCTGGGTTACCCTACCTTTCAACACAAAGTCCCTCGGAGAGCTTGCGAAAAATGTCAAAAATGTTTGTTACACGAAGACATGCATAATACTCGATTCTGGGGTTCCGGGAGATGCTATTGTGCGAGCTATGCAGCTCCGCAGAAGCTGTAAATCGGAGACATTATTCCTATCATGCCCCTGTGGCCCCGCCTTGAGGCCCGGACCTCTGGGGCAAACAGTTGCGTAGTCGTCCGCAGTCAAGCAAAGAAGGATCTTTGGAGACCTGCTTGCAACACGGTGTACGTCGCTGCCGTCCTGTCGACCATAGGCTGTTCACGGGATAAACAAGGGGGCATAGGATGGAAGGTGGAGCACCTCCGCCAGGTTGTTCACAGTAAAACAGAACAAAGGTGACAGAGTTAATGGGAGTTAACCGTGGGGGCCCCGATGGTAGTCCCGGGTGGTGCCGTGTAACGACCCAGCATACATGCACTAAGGCAGACGGAACCTATACCCACACAGGTAGCCAGAAGGCAAACTGGTAGAAACTGGCAGGCAAGTAAGTACTTGACCTATGGAGACCCAATAGCCCGGGCTCCGACAATGAACGGAATTGGCTGGTCAGGGACTTAGGTACCTGGGTACACCTGGGAGCGGTGTCAGTGAACTTAGGGACCTCTGAAGGGGCAGTTACTCAGCTAGGCAGGGTAACTGGAGAAAGGTCAGAACTGTCTATCTGCGGCGACGGGATAGACAGGGCAAGAGGGAAAGGTTATCTTGTCCACCGGACAGGTTACCCTGCCCTCAGGATCAGGTTACCCTGCCATGGTGCTTGGGTTACCCTGTCCCAGGTCCTAAATTGGCCTACCTTTCAATACAAAGTCCCTCGGGGAGTTCGGGAAAAATGACCGGAATGTTTATCATGCAAAACCATGCATAATACTGGAATCTCGTGTTCCGGGAGATGCTATTGGGCGGGCTAAGCAGCTCCGAAGAGGCTGCAAATTGGAGACATTATTCCCATCACACTCCTCCGGCCCCACCTTGAGGCCCGGACTTCAAGGGCAAATGGTTGCGTCGTTGTCCGCAGTCTAGCAAAGTGGCATCTTTGGAGACCTGCTTGCAACACCATATACGATGCTGCCGTCCGGTTGACCATAGGCTGTTTGCAGGATATATAAGGGGGCATAGGGTGGAAGGTGGAGTACCTCATCCAGGTTGTTTGGAGTAAAGGGGGGCAAAGCTGGGTGAGTTAAGGGGTGTCAAGAGTAGTGGTCCCGAAGGTAGTCCCAGGTGGTCCCGGGGCGACCGCGAGAGTTTTACACCTACCAAGCCCGAAACTGTCCCCAAAGTCATAGGCTCTGAAAGGGAAGTGCAGAGACACCAAAAGCATGATTTCTACAACAGATGAGGTGCATCCAAGGTAGTGGCCATGGGTAGCACCCATTGGATCACTCCCGGACCACTGTGTCCTGCCGAAGACACTGCAAGCCTGCGACTCGTAAGTAGTAGATAGATAAACCGCGCACGGTAGCTTCTGGGGTCAAGTTGCGATCCATGCAAATGGGGAGGATGTCATATATAGACTAGTTCGTCAGGTGTCTCGACTGTTAGCCACTGGCAAGACCCCGATGTGAAGAAGTTTTCACTCCGGCGGGGAAAAGGGAAATGCACTGCAGAAATGATAACCGCATAAGGTGAATGCCGACCAGAGTGTGTTGACACATGCATGCCCGAATAGTGTGCAAGGAGACGTGTCGGACCACCCTTAGTGGAGAAGGGTCTGCTCGAATGGTTGGAGTAAACTGATGGGGGAGTTTCTGGCATAAGATAAAACTACCTGAAAGTCTAGGAAAGAACTATCCTACTGCAACTATCAATCCTCTCGAGACCTTAATTGAATGAAGCGTCCAGCTTAACGATATTCAGTTTTACTGTTTACCTTACTCTTACACCTGTGTGAACTTTTGGTGATAAGTTTGAAGTTGTTCAGTGCGGTCACAACCCTGGGATCCCTCTTTCTAGAGGTGCCCCATTACGGTATATCGTTAAGAGAGCTCCTCGCTTAACTGCCCTCCTTCTCAATTGTTTTCCAATCTTCGGCACTGACCTTGCATGAATACTGCTAACTTTGTCTAGAACAAGCAGCCAAGTGTGGAAAGTGCAATGCCTAGTACCAAACTCCGAACCAGAATGGAATCCAACTCGGATTCAGACCTTGACACCGGTGAGAATACCGCCCACACCTTTCGTGCATCGCTGTTCGCAGATGTCCCCAGTATCGAATGGGAGGGCTACCAGTTGCTGTTGAAGGCTACCCCTATTCGGTTCCCTGACGAATGTGTTGATCTTATGATAACAGACCCTTGTGCAGCGGCGCTTTCGTTCTTTCAACATTCTGCTCTTGTCCGCAACATGAGCCCTCGCACACCGGGAGGTGTCCCCTTTAGCCATTTCCTACACAAGTTTGTTGAACCTTATACTGTCCCTGAGATATCCAAGTCTCTTGCAGAAGCTATGCGGAAAATGAGAAACTAGGCCAATCAGCAGCAGCAGGTGTTCCGGAAACAGATTACCACTACAGCAGTGGAATGGATAAAGGTTGAGCAGGAGGTATACCTGTGCATGCTGATAGAGCAGAAGGCGTTGAGGGATGGAATGACTGCGTTGGAAGGGGTCTTTGCTGCAGGGTACAGTATTGATACGGAGAATGACCTTCTGGTGATAGAGGCAGCGCCCCCACTTCCACTCGTCCATACTAAGCCCGTAAACTTTGGAATGGAACTGGCCATGAGAGTCAGAGATGAACAGTGGAGGGCATACCAAAGCCCTGTGGGTATACGAATATTGGAAAGCCTCAAGGGAGAAGGCTACAGCTATACCTTATCCTTCACAAAAGCATCAATGGGCTCTCTGTCAATCCGCTCCTCAAGCGCCCATAATCGTTCCGGAAGTCTGGCTATTGGACCAACTGATGGACGCCGTGTCAAGAGAAGGGCGTCGAAGCCAAAGGGCATCACGGCACCAGACACACCTGACCCTCCACCTTGTCTGACCCCGGCTGCAAACATCTCCCCCGCAACAGCTTCAGTTGCAACTGCCCTACCTCCCATCGCCACCCCAAGACCCACACCTGTGCCAGTTTCGTTGCCCGCTCCAGATAACTTCCCTGCCACAGCCTTCCCTCCAGCAGTATCAGCTACCCCAGGGTTCAAGCCACTGCATGCGGTGTCACCTGGATTTTTCAAACATGTAAGGCGCCAGGAAGAGCGAGCCCCCATGGCTCTATCATGTGGGACTCCGATCCCCAGACCAGGGATGCCTGCTAGCTCCGTTCCTTGGGCACCCGTGATTCCCTCTGCCCGCTCAAACCCTACTCTTCCCTCTGTGCTCCCCACAATTACGAGTGGCAAGTCGGACGGCCACGACGAGTTCTGGCTGTCGGGCCTCAAATCGGAAGAGACCCGTATAGGGTGGATTCATTACCACACCTATGGGTGCAGGAAGGAACAACGGACCCCGGTAAGGCACCGGAGACGGCAGAAGGAAGGGAGATGGAGAACCAACATATGGGTATTGTGGCTCGTGGAGGCACATTGTCCCCCTAATGCAACCGCTGAGTTGTCCAGAGCTGCAGACATTTCTGCCGATAACTTACATGGCTCCTAACCCCACTTCTGACAGTGGGCGACGCCCCATTCAACCACCGGCATCAGTACCATCAGGGGCTAACCCCCCTGAGGATATGAATCAGGATGGCCAGGAGGAACGGTTTGACAAGTACGACAGACCACGGGAAACCCCAGGCGGGACCGCTGGGGGTAGTGGAGATGGAATTGTGCCACCTGGACATGGTACCGCCGGCACGGGAGGAGATTAAGGGGACTCTGAACGTGACGGTTTGGATGATGATGATGCCGAGCCTCTCCCTGATTTGACCTCCTTTCTCGGCACTTGCAAGGATGACTGGAGCGACGAGAAGAAACCATGGTGGGAGTGCGGGGCTAACAAGCTACAATGGGAATAGCGGAGCAGAGCGACCTGACGGCCAGCCTCCAGAGAGCGGCAGAAGAAACGGGAAAAGCTGAGTGGCATCCCGGCATTCAAGGGAAGGGTCACTGAACTTGCAAGCTTCCTGACGTTATTAGAGGTTAAGTTCGAGTACTTTGCAGGGTGCAGGTTGATCGATATGGACAAGGTAAACCTGGTGTTCCACTTCTAGAAGACACCACGCGAACATGGTATCTCGGGCTGCACTCCTATATCAATAAGGAGGCAGCCAAGAGTACTGGAGTTCCTGTTAACAACAGTAACCCGTTGGGAACGTGGAAAGGATTCTGGGAATGGCTGGAACAAAGTTTCAGCGGTGACTAAGCGGAACGAGACCAATCCCTTCTCGAGTGGCGGGACTTAGTGATGAAGCCACATCATATCGATAAGTACCTGGACATGATAATTGACTACATGTATAAGCTTAGCTATGCAGACCCAGTGCCAGTATGAGATAAGGTACGGTCGCGTATTCCCCAAGAGGTGCGGAATGTGTGGGCACTCAAGGAGCCCATCCAACCGGCTTGAACATCTAACTTCCCATCTGCGGAAAGTTGGACACATGCTGGAAGACAACACCTGGTTCAGTACTCGGGTTATCTACCCTGTCCAACAGTCACAGCCAATGGAAAAGAAAAAGAATAGGTGGTCGACTTCCGGACGGTTCAAGAAGAAGGAAAAAGGTTCGGGCAGACAGAACCAGAGGTCTGCCAAACCTACTAATTGCAATGCGGGGAAACTGCAAAGCCGCGACTTCTGAGTATGCAATAGCAGATAAGGAAATCCCATTGACTTTGACCGAACGCCGGAGAAAGCACAACCAGTGCACCAAGTGCAGTCAAACAGGTGACTTTTGGAGAAAGTGTACCATGACAGGCCCAGTCGTTTGTTCATCCAAACAGGCACGCAGGTTGAAACGGTCAGCCCCGGTAAGCAAGCCCACAGGAACGGACAAGCGACTAAAGCGTATTGAAGTGCCCCCTCCAGCTTCCCCGTCATAGATACTTGAAGTGCGCCAGGCATCACCTCAGATCATGGGGGTTGATACTGGTGGCTCAGAATGGGTACGAACCCATTCTCTTTAAGGAGTAATCTTATTAACCCACAGCCATAGACCCCTGAGGGATAGATGGACATGAGCCACGGAGGTGGCTTCGGAGATGGGTAAGTACCCTTCTACCACATAAACGACCCTGATACTCACTACACCCAGGTGGTGTGGGCAGGTAGATGGTGCGGGCCGTGCGCGGTGGGTGGGGCGATCACTCCTTTGTTGGGTTTCTGGTTATATCCTTTGTTCTAGTTATATGCATTTCTTTCAGGATTTCCTTAGCTGGATGGGCAAGTCATAGAACATTATTTTGATTGAGGCTGGGTGAGGTCTTGCTAGAGGAGACGCTCGACATTGGGGAAGCAAGGCTGCTTTGCTTGGAACCAGTCCAACAGTGGACTTCTGCCTACCACGGGAAAAATAATTATGTTTAGTACCAGCGGAATTGGTTCAGGCTGGACTTGATCAAATAAATAGTGCTATTTTCAAGTTTACCTGAGGGGGGTTTGGTACCCGAAATGATGCTGGCATGATAGTAAACATGCTAGTTATTGGAAAAACGAATCCCAATCCCTTACTTTTACCGACCCGTGGTGGCTGCTCTTGTGTCACGAGGCAAGAGACAAACATGATTCACTAAGCCAAGATGACTAAGTCCCCAAAACAAGGGAAGAGGCAAAAGCGTGAAAACTTGCCACGTCATACCAAGTCTATCCACCTGAGGTTCAAGTTAGACAGGAAGATAGGAAGTAGACAGCTAAGCTCGGAAGGGCTCCTGCTACTCGATAGTGGAGCTACTGGACCAGTGCTTAGCAGCCGATGGGTTAAGAAAACTCAGGCACCTTGTGTACGACAAAAGGTACACATGCCGATTAGTCATGCGAGCGGTAATCACATTCCTGGGTCAGGGCTACACTATACGAAGTCATTGGAGATGAGGAGAGGTGACCACTATAATAAGATGCACTTTGCAGTCACGGATATGCCCGACACTAAGGTAGATGGGTACCTACCTATCCCTTGGTTGAAGGACCATAATCCCGACATAGATTGGAAGACAGGATGACTAACCTGGCGGTCAGATTTCTGTAAGGCTAACTGCCTGGCAGAGTAGGGGCCATTAGTGTTCATGACCGATGAAGAGTTACTAGCCGAAGACCCTAGTAATGTATGCCTATTGGGAATTTTGCAATTCTCTGATGAGGAAGGTGCAGACATTACAGTTAAGCTACTCCCTGAGTATAAGGACTATAGGGATATCTTCAGTCAAAAAAGGATTGAGGCGCTAGCGGAGCACTCGAAGTATGACCATACGATTGAGTTGCAACCCGGAACTAAACCTCTATCTGGCACTATCTATCCATTATCGGAAAAGGAGCTTAAGGCACTCCGCGAATTTCTCTATGAAATTCTGGGGACAGGAAAGCTACTGCGATCCAGTTCCTCCCCAGCAGCCCCTATCCTCTTTGTGCCCAAACCGGATGCTACATTAAGACCGCTAATAGATTACCGAGGGCTGAACAAAATCACCGTTCAGAGTAAGTACCCTCTACCGTTGATGGATGAACTGTGAGACAGGTTAGGAAAAGCTGCTGTGTTCACCAAGTTGGACTTGAAGAATGGCTATTACCTTCTGAGGATGGCAGAAGGTGAGGAATAAAAGGCGGCCTTCCGGTGCAGATATGGACTGTATGAATACACGGTCATGCCGTTTGGGTTATGTAACGCCCCGGCAACTTTCCAGACCATGATAAATCAGGTCTTCCAGGACCTCACGGATGAAAAGTCATTGCATATATGGATGACATCCTGATCTACTCCAAAACTATGGAAGGGCACGTGGCGAGGGTGGGAAGTGTGATGGAGAAATTGCAGAAAGCCAGACTATACGTAAGCATGAAGAAGTCCAATTTCCACCAATGGGAAGCTGAATTCCGTGGATACAAGATCTCCAATATAGGGATCTCTAACTTGTTGGAAAAGGTGAAAACAATCAGGTATTGGGTACCTCCGACATGCGTCGTTAGCGTTTAAAGCTTTATGGGCTTTGCCAACTTCTATTGCCAGTTCATAGAAGGTTTCAGCAAGATAGCAAAACCTCTGACGGACTTGACAAAGAAGGATATCGGATAGAAATAGACACCTGCGTGTGAGTGCGCCTTCAACCATTTGAAGGAAGCATTCACGTCCAAACCTATACTAGTACATTTTGACCCGCAACAGCCAACCCGGCTGGAAACTGACGCTAGTGACTTTGCATTATGAGCTGTTCTCCCACTGTTCTGTGAAGATGAGCGATAGTATCCAGCGGCCTACCATTGTAGGAAGTTTCACCCAGCAGAGATTAATTATGATGTCCATGACAAGGAAATGACTACCATCCTAGCGGCGTTCGAGGAATGGGATCATTTGCTATGCTCAGTAATGGACCAGTTGGTGATCTATGCGGATCCTAAGAATTTAGAGTACTTCAATAGTACCAAGATCCTTAACCTAAGGCAGCACCGCTGGGCTGTGTTCCTGGAACCGTTTGACTTCAAGGTGGTTTACCAAGAAGGACGGTTGAATGAGAAGGCAGATACTTTGTTATGGCATAGGGCCTGCCGCCCTGAAGGGGGGAGTGATTTTCCGCCACAGTCGTTTCTTCACCCCCGACCGTGGGTTGGGAGCCAGGAACGGGACGTCTTAGTACTACAAGTGTTGCAGGGGTGCCAAGGATTTCAGCTCTAGTCTTCCTTTGTGGATCAACTGCGGGTAGCGATAACCGAACACTAGGAATACTTAAGGATCCTAAAGGCAATGGCTGCCGGTGACAAAGAGGTTGACTGACATTTCAGGATGGAAAAGGGCTTACTCCTGTGCAAGAACAGGTGGTGTGTTCCCAAGGGTCAGAATCTGAGGCAGACAATCATGAAGGCGGAACATGACTCCCATATCGCGGGAGACTTGGGGACTTACATGACAATTGGCAGGTTCAGGGCTAACTTTCATTGGCCAAAGATGGACGAGCATATTACCGACTACATGCGGACATGTGATGCATGCCAAAGAAATAAGTCCATCACCCATAAGAAGTTCAGTCTGCTGGAACCTGTTGATGTTCCTATGCGACCGGGGACAGCGATTTCAATAGACTTCATTGTAGTGCTGCCTGAGTCCGAACGGTATACCAAGATCTAGGTCATAGTGGACAGATTCTCGAAAATGGCCCATTTCATACCCCTAACCACTAAGGTACCAATCAAGGACCTTGCCTTGATATTCCTGTTGGAGGTTTGGCACCTTCATGGACTCCTGGAGTGGATTATCTCTGACCGAGATAGCCGATTCACATCCAAATTCTGGGTGAGTCTGATGCACTTGTTGCAAGTGAAACTAAACGTTTCGACCATATTCCACCCTGAGAATGATGGGCAAACCGAAAGGGTTAATCAGACACTGGAGCAGTACTTGCACAGTTACTGTTCCTACCAACACAATGATTGGGTTTCGTTACTACCCCTTGCGGGGTATGCGTACAACACCTCCCCATCAGAATCCACGTGGGTGTCACTGTTTGACATGAATTATGGATTTAACCTATGGACAAACTGGTCTGGTGTCGTGTCTGATAATCAAGGAATACCCCCTAGCAGTGAGCTCTTGGTTAGGAAATGGCAAGAAACCTGCGAAGAGATTTGAGGAACGATTCAAGGGGCACAGGAAAGGCAAGGGAAATGGCACAACCAGAAAGGGTTGCCATTACCGGACAATGTTACCTTGGACAATATGACCGCTGGGCAGGTGAAGAAAACAGACCGCATGATGTTAAACTGAAAGAACATGCGCACAAAGGGTCCGATGGAGAAACTGGACCAGCAGATGTTCGTCCCTTTTGTTGTCAAACGTCGAGTGGGTAACAGAGCCTATGAACTCCAACTGCCCACCAGATGAGGCATCCCCTCAGTTCTCAATGTCACATAGCTCAAACCCTATCACGAGGATCCGGCAGCAGGTAGGTTCAAGGAGGTCCCTACCCCGGAACTTGAGAACAATGAGCCCAGTTATATTATTGAAGCTGTAGTGAATAGTCGATGGTTCAGACGAGCGAAGGCGCAGTTTCCGTCACGCCTCATCCAGTACCCGGTTTCATGGGAAGGCTACGGTTCTGAGGAGAATTCATGGGAGCCCTTTGAGATGATAGAAGGGACAGGTCTACAGGCCATGTTGGATTTCCACGAAAGGTATCTGTCAAAGCCCTAGGACCATAGGGTCCTGGGAGAAGCGAGTCGTGGAAATAAGAGACAATGATAACGGTCCAGGACGGACCTTAGAAAACAGGGTAGTGATGTAACGACCCAGCATACATGGGCTGTGGCAGACAGAACCTATACCCATACAGGTAGCCAGGAGCCAAACTGGTAGAAACCGGTAGGCAAGTACTTGATCTACGGAGACCTGATGGCCCGGACTCCAAGAATGAAGAGAATTGGCTGGTCAGGGACCTAGGTACCAGGATACACCAGGGAGCGGTGTCAGCGTACTTAGGGACCTCTTAAAGGGCAGTTACTCAGCTAGGCAGGGTAACTGGAGAAAGGTCAGAATTGTCTATCTCCGGCGACGGGATAGACAGGGTAACAGGAAAAAGTTACCTGGTCCACTGGACAGGTTACCCTACCCTCAGGATCAGGTTACCCTGCCATGGGGCTTGGGTTACCCTGCCCAAGGTCCTGATTTACCCTAGCTTTCAATTTGAAGTCCCTCCAGGAGTTCAGGAAAAATGAGCGGAATGTTTGTCACACGAAACAATGCATAATACTGGAATCTCGGGTTCCGGGAGATGCTATTGGACGAGCTACGCAGCTCCAAAGAGGCTGCAAATTGGAGACATTATTCCTATCATAGCCTTCCGGCCCCGCCTTGAGGCCCGGACGTCATGGGCAAACGGTTGCATAGTTTTGTGCAGTCTAGCAACGTGTAATCTTTCGAGACGTGCTTGGAACCCCGTATACGTTGCTGCCGTCCGATCGACCGTAAGCTGTTCGCAGGATATATAAGCGGGCATAGGGTTGAAAGTGGAGTACCTCCTCCAACCTGTTTGGAGTAAAACGGGCCAAAACCGACGGAGTTAAGAGATATTAACCATGGGGGTCCCGAAGGTAGTCCTGGGTGGTGCTGGGGTGATCGGGAGAGTTTTACACCTACAAAGCCCACAGGTGTCGCCAAGGTCATAGGCTCTGAAAGGGAAGTGCAGAGACACCAAAAGCATGATTCCTACCATGGGTGTGGTGCATCCGAGGTAGTGGTCATGGGTAGCGCCTATTGGATTACTCCCAGACCACTGTGTCCTTCCGAAGACACTAGAAGCCCGAGACTCGTAAATAGTAGATAGATAAACCGCTCACGGTAGCTTCTGGGGTCAAGTAGTGATCCATGCATATGGGGAGGATGTCATAGATAGTCCACCTCGTCAGGTGTCTTGACTGTTAGCTACTGGCAAGACACTGATGCGAAGAAGTTTTCACTCAGGCGGGCAAAATGGAAATGCAGGGCAGAAACGATAACCACACAAGATGAATGCGGACTAGAGTGTGCCGACTGATGCGTTCCCGCATGTTGTGCAAGGAGACGTCTGGGACCACCCTCAGCGGAGAAGGGTCTGCTCGAATAGTGGCAGTAAACCGATAGGGAATTACTGGCATAAGATAAAACTACCTGAAAGTCTATCTGAGAACTCTCCTACTCCAACAATCAATCTTCTCGGGACCTTAATTGAATGAAGCGTCAGGCTTAACGATATTAAGTTTTACTGCTTACTTTACTCCTACATCTTTGTGAACCTTTGGCGATAAGTTTGAAGTTGTTTGGTGTGGTCGCAACCTTGGCATCCATCTTCCTAGGGGTGCCCCCATTACATGCCGGGACGGCTCGGAGAGGTTTATACCTACAAAGCCCGAAAGTGTCCCCAACGCCATAGTCTCGGAAAGGCAAGTGCAGAGACACTAAAAGCATGATTGCTACTACAGGTAGGGTCCATCCAAGGTAGGGGTCATGGGTAGCGCCCCTTGGACCCCTCCTGGATCACCGTATCCTGCGGAAGACACCGGAAGCCCAAAAACCATAAATAGTAGACAGATAAACCGCTCACAGTAGCTTCCGGGGCCAAGTAGAGATCAATGCATATGGGAACGGTGTCATAGATAGTCTAGTTCACGCGGCGTCTTGACTGGTAGCCACTGGCAAGATGCCGAGACGCCGAGGTTTTCACTCTGGCAGGCTAAATGGAGATGCACTGCAGAAACGATAACCATATGAGGTGAACGCCGACTAAAGTTTGTCGACACATGCATGCCCATAGGGTGTGCCAGGACCCATGTGGGACCACCCTTAGTGGAGAAGGGTGTGCTCCAATAGTTGAAGTAAACCGATAGGGGAGTTTCTGGCATCAGATAAAACTACCAAAAAGTCTATGTGAGAACTCTCCTCTCCAACAATCAATCCTCTCGCGATCTTAATTGAGTAAGGCGTCAGGCTTAACGATATTAACTTTTACCGCTTACTTTACTCTTACATTGGTGTGAACCTTTAGTGATATGTTTAAAGTTGTTTGGTGCGGTTGCAACCTTGGGATCCATCTTCCTAGAGGTACCCCATTACAACTATATCGGAATATCTCCTGAAATAGTTCCTGTTAAACCAAAATCAAAAAGAACTACGGAAAGCCTGCAACAATATTTGGTGTGTATGAAATGACAGAACAGAAAGGTTCATAAAAATGGTTACAGAACAGGCCACGTAGGGAGGACCAATGCCTAAATTCACAGTCCGGAAGTATACGCTGAAAAGATAATACTATGACACTGTGGATACTTGACTTGCACACGTGGTAGAATCAATAGAACCAGAAGCCAATGCGACAGATACCATCATTGCAAATGCTGAATAGCAGGATGCTATCCTGCGTGAGACTGGCACTTATAGCAAGCTGAGTACAGTAAAACGAGATGGAAAACTATAAGAGAAGCAACCTCAACAGGAAACAGAGACAAAACCAACCTAGAAAAGGATCCCCAGGACTACCAAATGGAAACAAAAGGTCAATGGAGGATGCTTTGAAGGTGGAATGAAGGGACAGATGGCATGAGACTGCCCCAACCAACCCCAAATCAAGGCGAAAATCTCTGTAAAGCAGGTAGAGATACAGGAGTTCAAGGAAGCAGAAACCGACTCAGCCCATGTCGAGACTGGGATTCAGTCCTATCGAACTCTTCAAGCCCCTACTGTACACTCCCGTCATGCTCAGAGAGGAACTATCTTGGTTAATAGTGGGCATGCCAGGGTGTTATTTGATACAGATGCAGTGGGTATACATATTATTAGCAACACCTTCGTCACAACCCAGGGTGGCCCCACCCACCTGATGGAAACACTGGTTACTGTTGACATGGCCATGAAGGGATCATGATCATCAAGTCATAAGACTTGTGAAGTAACCATCCAACTAGAGTCGGCTAGACTACTAAACCAAAGCATGATAGTTAGGAATTTGTGAGAATGTGATATGCTAATAGGGATACCTTTCCTAATCTACCAGAGGGCTATTATCCGGTGCAGTAAAGCGACGAGTGAACTCTCTGAGAAAAAGGCCCGAGTGCTGTGCAAACCTATAAGTACAGCGTTCATAGCAGCAATTTACGAAAGACTAAAAAGGAGGAAATCCTAACCGAGTTCCTGGATGTATTTCCTGAGCGGATTCCAGAGGCTTTGCTGCCTCTTGGAAAGATGACCCACTACATTCGCCTGAAGGATACAACAGATTTGCAAACCCAACCAACATATACTATACCTGAAGTATATAAAGGAAAACTATGTGACTGGATAAACAAGAAGTTAAGGACTGGAGTTATCTACCTGCCTGAGTCCCCAGGGACAGTACCTATATTTATTCAAGCAAGATCCAATGGAAGGATTAGGCCACAAGTAGACTTGAAACTGCAAAATGATAACACAGTTATGCATAGCTTAATGATCTCAAATCAGAAACAGAGCCTAAATACTATAGGAAGGGCAAGATTCGGAAGGAAGATAGACCTTAGTAATACCTGCTGCAAGACCTGAGTCGAACCAGGGAGTGAGGAGTTCAATATGTTTCCAAACCCTATTTGGCAGATTTTCAAGCCAGGTTATGCTGCTAGGTAACATGAATGCACCCTCTGCCTTCATGTGCATCATGAAGGACTTACTCAATAATTTTTGACAACACTTTGTATAGGTATATATTGACGATCTCCTGATCTATTCAGCTATAAAAACTGGGCAAATGCAACATGTGAGAAGGATGTATAAGTAATTATGGCAGGGAAAGGTTTATGGCTACAAAAAGAAGTCAACCCTATTCGGGAAAACACAAGAAATACTAGGACATGTTATATATGAGGAAGCAATTCACATCTTATCTGGGAAACTAGCTTCAATTAAGGCATAGGCTACACCAAGAAACCAGAAGGAACTGAAGCAATTCCTGTGTCTGGTGACTGATATCAAGCAATTCTTGCAACACTATGCTATGGTCATGGTGCCGCTTACCAATCCGACACAGAAGAGGGAATTTGTCCAGACTGATACACAAGATAAACCATTAGCCAATACCAAAGAACTAATCAACCAAGCGCAGGTGATCTGACTGATAAATTATAGCTCCGAGAAACCTGTATGGCTGATCTCAGATGCCTAAGATATTGGGGTAGGAGCAGGGGTTGCCCAAGGGCCAACAGATGAGACAGCTTACCCTGGAGCCCTTCATAGCCCAAAGTTCACAAATTCAGATATCAGCTGCAGCACTACAGACAAGGAGGCACTGGCAGTGATCAATGCACTCCAACCATTCAACCATATATCTATGGGTTCCAAATTCACTATTATAACAGACCACCAACTGCTAGTAACTTGAACACTGACCAGATTTCTGGCTGAAGTAGTACCTACTGGATAAGCAAGTTGAGCAAATACAACTCGAAGGTAGTGTACAGTCCAGAAAGAGCAACCCATTTAGCAGATGCACTTTCCCACATATATGAAGACTCTGATGACCAGCCTCCACTGCCTGTCCTTGATCACATCCAGGAGGTTGATGATATCTCTGACTCTACCTCCTATCAAAATCCTTCTATAGCACTAGCCTCCATAGCTTACACAACCTCACCTATTACTCCTGCCTGCTCTATGGGGTTCTGGGAACTGCACGATTGCCCCTGACCTGAGATAGGATGTAATGACCCAGCATACATAAGCTATAGCTGACTGAGCCTACACCCAAGCAGGCAGCGCTGAGTCTGACCATCAGGAACAGGAGGGCAAGCAATGATTTAACCCACAGAAGCCTGATAGTCTAGAGTGCATATGAAGAGTGAGGCAAATACGCTGGGGAGGTGTTAGGATGCTCCAGGATTGGCCGAGAACAGGTTGCCCTACAGGGCTGGGAACTGGGCTAGCGAAAGGGAGAAAAGTGTATCCAGGCCATAGGGACAGACTAGGTAATAGGATAAAGTTGCCCAGACCTCTGGAGTAGGTTACCCTACTTAGGAAGCACAGTTACCCTGCCTTGGAACTCAGGTCACCCAGTCTAGAAACCTGAGACACCCTACCTGGCAATACAAAGTCGCTCAGGAAGTTCAGGGAAAATGACAGGAATGCTTGTCACATGCAGCCTTGCATAATACTGGAATCTGGGGATCCAGGAGATGCAATTGGGCAAGCTACACAGCTCCAAAGAGGCTGTAAATTGGAGACATTATTCTAATCAAACCCCTTCCGCCATGCCTTGAGGCCTGGATGTCATGGGCCAACGGTTGCATAGTTGTGTGCAGTCAAGGAAAATTGAATCTTCGTAGATCGGTTGGCAACACCATATGCATCGCTGCCTTCTGGTGGACCGAAGGCTGTTGGCAGGATGTATAGGTTGGCATAGGGTTGAGGGTGGAGTACCTCCTCCAAGTTGTTTGGAGTAAGACGGACAAAAACCGACACAGTTAATGGGAGTTAACTATGGGGGTGCTGAACATAATCCTGGTTGGTTCCGGAGTGACCAGGAAGGTGTTACAGCTCTCAAGCCCAAAGGTGTCCCCAATGCCATAGGCTCCGTAAGGGAAGTGTAGAGACACTAATAGCATGATTCCTACTGCAGGTGAGATGAAGCTGAGATAGTGGTCATGGAGAGCGCCTATTGGAGTACTGCGGGGCTATTATCCCCAACAGGGCCACTATACCCTGTGGAAGACACCAGAACTCCAATAATCATAAATGGTGGATAGATAAACCGCTCAAAGGAGCTTCCAGGGTCACATAGAGACCAATGCATATGGGAAGGGTATCATAGATCGTCCAGTTCATCAGGTGTCTTGACTGTTAGCCACTGGCAGGACATCAATGCGAGAGGCTTTCACTCCAGCAGGCAAAATGGAGATGTATGACAGAAAGAATAACCACATGAGGTGGACACTGACTAGAGTATGTCGACACATACATGCCTGAAGGATGTGCCAGGAGATGTGTCGGACCACCCTTAGCAGAGAAGAGTGTGCTCGAATAGTGGAAGTAAACTGATAGAGGAGTTTCTGGCATAAGACAAAACTACTTGAAAGTCTATGCCAGAACTCTCCTACTCCAACAATCAATTCTCTCAATATCTTAATTCAGGGAAGTGTCAGGGTTAATAATATTAAGTTTTACTATTCACTTTATCCTTACATGGTGTGAACTTTTGGCAATAAGTTTGAGGTTGTTTGGTTCGGTTGCAACCTTGGAATCCATCCTCCTAGGAATGCCCGCGTTACATGGGGGAAGAAGAACTGCACTCTCAGGGCAGTACTGGCTATGGCTCTAAATAGGACAAACCAATGTCCCAAGCGGTAACAGTACTATTTGATGAATGGACACAATCCCCCATAATTCCCCTAAGTTCTCAGCTATTATGACACCTTGCCATCCCAGCAATGAAAACCCACATGGTGACGCCTCTGCCCCACACATTAGAACTTCCTGCAGCAAAGCTACTGTATGGAAACTCACTTGATATCTACAACAATGAATGGATTATCTCAGTTGTACCCCCCCAATGGTTGCGCAACACTATACCCTCCACCATTTCCTGGAAGAGGAAGAAGACACAGGACGGACCATAACTATAGCACAACAGATGAAAGATGAACTGGATATTATCAACATATCTCCCAAGATACAACATGTTTTCCAAGAACAGATGGTATCTGGATATGGACAGGAACCAATCAACTGCCTAGTTATAAGGCATGCTGAAGATGGAGAACTGGAAAGAGCCTATATAGCAGAAGGAATGCTATACATGAGAACCCGTTATGGTGAACACTATCTCTTTATTCCCAAAGGGGAGGTCTTCAACAGAAATGGCCTATGAGAATACGTCATAAATAAAATACATCGCAAAAGTCACAATAGTGCAGAGCGAAATCTCCGATATGGAACCCAATACATCTACGAGCCACCGATGTGGAAGAACTTCCATGATTATACAAAGCAACATGACACCTGCCGGACGAACAAGGAACCAACCTAGAGACCAGAAGGAAGTATCCAAACACTTGACCCTCCCTCTGCGGTGTTTGAGTTGATCACCCTTGATTTCGCAAGACCTTTCAAAAAGTCAAATAGATTTAGCCTCATCCTGGTAGCAGTGGACCACTTATGTAGTGATATATAGCTTATACGTACAAACACCACAGTCACTGCAGAAGGAACAATGAAACTGCTGGAGCAAAACATCTTTACTCCTCACTGCACAGGGAGCAATTATTAGTGATACTGATCCTTATTTCGAATCTAATGGGTAGAAGCAGATGTGCAAATCCCTGGAAATCAAATACATTAAAGCAGTGCCTAGCCAATGAAACTAAGGCACAGGTTGAACAAAAGATCCACAATCTGAAATCCTACCTAGGCAACATGGTAAACAGACCGCAGATAAACTAGGAACCCCTCCTTACTACTCTTGCAGTATACGTGAATACAGGCTTCTCTGAAACCCTCGACATGTCACCATACAGGATGATGTATAGACAGAACTACCCTTTGCAACTGATAACTGTCTTTCAAAATTGGCCAGTCGCAGCCTCGGATGACTACTTCAACCAGCACCGGACCAATCACAACTTAGCTGACCATGTAGCGAAGGAAGCACAGCACCGAAGCGCAACCCCAGCAGCATGATGCGGAAGGCCTCGCAAGCCTATAGCAGTTGGAGAATCGGTTCCAGTACATAGAGGACTCTTTGCCTTATGGTCTGGAAGGAGTGAGAAGCTACAACCTTACTGGCAAGGACTATTCAGAGTACTAGAATTCGACGAATTTGGCTAGAATTATACAGTTAAGATCAATGGCAAAACCTAGGGGACTAACCTAGATGTCTTTCACTATACCTCAGTAAAACAATACTACCCAAACCATGACCAAAGATTTCCTGGACCAGCCTACTCTCGTCCTAGCCCAATCATGATAAAGGAGAACCTGGAGTTGGTAGTGGAGGAAATCTTTGACCACAGAAGCCAATACAACAATAGCAAATTCCAAGTGAAATGGACAGGTTATCCATGAAGTGAAGACAGCTGAGAACTTCTGGAAGGTCGCGAACACAGCCTGGCGCTGGTGAATGAGCAGTTGGAATTCAACAAGGAGGAAACAATACCAAATATACAACAGATCTGAATACGAATTGCCAGACAAACCGGGAGACGCTGGTTACAAGAACTACACAAGAACTCCCAGTTCAGAGAGGAAGTTAATAAGGGACTAGCAAGGGAAGATTTCTGGCCAGCTTACTTGAATAGCAAATTCAAATCGACCAGTGAGGAGGACAAAGCAATAGAGGATGCAGCACGTGACTACTACGAGAACTCAACCCCCCTCTATCCAAAACTATAACAATAACAAACTATGCAGAACTTAGTGTGGGGCAGAGCTATCAGCTTGTAGGACTGTTAGTGAACCACCATACTATCTTACATAGTACATATTTCTCCAAAATCTGGTGTTCTTGCTGCAAAGAATGTGGGATAGTGCAAGTGTTCTGCGAGGACAATGTCAGAATGCAGAACTACTATAACCTGCACTGGTATGAAAGTGGCTCTTTGTTCAAGTGGCATTTTGCACTTCTTGTTTATTGCCTGATTACATATTAAGTGATGATTTCCTTGAGTAGGCAGGTTATGGCCAGGAGGATTTCTTTGGGAATTTTGATTTCCAGGATTATTGCTTTTGTTTTGGTTCAACAGTCGTTTTGTTTTAGGGAATGTAACCAGTATGGGTACTAGGTGATATCTTATGATTTGTTTTATGATATCACTTGATACTTGTTATGTTTCAAAGGTATCCTTTGATACTTTCAATGTTTTATGTGTTTTTCTGTAGTATCGTTTAATACTTGTTAGATTTCAAAAGTATTGTTTGATACTCTGAATGTTTCATGTTTTGTTTTATAGTATTGTTTGATGCTTGTTATATTTTAAAGGTATCACTTGATACTACCAATGGTTTATGTCTTGTTTCATGATATCATTTGAAACTTGTTATATCCTAAAGGTATCATTATATACTTTGAAAGGGACTATATTGTTACTCATGCTGGAGATAAATGAGAACCTGTATTTAACTACCACTGATTCTACAATAGAAACTGCAGACCTCGACTGATAGTATTGTTAATATACTTGGTTGAAGAGTTACTTCTTGATCTTCTATTATACCCCTTTGAACCCCCTTGATTCTATGCAGCGCTCACCTCTTGCCAAGCCATCAGGCCACCTGCTACTATTATACATGAAGTGTGATTAGCACGCTAGGTGTGAACACATTACAGTATCTGTCTTGATCATGATGGGTAATGTGGGGTCAAACCGTTGTGGTATCAATATTGTACTATGTTATTTCGATATGTTGTCCAATGCTGGTTGTTCCTTTTCTCCTAATTCCTACCTAATTCCTTTCCTTGCTGTATCATAGAGCAGCTTAGCTGCTGTAACGGGGGAACCCCTAGGAAGATGGATCCCAAGGTTGCGACCGCACCAAACAACTTCAAACTTATCGCCAAAAGTTCACACAGATGTAAGAGTAAAGTAGACGGTAAAACTTAATATCGTTAAGCCTGACGCTTCACTCAATTAAGGTCTCGAGAGGATTGATTGTTGGAGTAGGAGAGTTCTCGCATAGACTTTCAGGTAGTTTTATCTTATGCCAGAAACTCCCCCATCAGTTTACTCCAACTATTCGAGCACACCCTTCTCCGCTAAGGGCGGTCCGACACGTCTCCTGACACCCCCTTCGGGCATGTATGTGTCGACCCGCTCTAGTCGGCGTTCACCATATGTGCATATCGTTTCTGCGGCGCATTTCCATTCTGCCCGCCGGAGTGAAAACCTCTGCGCATCGGGGACTTGCCAGTGGCTAACTGTCAAGACCCCTTGCTGAACTAGACTATCTATGACACCCTTCCCATGCGCGTTGATTTCTTCTTGACGCCGGAAGCTACCGTGAGCGGTTTATCTATCTACTATTTACGAGTCTCGGGCTTCCGGTGTCTTCCGCAGGGTACGGTGGTCCAGGAGTGATCCAATGGGCGCTACCCACGACCACTACCTCGGATACACCTTACCTGCGGTAGGAATCATGCTTTTAGTGTCTCTGCACTTCCCTCTCAGAGCCTATGGCGTTGGGGACATCCTTGGGCGTGGTAGGTGCAAAACGTTCCCAGTCGTCCCGGCACCACCCGGGACTACCTTCGGGACCCCCACGGTTAACTCCCGTTAACTCCGTCAGTTTTGGTCCGTTTTACTCCGAACAACTTGGAGGAGGTACTCCACCTTCCACCCTATGCCCCCTTATATATCCTGCGAACAGCTTACGGTCGACCGGACGGCAGCAACGTATACGGTGTTGCAAGCGGGTCTCCAAAGATCCCTCTTTGCTAGACTGCACACAACTACGCAACCGTTTGCCCATGACGTCCGGGCCTCAAGGCGGGGCCGGAGGGGCATGATAGGAATAATGTCTTCAATTTACAGCTTCTTCGTAGCTGCGTAGCTCGCCCAATAGCATCTCCCGGAACCCCAGATTCCAGTATTATGCATGGCTTCGTGTGACAAACATTCCAGTCATTTTTCCCAAACTCCCCGAGGGACTTCGTATTGGCAGGTAGGGTAACTCAGGTCCTTGAACAGGGTAATCCAAGCCTCAAGGCAGGGTAACCCTGTTCTGAGGGTAGGGTAATCTTGTCCGGTGGACAAGTGGATTTTCTCCTGTTACCCTGTCTATCCCACTTCCGGGGATAGACACACTCGGCCTTTCTCTAGTTACCCAGCCTAGCTGTGTATTGGCCCTTCATAGGTCCCTAAGTACGCTGACACCAATCTTGGGCGTAGCCATGTACCTAAATACTTGTGTCCACTAAGTCTGCTCATCTCGGAGCCCGGGCCATCAGGTCTCCGTAGGTCAAGTACTCACTTGCCTGCCAGTTCCTACCAGTTCGCCTCCGGGCTACCTGTATGGGTGTAGGTTCCGGCTACCATAGCTCCTGTATGCTGGGTCGTTACAGCTACTTAGCTGAACCATTGCTTAAATCGTTAATAGAAGTTGTAGAAGGCTACAAAGCGTTCCATGCCTTTGACCATTGCTGGTTCTTTCCCATCGCCGACAGCCACCATTTTGCCTGGATCAGCTCCTACCACTTCTGGGTTGACAATAATTCCTAGATATTCAACAACGTTCCCATGGAAGTCCTATTTTAAAGGCTTTAGTTTGACCTTGGCTTCTCTTAATGCCTATGATACATTCCAGATATCTTGGTAGTATTGTTCCCTATTGTCCAAAAACATGAGTATAGGTTCTCGGTATATGATGCAGGATATATCCAGGTACTTGCTCAACTGGGAGTTGAGCTACTATTGGAAAGTTCCTGCTGCATTTCATAATCCAAAGGGAATAACTGGGTACTCGTATAGTCTATATTAGGTCGTGAAAGCTTTGTTCCACTTGTCTCCTTTGGCTATCCATATATTGTATTATATGTCCTTGATATTCAACTTTGTATAATATTTGGCCTATTCTAGGCAATCCAATACTTTATTGATCAGTGGTAGATGTTATCTGTCACTCTCTAATACCACATTCGGTTCCCTGAAATCCATAAACAGTCTCGATTTCATATTATTATTCTTAACGAATAGGATGGGTGCCCTTAGTGAGCAGGACAATAGTCTCATTCAGTGTCGCTTGAGGTTCTGTTAGAGGTATTCCTTTACTACTCTCAACTTCTCCTTTCTTAATGGGTAGAGCTTTATGAAAGCTGCTGCCTTTCCTTCCTCGGGTTCAATCTGAGGGTCTTCACTTTTGTTTTCCAGAAGATCTGCACTTTAGTTTTCTTTAAACATGTTGTAGTAATTGTGATATTCTTGCAGAAACAGTTTCTTCAAAGTCAGCTGTTTCCTTCTGGCTTCTTCCTTTAGTGCTAGCCACATACTGATCGCTGACGCTTCTGCGATAATTCGTCTTTCTTCCTCTTTATTCCATTTCAGTATCCATGTCTGCTCCCCCACTTGACCGTGTTGACCGAAGGCCTTTGCGGGTATGAAGGATCTTCTCCTGGTTTCTCTGCGGTCATGGTGGTAGTGTTGCCACCTGGAGTTCCTAGTCTGGTGCTGCCACATCTGTCATCACCTATTTGCATCGGATCCTTATTCTATAACTCTTGCATTTCCGGAGTATTTACATGTTGGATAATCAGTGGACCTATATGATCCCATTTTTGGATTGAATAGTGCTTATCCTTCAGGTTTATTAGCAGGATGTACATCTCGCCCCTGTAGTCGATATAAAGTACTCCGGTGCCTGTGGTAATTCCGCATTGGGTGGCCATACCACTGTCTAGAGTGATTCGTACATAGGTACCTGGGGGAAGTCCTACTAGAATTCCAGTTGATATCATTGTTTGGCCCCTAGTGGAGATCATCATACCTTTAGGACTGTACAGGTTGTTTCCCGGCCTTCATACATCCTCTGGTTGGTTTTTCGATATCTTGGTATAACCTTTATATTCTTATGTCTTTGTCTTAAGGTATTATTTCTTCATGTTCGATGTTCATATAGAGCATCTGTGTCCTCAGGTTTTCTCCTATTGTTTATTCTTCAAGGATCCCCTTGATTAGTGGAGAAGTTTCCAAGCACATCTGTGTGCAGAGTTCATTGTTGGTGTTGGTTTAGCCTTTTTCCCAATCGATATTCAGATTGTGCCACTTTAGCCACTGCATTCCTAGTATAGTGTTATGCTTCTACAGGTGTGCTACTTGGAATACCATGGGTTCATGGTATGACCCTATCTCCAATACTGCCTGCACCATATAGGTGATTGGTCCTGCTTTGCCCTATTCTCCACTGACCACATATATGCCTCTTAGTTTCTTTATCTTCTTCCAAAATAATCCCTGGGTTTCACAAAACTTACTGTCAAGGAAATCCTCAGTTGCTCCTGAGTCAAGCATGGTGTTCATTTCCATGTCCTTGTTTGTTGTGCATACAGTTATGTTAATCATAAAATGTTCCTTGTTGTTATCATCACTGTCTGGGTTGTTGATTGTGACCTTGTTGTCTTGCATTGTTGATATGTGTACAATGCTGGTAGGTTTACCTTATTCATTGTCCCTGAGACTACTCGTTGCTGGGGACTTTACTTGTTTGAAGTCTCCTGCTCATTCATCCTCTGCGCTGTGTCTTTTGCTTTGATCTTTGTTTCCTTTTACAAAGCATTTTAATCAAGTATCCTTTCAACCTGGATCCAAGGCAAGAGTTCTCCTTTCTTCTCTTTTGGTATTCTTTGTCCAATATTCTTTGCAATTGTGTCTTCCTTCTTCTGGCCGCATCCAAGTCTATTGGGTCTCGAGCCTGTGATCACTGCAGTGTATTTGCTGCCCCATATGTGCCATTGTTGTTTAGCCGCATGGTTTGTCATACCATTTCTGCTATTCTGATTGGAGGTGCCAGACCCAGCTGATCTTGTCTTCCTTGTCAACAGCCCATACCACAAAGTTCTCCATTGTCGAGTATGTGCAGTCTAGGTCTTTCTAACAGTCTTGAAGCCTCTTAATACTTGCCTGTAGCAGAGTGTGGAATCCTGTTTTGTTGGTATAGTCCGCTTCCACCACTATTATGCCGAACTTGTACTGGAAGTCAGGGAAGTTATTATTCCCTTGCTTCATCTTGTAAAGTACAAGTTGAGCCGTGTCCTTAGCATTCCAGTCACCGGACCATGTCCTAAGACTTTCCTTCAACTATACCCCTATTGCCTATTCTGTGGCCTGCCTTTCTTCGACATAAGGCAGGATCCGTTGACCAGTAACTTCTGTCAACCAAGATTCTGCGTAGTCTATCTTTATCATGTCTTTGTCTTTACTGTACCCCTTGACCTTGAAGTACTGTTCTAGTTGGCTGAAGACTGCTCACAGTTTTCCCCAATCCCCCTTAAAGAGATCCAGTACTTTTGCTTCAGATCTTGAGCCCGTGTGGGCATTGATAGCTACTTGGAATCTTGTCACTTGATCCTCTGACAGCATTAAACCTTGTGTGGTTGGCCCTATTGGGGCTACTGGCACTTCTGCTACAGCTATCCTTAGTGGTCATAGTATTCCTTTTGGGGAACTGTGGGGGTGTGAAGTTAGTTCTGGTATAACTGGGCTCGGAGCTCTGGAGGGTTGGTTTGCTACTTTGTGTAGTGCATCGTATATCAGTCCTAGGTCTCGCGTTTTGTACATGAGATCTATATCTCATTGGTTGTCTCATGTAAATTCCGGGTTCCTTGGTATTGCAGTTTTGTGGTCATTGTCTGTCACAAAAGATGCAACGGAATATTACAGTTTCCCACTACGCGGTGTACTCAGGACAAGTAATGACCTTCATCTTGTGAACTACGCCGTAATGTGTCCCAGTGCTCCTTAAGTCTCTGGGCCCTGTCTTGGTATTCTTATATGAGAATTAGTTTCTCACCACGGCAAGAGTCGCGGTCTTTATATAATTGGGTTGGACCATGTAGCATATAGGTTCCTGACTCTGCTCATGCCAAGCTTGCAGCGGCAAGGCACTGCAACCCCGGAAACTTCACTGGCTTAGCTTTCCGAGCCACTCACCCTGATTGCCCCACAGCTCAACCTAGGTTTGCAGCTCAATGTAAGATTGTAGTTCAATGCAATTTTGTGGCTCAATTTTGTAGCTCAACATAGAATTGTGGCTTGATATCTATCTGTGGTACAATCTTATTTTAATGTGTTTTTCAATATTGAGAATTATGAATTTATCATTCTATAAGACTACTATCCATTTATTTTCCATATCCTTACCAGTCTTTTAATACCAGTGACAAGTAACTTGGAAATTTTCATTTTATACATTAGAATATTGCATCTTGCTTTAATGCAAGCCTTCATCCCATCAAGCAATGGTTTTCGCTCTGCCCTCTCTGCTCTCTTTTTTGCATTTCTAGCCTACTGTAACTGTTTTTCAGCTTTTTCTACCTCCAAATCCTCTTGTCTTTTAACCATCCATCTTGCTTCAGCATCATACAGCACTCTACCCTTTTGAATCTAGCGCTAGTTTTGGGCCCTACTTCTTGCACTTTGTGCCTGCTCTGATGCCCCTGTATGTTCCAGGTGCTCAATATCCAAGGTACCTGACTGTGCCTGTGCTAAACCACCTTGCAGAACTAACTTCAACAATCACTGCAAACATGGTGCCAGGTCCAATGCATCATGATGAAGTTCTTTAGCCTGCCTCTTTAATGTCGGAATCATAAGAGAAATGGTGTTCTTATTTTCGACTGTGGGTGTCAGTGGTCCATTGCTTGCAACACCAGCTTCATGTAGCTTTTCAAGTACAATATCTGGCTTGAATAGAATAAGACCACAAGCATGGAAGACTGATTGAATAGTCGATGACTTAAAGGTTTTCTGGTGGATTGAATTGATCTTGTCAAGGAATTCTACTTTGTCAAAGCCCTCACATCCTGTTCGAGTGGCTGCCTCAACTGCCTCAGTATGATAACATTTATATGGTTGAAAAATCACAACTTCTAACGGCTGTAAAAGGTGACTGGTATGAGGTAGAAGGTAGAACACAATGATCGTATATAAATCACAGTAGTGGAAAAACTGCTCTGTACAATGGGATCCAAACCCATCAAGGATTAGAAGACAGTAGATGCCAATCTGGGCTCAAGGTGAAGAGAGGTTGAAGTGCTCTAGCCAGTTCATTGTCAAATCATCCTTGTTGTATCCAGTCTCAGAAGTAGTGACCACATAGTTATCAGGTAGACTGGTTGTGGTATACCATGACTCTTGGTGTATAATACCAGGAATAATTATCATAGGAGTCAGGACAGTTCCATTTCTACAAATTGTTTCACAGACAGTAACAAGCTCTGTGTTTGTAGAACTTCCCAAGTATGCCTCTCAATTTGGGTCCCTAGTAATGATCCGCTGCTCCTGCCCAAGACCAATATGAAATCCAGTTTCGATGAAGTTGTACTTATCACCATTCTGGATTGAGTACTTGTTACGAATTGTCTTGTATTTGTTAAACCAATTGCAGATATCACCTGGATCAAGTGCATTCTTGCGGTTGGCATTGATTATAGGTTGTTTTCGAACAAAGTAAGCGGGATTGCAAGATAGGAATTGGCATGCCCAATGCTCACTAATGGTCAGGGCCGGTGAAGGACCAGTATATGCATTTTGCCAAATTGTATTTGCACAACTAGTGGCTATTTGCCAGCGTGCACTTGTTCCAATAGTGTCTAATCAGTCCAGATATTGACATACTGCCAATTCTTGATCATCGGAGAGCTTGTGATTGGCTCCTACTCTTTCTTGCTTAGACAGGCAACCTTGCCATCTGTGTCGCAGTCAAGGTTCGGGAACTTTGTATCAGTAGGCGACAGCAGCTATGTTTGGGAAATCTTCTCCAATAGTTTGAAGATATGTGATAGCTGCTTGAATGCAAACTTCGATGTCTTTGTAAGGCTCTACCCGCTCACTAGGTAGTATGAAAGATGATACTGGAGGCATGACAGATGTCAATGTCGGTGGTATTGGATTTAAGAATATGATATCAAACTACTGGATAAAACCATCTTATATAGTGTTAAAAATGTTGCTAATAATATAGAAATTTAAATCTATAAAGCTATATCAAGTCCTGAAGCTGTTTTGAACCATAATTGTTAGAAATATTTTATTTTTACAGAACTATTAAGCACTCTTGAACTGTAATGGTTTTTACCTGTTCAGCCATAACACTTTATTGAACTACAATGGTTTATACCAATTTAGCTATAAAGCTTTATTGAATTACATTCCTTCAAGTTAATTGAGCTTTCTTAATTCAAGTTCATTGAGCCATTATACTTCATTGAGCTCTCATATTCCAATGAGCCACAATTCTATGTTGAGCCAGAAAATTGAGCCACAAAATTGCCTTGAGCTACAATCTTATGTTGAGCTGCAAACTTGTATTGAGCTGTTGGGCACGCAGGATGAGTGCCTCTAAAAGCTGAGCAAGCGAAGTTTCAGTAGTTACAGTGCCTTAGCACTACAACCTTGGTATGAGTATGTCTTGCCTGCATAGGACAAAGGTTTGAAGTGTTAAGGTTTTTGTATAGTAAGAAACAGAAGGCTACAAATAGGAAATAACAAGAGATGGTTGTATCAAGAGCTAACCTATCTGCGACAACCCGGCCTTTACAAAGACCTCTTCCTGCAACCCTAACCCTGCCATGGTCCAAAACTGAGGTCAGGTGCGAAATCAATCATAATATTACCAGACCCAACTGGGTCATATGCACAAAATATAAAACAATCTCCAGACCTCTGTATGAGGTCATGTGCAAAATATAAACAAGTCTACCTTGCCGGTAAGCCTTACTAGCAAGTCTAAACCCTTCTCATGATGTCAATCGTATGTCCTGCGAGAAATGTAAATCAAACATAACAAACCACACCACCTACGAATGAGGTCATGTATGAAATATAAACAAGCCCTATAACCTGCCCATGAGGACATATGCAAAATTATAACTTAATCCCATGACCTCTAATAAGGTCATATGTGAAACCTGTTCCTTACTTCCGTCATCTGGCTAGTGCTCCCCTAGCCCGATAATAAGACTTTTATATACATTGAGTCTTCCAGTCTGAAATCTACTTGTCAGGGCTTGTAGACTATCGCTGGCCCAGTTTGCTTTTCCTATCCAGTGTCTTATGTGGTGGTTCTATTTCCAGTCCTTGGTCATGAAGTACCCCAACTACTAGTACTACTTCTTGCTAAGAATTGCAACTCCATTTATATCCACATTTATCTCTTTGCTTTTCTGTGTCTTGATATTGATGCATTCGGCCTTTCCCAGTGTAAAACAGTTGCCTAACTACTGCGCTTGGTCATTCACCATATCTATGGTTATTTGGTGTACCTCCACCTCCTGCTACCAATCCTGGTAATATGCCACTATAAGAAAATTGTTCATAGAGGTTAGAATCTGGGTGATGGCGCCCGGTGTGCCTACCATTTCCAGTTTTGCTAGTTCTCTTACACTTATGAGGAAAAGGATGAGAGAGAGGCATAAGTCCTAAGGTATACTCCTGTCAGTTGCAAACCCCTGAGAGTTTTTCCCATTAAACTAGTAGATTATAGTTCTTCCGGCTGCCCAGTGTCAGACACACTATCTGAGGTGCTGGTTATTTTTCTCCCAGGTTTTGCAGACTTCCTCAACCTGAATGTGGTCAAAGGCATCCTGTATGTCCCAGATGGTAAGGCATACACATGGCATCTTCACCTTAGTTAGAAGCATATTTTTTGCTCGCATTGTATCTCTGATACCCGATTTCTTTCTGACTTCCTACATGTTGTCATATAGCAGGCCATATTTGTCCATCTTCTGGGCTGCCACTCTCTCCAGAACTTTGGCAAGCATGCTTTGTAGTTGTATCAGCCCCTAGCTTTTTGCCTCTGTATATGTCGACTTGTTCACTTTTAGGATCAGGATTGTATGGCTCTTTGTGCAAGTTATTAGCATACTGACCATCTACTCTCCATTCATCATATTTATGAAGAGAGTCTCCCTGGCTCTTCTACATTCCTTCACCGGCCCTCTCAAAATGAGATCTAGGCCCTGGATAGTACTGTTTGATGACTCTTTTTGTGCCATGTCTAGTATGCTACTCTGCAATAGTATTGGGGGTGTCAGTGGCTTAGTGCTCATGCACTAGTCTTCCTCTCAATACAGGACCTCCTGCAGCTCCACTACTACTGTAACGGGGGCACCCCTAGGAAGATGGATCCCAAGGTTGCGACCGCACCAAACAACTTCAAACTTATCGCCAAAAGTTCACACAGATGTAAGAGTAAAGTAGACGGTAAAACTTAATATCGTTAAGCCTGACGCTTCACTCAATTAAGGTCTCGAGAGGATTGATTGTTGGAGTAGGAGAGTTCTCGCATAGACTTTCAGGTAGTTTTATCTTATGCCAGAAACTCCCCCATCAGTTTACTCCAACTATTCGAGCACACCCTTCTCCGCTAAGGGCGGTCCGACACGTCTCCTGACACCCCCTTCGGGCATGTATGTGTCGACCCGCTCTAGTCGGCGTTCACCATATGTGCATATCGTTTCTGCGGCGCATTTCCATTCTGCCCGCCGGAGTGAAAACCTCTGCGCATCGGGGACTTGCCAGTGGCTAACTGTCAAGACCCCTTGCTGAACTAGACTATCTATGACACCCTTCCCATGCGCGTTGATTTCTTCTTGACGCCGGAAGCTACCGTGAGCGGTTTATCTATCTACTATTTACGAGTCTCGGGCTTCCGGTGTCTTCCGCAGGGTACGGTGGTCCAGGAGTGATCCAATGGGCGCTACCCATGACCACTACCTCGGATACACCTTACCTGCGGTAGGAATCATGCTTTTAGTGTCTCTGCACTTCCCTCTCAGAGCCTATGGCGTTGGGGACATCCTTGGGCGTGGTAGGTGCAAAACGTTCCCAGTCGTCCCGGCACCACCCGGGACTACCTTCGGGACCCCCACGGTTAACTCCCGTTAACTCCGTCAGTTTTGGTCCGTTTTACTCCGAACAACTTGGAGGAGGTACTCCACCTTCCACCCTATGCCCCCTTATATATCCTGCGAACAGCTTACGGTCGACCGGACGGCAGCAACGTATACGGTGTTGCAAGCGGGTCTGCAAAGATCCTCCTTTGCTAGACTGCACACAACTACGCAACCGTTTGCCCATGACGTCCGGGCCTCAAGGCGGGGCCGGAGGGGCATGATAGGAATAATGTCTTCAATTTACAGCTTCTTCGTAGCTGCGTAGCTCGCCCAATAGCATCTCCCGGAACCCCAGATTCCAGTATTATGCATGGTTTCGTGTGACAAACATTCCAGTCATTTTTCCCAAACTCCCCGAGGGACTTCGTATTGGCAGGTAGGGTAACTCAGGCCCTTGAACAGGGTAATCCAAGCCTCAAGGCAGGGTAACCCTGTTCTGAGGGTAGGGTAATCTTGTCCGGTGGACAAGTGGATTTTCTCCTGTTACCCTATCTATCCCACTTCCGGGGATAGACACACTCGGCCTTTCTCTAGTTACCCAGCCTAGCTGTGTATTGGCCCTTCATAGGTCCCTAAGTACGCTGACACCAACCTTGGGCGTAGCCATGTACCTAAATACTTGTGTCCACTAAGTCTGCTCATCTCGGAGCCCGGGCCATCGGGTCTCCGTAGGTCAAGTACTCACTTGCCTGCCGGTTCCTACCAGTTCGCCTCCGGGCTACCTGTATGGGTGTAGGTTCCGGCTGCCATAGCTCACATATGCTGGGTCGTTACAACTACCTAGCTGTATTCCCCTTCAGTTGTGACATCTCTCCTCAGTAGAGGTAGTAGGGGGTGCTTTGTTGGTCTCTGTTTGAGTACTTCTATACACTTGGGATATGTTTCCTCTCGCAGTGCTTTCTCGAACACTACCAGCTTGGCTTTGACAATCCCCTTTTTGTACTTCACTTTGAACCATTTGAATCTTTCTGACTTTATGACCTCTCTTAGGCATCTCAGTACCTCTTTTCTTTTGGCCTCGAGGTCGTGGCTCCTGAAGGCTTTTGCCTTCAGTCTAGCCCTTGGCATGTACTTCAGTACTATAGCTGTCAGTCTGTTTTGCACCGCTGCTAGGTCATCATTGTTTTCCCCCAGCAGGAGGTGTTCTGTCTTAATCGCCACCCAGTCTGCCTCGTTGTACCTAAGTGATGCTTCTTCTGATACTTTCTATATAATACTCATGCTAATTACTATTGACTAATAGTCTACCACTGCAATGTCTAAATATTTCACATCAATCTCTATCCTATTGTTTACTATTACCACATTGGTCCTTGTGCCTTTTCGGTTGGACTTCTTGGGTGAGTGTGTTATCACATCTTGGTTCCGAACGCTCAGGTTTCTTTCTCTCCTCTATTTATACAGCTTGGTGCCTACCACATTTCTGCCATTAGACCACTTCACATGTCATACAATAAGGTCACTGACAACTAGGTTCTCTTGTCCACCATTGTGTCACTTATGCTGGAGTTTCAAGTTATTTGTTGATGGCCCTTAGTATTCAAAGGTGGTCTCGGTTCTGCTTATCCATACCATGTAGTATTGCGAGCTAATTCTCGCTATAGTGAATATCACTACATATTTACTTTTTTATATATATGGCCCTGCGGTAATTTTTTCACCTCAGTGCTGGTGTAATATATGCATTCTTCCAAATGATGGCAAGAATTATTTTCTCGCAGTTCTACTGCCAGTGTATATATTTTCAGATTGAATATTAGAGAGAAGTTCTGCTACTTAGTAACAATGTTGATGAACCTGCCAACCTTGTTATATAAGATATCCCCATTTACCATATCTAATTATTCACTTTGCGGTTTGCCTCTGTTGGAGGTATTGTGTTTTTGGCGGATATGAGTTCTGGTAGAACTAGGGCTAGGGGTATTGCCCTGGTCCCAGTTGGACAGTATCTATTACCCATAAAGTTTGATATTTCTCCAGAGCTCATACATCTCCTAACCATGTGTGAGCACTATTTCTTCTTACCCACTACGTACTTGGTTTGGGGGCATCAGTGGTCCCTGGTATAGTGGTCTTGAGCTCAGAACTTGTACCTGTAGTTCACTCAATAGTCGGCTCCATGGTGGCTGTATTGCAAGCACCTCTGGCAAAAGATGACAATATCTTTACAGACATACTCCCAGAACATGCATCTTACCTGGCACAGTGCTATGGCTGGGTTCTACTTAGCTTGTTCTCTTTTCATCCGCTCCATGCTTTCTACCTACAAAATTGTCGCGGACTTTCTTTTTACCCCCACCTTGTGGACTTTCTGGAACTTGATCCACTTCAACTAGTCCATCTTGTGTATATTGAAGTTGTAGAGCAGGATCTCATGCTCGAGGCGGTTTTATGCTATACGGTCGATGTCTCTGCTTTCTAGTTGCTAGTCATCCTCGCCTAGCAGGATACCATTTAGGACTATGTTTATAGTTGGCATATCTACTACTATATTGAAGCCAAAAATGTTCAGCTTACTTAGTGCTTTAGTTATCACAGGTTTGTCTTTTAGAGCTGGTTCTACTGGGATGCTCTCCTTAGTCGTAACTACCAGCCTATCATTCTTGTTAAATTCTGTATACCCAAAGCCGACCCTGAAGGCTGTATTTACTGTATCCTTTACCATGACTGTTGTAACCCCTGGGGCTCATATACTGTGGCCCTTCTCCACCAATTTAATCAGCAACCTCCTCCATCTCACATGTAGTGTGGATAGTGCTAAGGTGGTAGCGGTCTTCTTCCCAATACCTCTGGCGGTATCACAGTTCTTCCCGCTTGTTGAAATAAGGTGGAACCTGTCCACCTCTATGCTGGCCTGCATAATAGCGACTCATGTCTGTTCTGTATTGGGTTGTTCAGGTCTAAGCCATGCGATGCTGTCCTCCTGTGAAAGTGTCTCCTGGTTTAGCGAAAGCAAGTGGGGTTTATATATTGAGCCTTCAGTTGGTGCTGGGTATTTGTTGCCCTGGGGTAGTGGGAGGTCGTTTCACTATAGTGGATGTGCTGGGGCCAGGCACTGGCCTTGGTGGTGGGCTCAGTACAGGGTACGCTATCTGGCCCCAAACTGGCATTTGTCTCTGAGTGGTGGTTCCCATGTGAACAGGTATAGCCACTCTGGTGGTTTCTTGTCTATCGCTATGCTTCCTGATGGACCCCAATACCCTGGCTTCTATTGCTTCCTGTTTTTGGGTCATCACTTTTTTCTAGAGAGTTTTCTAACATTATGAGCAGGTGTAGGATTGACCTGCCTCTTGCTTGTTCTTTCAGCCTACTCATGTACCGGACTGTATTCTCAGAGGTTGCCATTGTGGTTACTTAAGAATACCTTAGGCTCTGGCTTTGTGCCTATTGTGTCAGGGGTGGATTGCGATCTTGTGCTTGTGGCACCATTCCGAGGCAATGAAATTGGGAGGGGAATTGGGTTTGGGTTCGGGTAGGGGTTGGGGTTCATATTGGGCCAGCTGTGAGTTTTCCTATAGGTGTCCCGGAGATTTGATAGGTCTCATTCTGGGATGAGAAGCTGACCAATTTTCGGGCCAGTTCTCTTGTTGCATATTCACTGTCTCCGAGCCCTATTCCATTACTGCTTCTCCCATCTTCTAGTGCCATTGCTCCATCCAGGAGGTTGGGCTTGGGTTCTTTGGTCCTTCTCCTAGTTGTTATTGGGGTGCTGAGCTGCTCGGGTGGCGAGAAAGCTGTAATATTGATATGGTTCCGGCCGTCTATACTGAGCACCTCAGATTTTGCAACACGGGACGGCTTGGCACTAAGGATTATGTATATAGGTTCAACTCCTCTCAAGTTCTTAGTTTTTAGAGCATTTCTTTACCCACAGTAATTTTTGAAAGCAATAAATGATTATAGATATAAAACCCATAGACAAGTCTCAGACACTTAATGTATTCTAGTATTATTCAATACTCTATTATTATCTCTCAATAAAACCAGTATGGCTTGAATATATCAAAAATAACCCTAAATCCATGGGGAATTGAACTAAGCTCCACAATTTTAATTTGTAGCTGAATGCCAAGGCGTCCCCTGTTGCAAAATCTGGGCTGCTCAGTATAGATGGCCGGAACTATACCAGAATAAGGCCTTCTTGGGATGTATAAAAGGATGAAGCCACTGCTCCTAGTTCTGCTAGGGTATCTGTATCTACATTGTCTACAATTTCGTTGCCAAACACCTTGCTCAGTACAGTCCTAAAGCCTGGCATGTAGGCTTGAATCGGTGTGCAAGATACCGTATTTAGGTGAGGGCCACAGAGGTTTATAAAGCAGGTTTGCAGACAGCCCAGCTCAGTTCATACCACTAGAAAGATACTTCTAGGGGCCAAGATCTTTCCACCAACATTTATGATAAAGTTTTTGCAGTTCCTGTTATGAACAATGCATGAAAAGAGTGGGAAAATGGACTCTAGCATTACCCTATACAGGGAGCTAGGGGGAAGGGGGTTAAGGGAGCTTCCAGGACCCTCCAGCGGGAAGGGAATAGCAGGTGAATGGGACATGGTGTGGATTCAAGGTCATCTTCTGGCCAGTGCCTTTTCCCCAAGTGTTTGGAAGCCTTGGGGCTGGAGCCTTTGATTGGCTCACTATCCAAGAGGGGAGGGTATCTAGAGTGAGGGGGTGGTGTTGCTAAAAGCACTGGAAAGTTGGGTATACTGGAGGAAAAAATAAGTTGTCAGGTTCTTGGCACAGTCTTAGGTCTGGGAGCGGAATTCCCACTTCGATGTACCGGATTTTCTTTCTTTCTCCCGCAGGATAGATGGACGGATAGACCGGAATCATGTGATATCACTCAGTACCACTGCATGGTAGTAATAGTTATTGCATCCCACGGCCAAAGAATGATACTGTATGGCCAGTGATTCCACCAGTTCGCAAAGGTATCCATGTCGGTAGATGGTGGAACTATATCATAATTCGAGTGGGCCACCCAGCACCGGGTGTGCTATACTCGTACAGTGCAGTAATTGTCAACATATCAGACAAACGTATAGGCTAACCAGAGTTCTCGTTTGTGGACTTTATAGCGTTCTCCTCTATCCATTCATCCATCAATCCACCTGTTCTCCCCTATGATGGCCACCAAAAATTCCCAACACGAATACACAAAAAAAAATGCAGAATCAATACAAAAAACTCCGCCCCTTCCAAACCCGTTATCATACAAGGAAAGAATACCCAGAATGTCTTATGAAGCGGGCCAATAAGCAAACAAGACAAAATAATATATACACAAACAAGCTCTTTGGTTATCATGCTCAATTATCATTTCTTAAAATTTAATGTCAAAAGGTGGACGTTTTCTCTCTTTCTTCTTTTTTCCAACAAAATAAAAACAAGTAAAAACGACAAATTTCGTCTCTCCTAAGACCTCCCGCTCCAAGGACTAACGACCACTCCATTTGGCGGCGTAAACTCTTTGGATCTGCCCGTACCATTCATTTGTTCCTTCTCGGTCTTTTCCCTTGTGGGGTCAATCATGAAGCGGATGGTGCCGTGGGTTCCGCGCTCGATGGATACGACTGTGGATGGGGTGGGCTCCGCCGGAGAGGTGTTTAGGAAGTCTCGGCTTGGGTGGATGTAGTGGTTGTTGTTATTGTTGTGGCTGCTGGTGCTATTAGAGCTGGTTCCATTCTGGCTTATGTGGCCGTTTGTGTAGGGTGTTCGTTCCTTGTTCAGCTGGATGCGCTGTGTGAGGTAGACGTTGCTATCGTAATTCAGTCCGACGATAGTTTGGACCCTATGGCTGGTGTATAGCTCCAGGAGGTCATCAATTACGGCTAGTTTTTGATTTTGCATCGTATTAATTTTTTGCTTCTCATCCGGATCCTATGAATACCGGACATTAGGGAACTCACAGAGCACAACCTCCCGACTCGCCTCAAATCGCTCATACTCGATCTCGACCCTCCGATCCTCCAGCCTCATCGCAAGATCTAACGAGGCGAGAGCAAGAACATGCGGGGTGGCCTTCAACGGCGAAAGCGTCTTGTACACGTCCACGGATATATCCCACGCCAACTGCGTGAGTGCCTTCGAGCATCCAAGCTTCTTGGCAAATTTGATGAGAAACGGCTGAGCATGTCTATATCGGAAGTCAAAAGATGAGGACTCAAGAATAACGCGCTCAATCCCGATGATACGCTTTACTGTGTCGTCCAGAATCTACCCCTCATCAGCAATCGCCTGACTGCAAGTGGTAAAAGGAGCGTCAGAAGCCCACCGAGGAATCAGAATTGATCGGCTCAAGCTGCGGGTGCCGCATATTGTAGCTAGTAGCGAGGATCTCCCTCGATTTCTTCAATGTGTCCTCGATCTTGCATGCCACGAAGAGCGCTGCTGCTGCCACATCCTAGGTTTTCTTAATCAGCACTCGTGTACCCGCCTGCTGCAATCCTAGAGCCAAACACATACCACGTACTGCTGTTCGGAGTAAGGATTCCGGGAAAATAACCGCGATCGATGGTAGAGTATCATGGCAGTAGCCATTGTTCGAATGGGACTGCATCGTCGGTCAGGAGCGAGAACAATTAGCTGTTGACACATTTGCTAGGAGGGCGAGCAAAAAACAGAAGCAAGAAAAAACCCACAACTGCAGGGCATGCCCAACCTGCATGATCCAGGCGCAAGCATTTAACCTCGCGGTGATTTCCTTCGCCTCCGTTTGCGAGTCCTTTCGTGAGCGTTCCTCAATCTGCTGATCCGTCAGATATGGTCGTGATCGTTGAATGTAGGTGTTGCTAAAGCTTTGTGAATGAGTGGGGCTCGGGGATGTCGAGCTCCGTGGGGGGGCCGGCTGGGTGCTGTGCATCTCTGGTGGAGATTGTGCGATTCGTAGTCTGTCGTTGGGAATTCTGCCCATGGGGTCTGCGTGATGTAGAGTTAAGCTCGCTGGTGGTGGGACAGAGTTTGTCAAATCTGTTTGTTCTTCCGCCTTGGCGTTCATCGGGTCCAAATCTTAAACCTACTCGCACCCTTGTGCTCGGGTGGAGGGTATGTCGTACCCACTAAATTACCTTTCTAGGCTTAGCTTGTTTTTTTTTGGTCCGGGTAACCGCGCTGTTATGTTCATCGTCAGATTTCCATTGTGGCTATGCCGGCAGTGAAAGGGGAGTGCAGGGAAGGACCGTGATTTGTGTTGGCTGATCCCTCTCGTGAATAGCTTTCGTGCGTTCACCACAGCCAGGTGCGACTGTACCCCTTAAGGGCACAATATCAACAACATACCTTTCAATTGCTCAGGTAAGCTACTGGAATGCAGGTACTGGCAATTATACTGCAAGTCCCTAGGGTGCGTATACCGGGTCGGAAGTTGCTCTGTGGTTACTGTCTCTTCCGGCGTTGCGAGATTCCGGAGTCGCGAGAGTGGCGCTGCCACTTGCTGTCTTGGCAGCCAGGACTAGTTAGTTATCGGCACATGAGTTGTATCTTCTATTTACTCAACGCCGTACACCAATATCAAACACAAACAACACCAAGACAACATCTTCACAGTAGCAACACATTTCATTCCCTCTTGCTGGGTGGACATGAAGGTAATTAAGCAGAAGAAGAAAGAAAGAAAAAGAAGTAAGTGCAAATTAACTTTTTTAAAAATGTTAATAAGCTAATAAAATTTAATCCAGCATTGCCTGATTCAGACTATCATGTTCGAATACATGCTTAATACTCTTATCATTACTGTCAGTGAACTCATCAGTCTTCTCACCATCCTGACCCAAATCACTTTGGTCAGTTCCCTCTAATTCTTCGCAAATAAACTCAGCTAACTGATCATCTAACAAGATAATCTTATTCCCTACCGCACCAACCTGGACCTTGATATCCTCAATTTTTCAGTGCAAAACTTCAAGACTCAGTCTAATACGAGATTGTGGATTCTATTCTTTTACTGATATGTTTTTGTTCCAGTTTGCGGGTTGGTCCTGTAGGTTTTCTCTTTGTTTAAGATGTCTTGTACTCTATAGTTGTAACTTTTAATATTCTTTACTAATAGTATCCATCCTCCAATATCGCAGATCGCCTGCTATAGCAAAGGCTGGTCCATGCGAGGGAATCTTCTTACATGCACATGGTTGATCATAAGCTTTTCATTTTGGTTCTTCAGCTTTTGGTTGAAGTCGTGCCTCCTTGGTTAGATGAATCTTTGCATGAGCAAATTGTGCAGAATAAATCAACTTGGTAAGCTTTGGCTTATGAACTCAAATCTGGGTTGGATCAAGCAAAGGATTGCAGGCTAACTAAAGTAGGTTATCGGTTAATTGTTTCAATAACTTTGGAGTTGTTGGTGTAGCTGGAATACCTGGTGATGGAGCCCATAAGGGTAGGGTTTGGGGTCAGCGTGCGCGAGTTCAAAGAAAGGAACTTGACTGATTCATTCGTGATATGGTGGCTTGGGTTTCACTGATATGAACTAGTTGGAATTGGGATTCGGTGGACTGTATAGGTAATAGACTCTGAAATGTTGTCTTCTTTAAGTTCAGGGGAGGTGGATCAGCATACATGACTTTAGGATTGGTATGCTTTACCGGGTTATATGCAGGAACTTTTTGCAGTACTATATATCTGTCTAGTGGGTTGATGCCTATTTTTGCAAAAGCCGATATAACATTTTGTACTGTGAAGGCTTTTTCTTGTGCCTGAGAGAGAAACTCCTAGAAGTTGACTTTTGATACTCCATAACTGCTATAGTAAAACTCTTTTTCCAGAACCTGTGCATAATAGTTCTTGTATGGTCCAAATTTTCCAACCTTAAAAGGTTAAAGAAGATTGGTACTATGTAGAAGTAGGCAAAATGCAATAATACTATTATTAATACAGTACTGTAGGAATCCATGGAATACATGAGATTCATGACTGTCAAATATGATCATTTGATACTGGCTCTCTGCTTTCTTTGCCGATAAGCTTTGGGGACTAAAGTGATGCTTTAGATAGCCTAATCCTATCTCCTTGTCCATCTATCCTTTTGGAGAATGGCCGCAAAGAACATCTTGTGGAAAGGGTAGAGTTAGACCAAACCATCCAACTTGGAATTCCTCTGCTTTCTAAATGATCATTGGACTAAGATTTCCTCCATCAGCTCATATGCCTTCAATCACAGTTACCATTTCTCGATTTCTATCTATTGTACATATAAGCAAAATAAAAATATTGTGGTTTATTAATTTATATACTAAAAAATCTTATTGCTCCATTAAGCCGTAATTCTCTCACATCAACCACAACCTTTTCTGAATGAGATGAGCCTATGCGAAATTCAATTTCATCAAAGTTGTATAGATTTTCTAGGTACACATTATGGTGGTATATAAGTGCAGTTAACTTGATTGATATTATTAGTTCTAAGCCATAAATGATAATATAAATAAAATTAAGAGAACATACACGATCAAAGTACAAATTATGTACAATTGGATTACTTGCCTCAACAGCACGGCAATTCTCAATCTGCTTGCTGAATACACTTACCATCTGATTATGGCATTGAATATACTTATAAACTCAGTGTCTTCTAATAATTCCTTCTGGCTTCTGTAATTATAGCAATACTAGTGCCATATCTCCTGCCATGCCATGTTGCACAGGCTGAAGCTATGAGCTCAACAAGCTACATCTATCCAGAATAGCTTTCTCCACACTTATTGTAAACTTACACTTTTTTTTTATACTCTCCTTCCTACTTCCAGGACCCCTGATTGCATGGCACAAGGTTGAATATACAATACTACAGGCTTTAGCAATCATCTTTCAATTCGGAGTCAGGCCATTGTGCAATTCTCTCTTGATACAGGTTATTGGTATATGTTCTTTTCCATCAAGCCTAAAGATTTCCAGAAGCTACAGGGGTTTTGAAAGAACAGGTATTTTATTTCAAAATGCATGATAGAGGATAAAGTATAATGGAAATTCAAAATGCTTTTATCAAAAGCACAGGCACTGCAATTTACTATGGATCCTATGCTATCATTTATTATACTTCATCTTTTGTCTTGAGGTTATCAGTTCTGTTATAGATTAAGTCTGGTCTTGGGATTATGCATACTTCCACGTTTCTGCAGCCACTCTGGTAACCCCAGAATCTTGCAATGCCGGAAGAGACTACAATGATATTATACAATTAAACATGTTGAGCCTATTCTTGTGAGTTATCACTTTCCTTAATATAGTTTAGTTCACATATGGGTGTCAATATAGGAAAATTGGCTAAATACCTTAAACCTGATTTTGTGTTATTACCCTTAGAAGTTTCCATAGCAACCACCACAATCTCAAGAAACTCATAAAATTAAGTTTTGGGAAAGTTTTCCAATACTAATCCAATAACATCAGAACACAATTTTCAAGTAATATAAATAGTATTAAAATTACTTTCTCTACACAACCATAATAAAGGAAATAAAAAAATTATTGCTTTTATTTTGTAAATTATAACATAATAGGAGTAAAATATAAGTGAGCTTAGGCTAGCTATTTATAACTTTAACAATACAAAATTAGTTCTTTCTCATTTTATTCTTAGAATCAGGTAGACAGTCTCAACCTCTGTCAACTATCACTCAGTCCATTCTAATAATAAGGATGTTGTATTGGATACTATTAACATTGGTTTAAGGATTCTGTTGTATTTGGAATAATTTTTATACAAATCATAAAACTCATTTTAACAATTAATTCTCCTTATACCAAGAATTTATAAATATATTTCAGGTAAATTGAAAGATAAGCTATTCAACTATATAATAAAGATAAATAATTGAAGATTTTAAATTTAAGAGCCAATAAAGAGTTTAGTTGTCATGACAAATATATTTTGAGAGCTTCAGATTATACTCTCTAGACTCAAGAAGTATTGTATACCTTAAGGCTGATTTGTTGTATTAAGGGAGTAGACTAATTTTCATATATTAGTACCTATATTATACAAATATTGAATCTTTTTTTGGAAGCAGATATGACTTTTGTTCATACCCAATATCAGCCCCTAACCCTAAAAGGTCTACAACTGGTACAGTCATGTTCAGAAAGTATTTATACCTCTATCTAGCAACTGTACTAGTAGAACACCCTACTACAAAAAGCTTAAAAAAAAAGCAAAGAACTTAATTAAAGCAAAAATAATAGTATAGCTAGTAAACAATAGAAAAACATTATTACTATTTGGCCTCCATCTGTATCCAGTACAGCTTGTATTCTCTCAGTGCTCCTGTCTATCTATCTATCCAACTTTTCTGAAAGAATTAAATCCTACTCCTTCTTTACTATTTTAAACAATTCAGAAGCACTGTAGGGCCTTTTCTCCAGTCTAAAGAATCAATTGATAAGTGCTCTTTTGAGTAGTGCTAAGATGTTCTCAATAGAATTGAGATCTGATAAGTTGTGTGATTAAGTGAGTTTTTGGTAACTATAGTCTGCCTCCAATTTTTGATTTTCCTCTCTATTATGCTAGGATACATTGTCTGCAGCTATGTAGATATTGTTAGAAGGTCTCTTCAGACCGCCTATAAAAGGTATAGTGTATGACTAGTGGATTTCAGTTACATATCGGGAGGAAATGAGATTAAGTCTTAGGCTATCTCTTTTGCTAGTCCTTTCCTCCCCCTTCTTCTTTCTTATCAGAATTAACAGACTCCTACTACTCTTCATAATTGCAGTATAGACTCTAATACTAGCTCTCACAGACTAAAAGCTGGACTTCAATTTTTTTTTCTTCTGGCTCTGCAATAGGTCTAACTGTAATCTTTTGGTCACTACTAGTTAGATTTGCATTATCAATAACAGTAGCTTTATTTGGAAAAACAATTTAATTCCATACTTTTTTCAAGTTCCTCTTTCTTCTTGCAAACCACTTTCACTTCTCCTTTTATCCTTTGCTCTAGAAGGGGTTTCTGCTAGGTAGTAGCAACTTAAAACTAGCCTCTAGAGATAATTTTATCAATGGTAGTCTTGCCCCAACCAAGGTTCACTTGTTTCGTAATATTATATAAGGTTGAATATTAGTTAGCATTAATAATATACTCTACAATTTCTTCTTTTATATTCGTAATCTTAGTTGAGAATCTATTACTTTTTCTATTATCAGTATTCCTACCCCTATCTTTAGTTCTTTTGTCTACATAATAAATAAATAATTTGAAAATATGTAAAGACTTAAAATTTGTATTATATCATATACCAGTAGATTTATACGGGGTATACACTTTCTTATGCAAGTTTCCTCTATCTGTAACAAGCTAGCATATATGAGTTAGGGCAACCTGAACCTACAGTCATACTGGTGACCAGGTGGTTAACAGGTTGGGACAGGCAGGCAAGTAATTACTTGCCTTATAGGTACTCTCTGGTCAGGGTCCCTCTGTGAACAAGTATGACTTTAGCTACCTAGGTACTTGGATACCTAGTTTATAGATATAGGCAGTGTCAGTATACTTAGAGACCTTAGGTAGACAAGCTACCCTACTGAGTAGGTTATTTGAAGAAGGGATACAAGTGTCTAGCTCCACTAAAAGAGTAGGCAGGGTAATAGGGTAAAGTTGCCCTGATGGCCTGGTAGGACTACCCTATCTTGAGAGTCTATTTACCCTGCCATGAGAGTCAGGTTACACTGTCAAAGGCCCCAAGTTACCATATCTTTCACCATAAAGTCTCTTGAGGACTTTGGGAAATTTGGCCAGAAAATTTGTTACACAAAACTATATACGATTAACAAATTTAGGCTTCTGTAGGATGCTATTGATTTAGCTATGTAGCTCTGAAGAGACTGTAACTTGGAGACATTATTCCTATCATACTCCTCCAGCCCCTTCCTGAGACCTGGATATCATAGGCAAATGGTTATGTAGTTGTGTGCAATCTAGTAAAAGGGGACTTTTGGAGATTCGATCATAATATGATATACGCTCTGGCTGTCCACCCAACCATAGGCTGTTCATAGAGGATATAAGAGGGCATATGGGAGAAGGGGACGTACCTTCTCCAAGTTGTTCAGAGTAAAATGAACCAGACCTGATGGAGATTGTGGAACCTAACTGTGGGGGTCCCTGGGGTAGTTCTGGGTAGAACCACTAATGACTGGGAGAGTTTTACACCTATTAAGCCTTAACGTGCCCCTATGCTATAACCTCAGTGAGAGAAGTTTCCGGATACTAAAAGCATGATCCTTATCATGGCTGAGGTAGTTTTGAGTGTGGTGGTCATAGGTAGTGCCCATTGGATCACCTTACTGAACACCCCACAGGGGTGGTCTTAGTAGGCCCTTAGCTTGATAGAAGTAAATAGACTGTGTAGACTAGAGGAGCCAATGGGGACTTGTATAGATGAACTACATATGGGAAGGTGTTTGTGTATTAGTAGGCCCTCTCAAGTGTCTTGACTGTTAGCCACTAGCAAGACACTGATGCAAAAAGGTTTTCACTCTGGTGGCTGTTATTGAGATGTAGTGCAAAGACAACCATATAAGGAGGCTGTTGACTAGAGTGTGTTAATACACACATACCCTCCGGAGTATGGAAGAAGTGCCAAACAACCCTTAGTGAAGAAGGGTGTGCTCGAAGAGTTGGAGTAAACTGATAGTAGAGTTTTAGGCATAATTTCTGACAACTTAGATCTATGTAAGAACTCTTCTACTTCAACACAATCAACATTCTCCCAAGACCTTAATTCAGGGAAGTGTTTGGCTTAAAAATATTATGTTTTACCATTTACTTTATCCTTACATTTGTGTGTACACTTTGGTAATAAGTTTACAGTTGTTTAGCACAGTTACAATCCTCAGGTCTATCTTCCTTGGAGTACCCCAGTTACACTATCTCAGAGAGTACATAGGGAGATGACAGTATAGGTAGTTGTTGTTGTAATAGTGAGGTTGACCAGTTGCACTTCAGAGACGTAAAGACTTTTCAGACATGACTATACAACTAGTCTGGTTGTCGTTCCTTGTATCAAACAGGGACACTGTATTAAATAAAACACATAATACCCACCACCATATGTAGTGAGTACCATACTTTAAATCCTTTATCTTTAGCAATTTATTAACTTTCATTCCCAATTATAACAATACCTAGTACCTCCAATGTTAGAATTAATTCCTTCAAGTTTAATTTCAAAATATCATACAAAAATAGTTCAAACAGTGTACATTTATTATAGCTAAATTGTTTATATATCAGCTAAGTATAAGACTCTTATATATAGAAAGTACAGTTGTGTCTGAAAAGTCTTTTCACCTCTGAAGTACAACTAGTCAACCACTTATCACTACAATAATTACATCCCTCAAGACTTCACCGCATACTCTTAGGGTTAGACAAGACTTAAATAAGGAAATTTATACCTTGTATAAATATAGAGATGTAGGATATAATAATATTCCCAGGTTTTTAGGTATTTCCAAGTCCAGTGTTCACTATGTAGTCAACAGAGTCTAAGCTTGTAGTGGACTTGAAAATACCCAGAATGCAAAATGAATTAGAAGACCAACCAAGATTACCAACATAAAAAGAAAGATAGTGAAGTCTATTATCAAGGCCAAGCCTCATTTACCATTATAGAATATTATCAAAAAAGTGAATATTAGGTTAGAAAAGACTACTATTGATAAGATCATCTCAGAAACTAGTTTCAAACTTCTAAGACCCAGAAAAAAAACCTTTTTAGAGGAAAGGATAAAAGGAGAAGAGAAAATGCTTTGCTAAAAGAAGGAGGAACTGGAAAGGGGTAGGAAATTGGATAGTTTTTATGGGTGAAGCCACTGTCATATTATATGATCTAAATTCAAAAAGCAGAAAGGGCAGAGTGAGACCTAGTAAAGAGCTAGAAGAAAAACACTTGAAGCCTAGCTTTAAGTCTAAAAAGACAAGTATAATTGCCTTTGTGGCAATTATGAAGGGTGGGAAGACTGAGTTAATTCTTGTAAGAAAGAGGAAGGAGGACAAAAGAACTAGCAAAAGAGGCAGACTTGATCTCAAATCCCACCAATTATAACAATCACTACCAGTCAGCACTTTCCTGACATAGGTGACAATATTTTAAACTTGAACATTTGAGACCAGACTTCTTCTTTTAAGTGGAATAGCTAAGCATGCAAGGCTACTATCTGATGACTCTTTCAGGAAGGTAGGTGCACAATATAGCCATATAGGCAAAGAGTAAAGAAGTCCAGTTATAGGTAAAAAGATACAAAAATGATAGTAGGAAGAGCTTATCCTCCTGGGTCTTCGTGACCTCTTTTACCCTCAGTCTTTACACCAACCATAACTTTGTAACTCATACCAACTGGTCATCTGCCATACTTGTGTGCACTAATCATGTCACATGCATGAAACCCATAACTTGCTAGCTGTTACAGTTTTCTACTACTCATTGCACTCTTGAGAGGTAATGACCATCATCTTCTGAATTGTGCTACGCTGTGTCCAAGAGCTCCTCCAGTCTCGGGGTGCTATCTTAGTATTCCCACGTAAGAATCGGCTTCTCACCAGTACTGACAGTCTAGCCATTTTATATACTTAAGTTAAGCTATGTAGTGGATATGTTCTTGACTCTAGATCTTGTCTGCGTAGCAGAAAGGTTTGGAGCATAAGGGTTTTTATATTGCAAAGACCATAAAGTAGTAGATAAGAAATAATAGAAGATAGTTGCATTAAGAGCTAACCCATCTGTAAAAATCTAGCCTTTATATAGGCCTCTTCCCGCAACCCTAACACTGCCCTGATTCTCAATCAAGGTCAGGTGCAAAATCAAGTATAACATCTTAGGACTCGATCGAGTCATGTGCATAAAACATAAAACAATTCCAGGACCTCTAAATGAGGTCATGTGTGAAACATAAATCAAATGCAAACATAAATCAAAACATAGGAAAACTACAAGACCTACTAACAGGGTTATGTGCAAAATATAAACAAGCCACATGACCTACTAACGAGTTCGTGTGTGAAACGTAAACAAGTCAGCCTTACCAATAAGCCTTACCGACCAGTCTAGACTCTTTCCATGATGTCAATCATACGTCATGTGCAAAACATCAATTTAAACATAAATGAGCCCCATGACCTACTAACAAGGTCATGTACATGAAAACATAACTTAACTCTATGACCTGTAAATGAGGTCATGTATGAAACCTGTTCCTCACTTCCATCACCTGGCTAGCACTCCTCTAGCCAGACCGTGAAATTAGTGCTTCTCTCTCATATCCTCAGTCCCTGGGAATATGTTTACCTTTTCTGCCTTTTTCTTTTCTCGATGATTGCTGTGTACTTGCCTGTCTACAGCTCATGGTTCCTGCCATTATTGTACTCTTCCATCAACCATTCTCCAATCTCCCGCAGGGCCCTCCTCACCTGGCTTGTCCTCTCCTCTTGCTCTTTCACCAGTGGTTTCGTAGCATGTAGTCTGTTGCCCATTTATCAGAGTCAGTCAACCATACCATGCAGCTCATGCAATATCTCTTTTTGATGCTTTATCCTTTTGTCTTGCATGTGGATAGTTTTCCTCAGAACGTCCTTGGACATAGAAGATGTTTTGTGCCCCCCTATCGGTCTCAACTCCATCCTCGCAGCTTGTTCCTTTGCCTTCCTTTCTTGTTGCCAGTGGTAGCAGTAGAACCTACATAGCTAGTTCTGCAAATTGATCTTCTCGTGTCTGGGCTGTGTCGGGGCCCCCATCTTCTCTCCTTCCCATGTCTGTTGCTACCAGGGGTTGGCCCACTCCTGGTTACTGTAGGAATCTCTCACCTTGGTGGGCGCAATAGGCCACCGGTTTTGACCCTCCTTGTCGCTCGGGTAGATCGAGCTGTTATCGTCACTGCATGCCACCTCTGTCTTCTTTCCATATTCCTTCTTTGTTTCTGCTGCCACTTCATTAGCTTCTTTTTGTGCCCTTAGCAGACTTTGTTCCACTTCATTGAGCTCTTCCAGCGCGAGCCCACAGTTTTCCTCTGCCTCGGTATGACGGTGGATTGCCAGTTTACGTGGTTAGCTCTTATCGCAGAGGAGAATGACATTGTTGATATTCCTGAATTTGGTGGCTGGGTACCACTCTTGGTAGCGCTTACAGGAACAATCAGTCCACTTAACATGGTATTAGAGTTTACCTTAGGGTAAGCAACAGTGTATTGTTCCTTGGAGTTCGTATTCATCCTCCCCCTCCATATGAATGGGTGGAGAGGGAAGTTTTCTCTATGCAAGAAAAGAGTTTTCTTGGTAGAGTTTGAGGAGGCTGGCATAGAATGTTGGATGCGTTTGTTTCATTGAGGTGGGAAGGTCGAGTTTATATGCTCCGAATCCAACCCATTCCAAAATATGGAATGGTCCAGGTTTCTTGTATTCCAGCTTCTTCGATACTCATGTGGTCCGCACATTGCATGCTATCAACCACACCTTGTCACCGACTGTAAGGTTCAGATCTGGCTTCCAGTGCTTATTGCTCCTTTCCTCTAGACTGTTTTGTGCTGGAGCCATTGCGTCTCATAAGATACTATGGATCTTTATCATATCGTCTGCTTGTGTTACCTTTTGCAGCACTTGGTATGCTGCCAGATCCAATAACGGGTTGCATTGATAATTCGTAAAGAAGGGTGTTGTTTTCCTCATTTCTTGTCATGCGTTTTTGTATGCGAATTCTCCTGTAGATAAGAAATCCATCCAGTTATTCCATTGGTAGTTGATATAGGCTAACAGATATTGTTCTAATATCGTATTCCTTAGTTTGGTCTGTCTATCCATTTATGGATGGAAGTCCATGCTCAAGTGTTGGCTGACACATAATTGTTGTGTAGTTTCTTTCCATACTTCTGATATGAATAGTGATCCACTATCACAGGAAATATCTTTTCGTAGGCTGTGGAGTCCAAAGACCTGGGCTTTAAACAGGTTAAAGAATTCTGATACCATCATATCTGTTCTACATGGTATAAAGTGTGCTATTTTTGTAAGTTGGTCAATATTGACCCATATGATGTGATGACTGTTCGATTCTGGCAGTCCTGTGATAAAATCTATGGCCATAGCTTGACAAAGCCTTCTAGGGGTTTCAAGCGGTTTGAGCAGCCCATCAGGTACGTGTTTAACCATTTTCGTTTAATGACATGTGTTGAAATTCTTCATACATGCTTTAATATTGTTGCACATCGACAGCCAGTGGTATGATCGTAGAATCAATGCTACCGCTATGGTCATTGCGCCATGCCCCACGTCTGGGATGTGGTGATTTCTTCCTATTATTTCTGTTCTTAAGACTTTCTTGTCAGGAGGGCCTTACCTTGTTATCATACCACAGATATCTGTTCCCTTCCTGGTATATCCTAAGGGCTACGCTTTTTTCATTCTTTTCCAGCCTCCCTTCAGGACTATTTTTATCTTGTTGATTTCTCAGTTGCTGGCTGTACTTCTTCTCGTTCATTTTTCATATCCTTCATTGTTGATCATTTCACTCATCATTTCGTTTAGGGATTTGTATTTACTGTCTTCATCTCCTTTCTTCTGGAAATACTTTTCTTGTAGAAGAAGCATTCCTTGTCATTACAACCATGTTTCTTCCTTGTCTGCAAAGCCCTCAATTCTTCATGTCAATGGGTCTAGCTTTCCTCCTTCTTTGTCTGGTCGGTATTCAATTTGGCGATAGTATTGGCTTCATGTCTTGCTCCATCTAATTTGTCATCCATTGAGTTCCTTGGTAGCGGTAAACACAGGTAGGTTCTTGTAGTCCATGATAACATAGATCACTTGTTGACTTACTAGCATGTACTTCTGCCAGTTCTTGAGTGCTTGAACTATGGCTAACAGTTCCTTGTCGTGAATGTTATAGTTTTGCTCTGCCTTTGACCTTGTTTTTGACCAAAATGCAACTGGCCTCCATAATCCATCTTCACCTTATTGAGAGAGAATACGGGAGCATACGTAGTAGGATGCATCTGTTTCAATCATCGCGGGTAGTTAGGGGTCGAAGTGTCATAGTATCAGTATTGCAGTAAGTTGTCTTCCCATATTATAGAATGCTTGTTGTTCTTTTTCTCCCCATTCCTGTTGGATACCTTTTCTTCTCCTATCGTAGAAGGGCTTACCAACTTGGCTGAATTCCTCTACATGAACCTTCAGTAGAAGTTGCAGAACCCCATGAAGCTTTGCACTTCTTTCACAGTCTTTGGTCCCTTCCAGTTCTTGATAGCTGTTGTTTTGAGTGTATCAGCTCGTACTCCACCAGGATTGACTATAAATCCTGGGCATTCGACCTCGTTTGCATGTGAGTTGCATTTTGAAGGTTTTAGTTTGACCATGGCCTCCTGCAATGCTTGCGAAATATTCCAGATATCTCACTGGTGTTGCCCCATGTTATCTGAATAGATAACTATATCATCTTGGCAGATGAGACAGCATGTATCCAAGTATTTGCTCAACTTGGAGTTGATCCACTGCTGAAATGTTGCTGGTGTATTTCATGATCCAAGGAGCATGACTAAATATTCATATAGTCCATATTGCATCCGAAATGTCATCTTCCATTCATCCCCTATAGCCATTCTTATATTGTGGTATGCATCTTTGTAATCCACCTTCCTATAGCATTTGGCCTGCTCTAGTCGGTCCAAAGGTTCGTGAATCAATAGTAGAGGGTATCTGTCTCTCCGTAATACCGCATTCAGTTCCCAGAAATCCACACAGGATCTCAGTTTTCCATACTTTTTCTCTACCAATAGGATGGGTGCCCCTTTCGAGGAGGACGATATTCTGATCCACCGTCATTCTAGATTCTGTTAGAGGTATTCTCCCTGTGCTTTCAATCCCTCTTCCCTTAACACGCAGAGTTTTATGAAAGGTACTGCTATTTCTTTCTCCAGTTTGATCTGATGACCTTCAACTTTCTGTTCAGGTAGATCTGTTCTTTTGTTTTCTTCGAATATGTTGAGGTAATCAGTATATTCTTGTACGACCAGTTGCCTCAAAGTTAGCCCCTTTGTTTTGCCTTCTTCTTTTACTACTACTCATGCACTCATTGTTGACGCTTCTTGGATAGTTGGTCTATCTTCTTCTTTATCCTATTTGACGATTCCTGCCTGTTTCCCTCTCTGGTAGAGTTGACTGAAGTCCTCTACTGAGGGGAAAGATATTCTCAGGGGTTTCTCTTTGTAATTTCAGTGGCGGAATTATATTTCTGAGCTCCTCATCTGATGCTGCCAAATCCTTCCTCTCCTTCTTTTTTCCTGTCCAGGTCCTACACTTCTCACAGTTTCCTCTGATTAATATTTTCAATAATCATCTGAGCTATGCAATTCACCTTTCGGAGCATATACTCCTCGTCCTTTATGTTCATCAGTAGCACTTGCACCTGACCTCTATAGTCTGCATCTATTACTCCTGCATCTGTGGTAATCCCATGTCAGGTGGCCATAGTACTGTATGGTGTGATTCATGCATGGGTGCCTTCGGGAAGTCCTACTGCAATTCCACTTGGTATTATCATTTGTCCCTTGACACGAAGCATGATATCTTTCGCACTGTAGAGGTCATGGCCTACACCCTTCATAGATCCTCACATGGCTTTCTTGGCCTCTCAGTGTAACACTGATACTCTTATGTCTTCATCATGGGGATCATTTCTTCATGTTTAGCGTACATATAGAGGACCTGTGTCCTCAAGTTCTCTCGCCTTGCTTGTTCTTCAGGGATCGTTTCGATTGTTGGAGAAGTTTCCCGGGACAACTTCATACATAGCTCGCTGTTGAAGTTGATTTGGACTTTTTTCCAATCGATGTTCAGATTGTGTCATTTCAGCGAGGTCCTTCCTGGTATGGCATTATGGTTTTGTAAATATGCTACTTGAGACATCATAGCTTTGTTATATGACCCTATCTCCATCACTGCTTGTGCCCTGTGAGTAATCAGTCCTGCTTTGCTCTTTTTCCCATTGACTACATATATTATTCTTGGTTTCTGTATCTTCTTCAGGGGTAATCCATGGGTTCCACAGAACTCTTAGTCAATGAAATTCTTGGTAGCTCCTGAATCAAGTATCCCATTTGTCTCCCTTTCCTTGTTGCTTGTCCATAGATTTATCTTGATCATAATATGTTCGTTGTCTTTATTGTAAATATTTATATTGTAGGTCATTGCTTTATAGTTTCTCATTGTTGATATATGTATGATGCCGGCTGGTCTGCCTTGTCTGTCATCTTTCAGAGTATGCTTTGCTGGGGACCTTATTCATTTAAAGTCTCATCCTCATCCATCCTCTCCCCCGTACCTATTTCTTTGATCTTCATTCCATTCCGTCGACAATCCTTGATGAAATGCTCCTCCAACCCGGATTGAAGGCACGTATTTTCCATCCTTTTCTTTAGATATTCCTAGTCCCATACTCTTTGGAACCATCTGTTCCTTCTTCTGGTCGCATCCAAGTCTATTAGACTTACGGCTGCTGACATTTTAGGCACTTTCACAGGTCCGCAAGTGCCATTGGTATTGCACGGCGGGGTCTGTCTAGTCATTTTCAGTGCTCTATTTTAGAGATATCCGGCTGGATTGAACTTGACTTCCTTGTCAATGGCCCATAGTGCAATATTATTAGCCGTCCTGTAGGTGTGGTCGGAGTTTGTCCCTGCCTCTGGCAACTTTTTATTGGTACCATCTAGGATGGCGTGGTACTCCATATCTTCATCTTATTCTACTTCAACTGCTATCATGTGGAACTTGCACCAGAAGTCGGAGAAGGTACCTTCCCCTTGTCTGATCTTCTCCAACTCCAGTTGTGGTGTTTCTTGGCATTCCTGTCTCCAAACTGGGTTCTCAGACTTTTTCTGGATTCCTTGCAGGTTGCCTATACTCGGTCTCGTCCCTCCTGCACTTAGAGTATTACCCCTTACCCTATGGCTGGACTCCATAGAGACTCTGCATAGTCTATCTTAATTGCATCTTTTCCTACCCCGTACCTCTTAACCTGGAAGTACTATACCAGCTGACTGAAAAACTGTCACACCATCTCTCAGTCGCCTTCATAGAGGTCCAGTTCTCTCGCTTTGGGTCTTGATTCTGGGTAGCCATTGATCGTTGCCTCGAACCTTGTAATTTGATCCTCGGTTATTATCAGGGCCTACATGGTAGTCCCTGTCAGTGGTGCCGGCGCTGCCGCTATGGTCATTCTTCTTGGTCATAGTGTTCCTTCTGGGGAACTACTAGGCACTAAAGTCACTTTGAGTATGACCGGGCTTGTGGCTCGTGAGGGTTGGCTTGCTGCTTCGCCTAGAGCATTGTGTATTCCTCTTAGGTCTAAGGGACTGTTGACAAGATCGATATCTCCTACATTGCCTCATGTGAACTCAGGGTTCTTTGGAGTTGCGGTCTTGCCATCCTTAGATCTCGCAGGGGGTGCAACCAAATGTTATTGTTTCCTACCACTTATTATACCTGTGACAGGTAATAACCTTCTTCTTATGAACTGTGCTGGGCTGTATCCAAGAGCTCCTCAAGTCTCTTGTCCCTATCTTGATATTCCCATGTCACAATCAGTTTCTTATCAGTGCCGCAGTCTAGCTCTTTTATATACTTCAGTTAATCCATATAGCAGATAGGTTCTTGACTCTAGGTCTTGTCTATGTAGCAGAAAAGTTTTAAGAGTAAGGGTTTTTGTCTTGTAAAGAGCATAAAGTAGTAGGTAGAAAATAATGGTTGATAGTTGTATCAAGAGCTAACCCCCTTGTGAAAACTTGGCCTTTATACAGACCTCTTCCAGCAACCCTAACCCTGCCCTGATTCTCAATTGAGATCAGATGTGAAATCAAGCATAACATCATAGAACTGAATCGAGTTATGTGCACAAAATATGAAACAATGCCATGATCTCTAAACAAGGTCATGTGCAAAATATAAATCAAATATAAACATAAATCAAAATATAACCAAAGTACATAACCTGCTAACCGAGTTATGTGCGAAATATAAACAAGCTACATGGCCCACTAACAAGTTCCTGTGTGAAACATAAACAAGTCTCCCTTGCCGGTAAGCCTTACTGACCAGTCTAGACTCTTCCTATAATGTCTATCGTATGTCATGTACAAAACATCAATTTAAACATAAATGAGCCCCATGACCCGCTAACGAGATGGTGTATCTGCGAACATAATTTAACCTCTAGACCTCTAAATCAGGTCATGTTTGAAACCTGTTCCTCGCTTCTGTCATCAGGCTAGCGCTCCTGTAGCCAGATTGTGACACTAGCCAAGTCGTGTGCGAAAGTCATTCTATGATACGACTTGCAACTGTGTGTTAATCAAAGGTATTAACTAGTTATAACATACCAGCGACTTATAGCTGTGAGTCACACAAGACCCATGACCACAACCATAAGTCAAGGTATAAAAGCCTAACTAATCTGTCTTATCCATAAGCCTTGCCAATTTATCTTACTGGTTCATCTAACCCAGTCCTCCTAACATTCTGTTAAAGTCTTCCATAATATAACAATTCTTCCGCCTCTAACCCTATTTTTGACACTAGCTCCTCTCTTCCTCTATCCTGAGTCACATCAGCCTTCACTTCCTAGTTCCTCCTCCTTCTCCTTTTTTCAATAGCTACCACACACTTCTGGGTCTGCAACTTGTGGTTGTGTATATTCTGGTATTCCTCCAGCAGTTACTCTTTGATATCGCTCCTGGCCTTATGCTCTCAGACCCTTCTCTTCTTCTCCTCTCACAACTTTTTCTTTAGCACTTACAGTCCCTTATTCGTATGCCTTATACAGTTAACCATTTCCTCCTATTTCCTAATCAATCGCTTTTATCAGGTTATTGTTTCATCCTGATTCTGGATTGTTTTGCACAGGACGTTCTTCAATACAAATAGGACTTACTGCTCAGTTCTCACTTCTGACTCTATCCCTAGAGCTTATTATTCTACTTCTTTCATAGTTGCTAATAGTAGAGCCAGAATCTGTGCATACAGTTCTGCTAGCCTATTTCATAGTGTTTTGGCTTAGTTGAAGTCTCTGGCTAGTCTGCTTCCCATGTCTGTTGTTGCTAGGAGTTGGCCTTCCCCTGGTCACTGTCGGAGTCCCTTGTTCTGCTGGTCTCTGTCTCTTATCAGTTTTGTCATTCCTTTGCATCTTTGTAGATTGTGCAGTTATTGCAACTGCATGCTGTTCTAGTCTTTTCTCCATAGTTCTTTCTCTCTGCCTCCCCCTCTTCTGACTCTTTCTCTGCTCTCAGCACACTCTTCTCAAATTCTTGGTGGTCTTTAACCACCCTCTAGCCATTTGCTTCTACCTGAATACAGACAGTTGGCTCCTGGTTTTTGTAGGTAATTCTAGTGGAAAAGGACAATGCCATCTTCGGCCTTAAGGAACATGGTGGTGGGATATAACTCTTTATCATGTTTGGGAGAATAAATAGTCCACTTTGCATAATATTGAACTTTACCATAGTGGAAGCGAGAATCAATTATTGCTTTCAGTTGATATTTGTCTTCTTCATCTATTTTAATAGTTGCAGGAGGAAGCCTTTTCTGTAAGAAAAACATGTTATCTGAATGAAGTTTGTGGAGTGGGATGTGAAATGTGTTCTGTATAGCCAACTGGGGCAGTAGGTTGAGCTTATAAGTACAACTCCCCACTTTTTCCCAGATCTTAAATAGTCCAATTTTCTTATAGTCTAGTTTCTTTGACAGTCATGTAGTTTGTATATCTCATGCTAATAACCACATCATATCTCCTAATTATTGGTTCCGCTTGAGTCTTTGGTATTAATTACGGTTTTTCTTTTCTCTGAGTTGTACTTGACTATCTCTGTTCATAATATTTTGTGAAGTAGTACCATGTCATTGGAGTTTGTTGTCTTGCTTTTAGTCAAATGACCCATGGCCCCACATTCTGGATTGTCTCCATAGTTTGCCTAAAATGGTAGGTTATTTATTGTCTCTTCTTATCCATTGTTGTAGGCAAACTCTACTATTGGTAGAAGTTCGTTCCTGTGGTCCTATTGATACTTAACATATATGCCAAGATATTGTTCCTATATCCTGTTAACTCTAGCAGTTTGTCCATCTATTTGTGGATAGAATGCTGTACTTAACCTTGATTGAATGCCCAATTTCTCCATCATTTCCATCGATATCTCAGATGTGAATAGCAAGCCGCAGTCAGTTATCATAATTTTTGATACGCCCGGTAGTCAAAAGATTTCTCTTAGAAAGATTAAGGTGAACTGTCGTGCCGTTATCTCTTTCCTGAATAACATAACATGACTAATTTTGATCAGATAATCCAATACCACGAGAATGGTGTCATCACCATCTGTGATTTGTAGGTCTATGATGAAGTCCATTGCTATAGATATCTATGGCTTATCAGGTCCTTGGTTCAGTTTCAGTAGTCCATAACATGAGTGTTATACAATCTTTGTCTGTGGACAAATGTTGTAGTTTTCCATATATTACTTGATTCTTTCTCTGATCCCTAGCTAGTAGTATTTGCAGTATACTAGGCTGGTAGTTTTTGCTGTTCCCCTATAACCCGCTGATGGTAGATTATGGTGTCTTCACATCAAATCTCTCTGGATTTCCTCCTTGCCTAGTATCTATAACTTATCATTGTATCGCACGTAGTTTCTGTCCCACTTGCATAGCCCAAGTATTATGTCTTTCATTTCCTTTTCTCTTCTCTCTAGTACTTGTTGTATCTGCTATATTCTTGGGTCCTCTCCACCCATCTCATTGATTTTATTATATATATCGTCTTAGATTTCTATCTTCTCCACCACTTTGAAAAACCTCTCTTTTAGGAGTAGTATTTATTCTCTTCTAGCAATTCCTTTGTCTTTGTTGCTTTTCAGTCAGTCCTTTGCTTGTCTGATGAGGGCATCTTGCTTCCCTCCTTCTTTTCTGGGTCGTTATCTGGTCTTGATAACATACGGGCTCAGCTTCCCCATCTAATATATTAGACAGTTATTCAGTTCTTTTATCATCATGAATGGTACCAAGTTCTTGTAGTCAGTTAGGACCTTGGTGCGATAGTTGGTGTTTTGAATGTAACATCTCCACCCCTTAAGCACTTGCACTATCAGCAGGAGCTACTTGTTTTATACATCTTAGTTGCATTCAGCGGCTATAATTGTTTTGGACCTGGATGCAACTAGTCTCCATTTTCCTTAATACATTTCTGTAGTAGGATTCCAGAGTCTTTGTATTTTGAAGCATCCATCTTGATTATCATTTCCCTTTCCAAGTCCCAATGCCACAAGATTAATGCCGTTATTATGTTCATTCTTAGCTCATCCATTGCCTTATCTTGCTAGCTTCTCCAGTTCTATCTGATATCTTTTCTGAGGAGGTAGTATATCAGTTTTACTGTTCACCAGAATCCCTCAATAAAGTGATAGTAGAAGTTGCAAAAGCCAATGCAATATTGAATATCTCCTTGAGTTTTTGGTACTTCCCACTTCTATAACACCTGGGTTTTAACTAGATCCATATAAACTCCTTCCCAGTTGATGATGCAGTCAAGATATTCCACTTCCCATTTGTGGAACTCGTATTTGGTAGGTTTGACCTTCATTCCTGTCTTCTGTATTGCTTCCATGATGATTTTAATGTCCTTTTAGTATGGTTCTATAATGCTGGAATTTATGAGTACATCGTCCCGGTAAACAATATAGCATACATCCAAGTATCCGCTTCATACTCAGTTGATCCATCATTGAAACATTGCCAGAGTGTTGGTTAGCCCAAACGCTATAATCAGATATTTGTAGGTCCTCTACCATGTGGCAAAGGTTGTCTTCCATTTGTCCACTAGTTTGATCGTAACATTGTAATATGCCTTCCTGATGTCCAGCTTGAGAAAGTATCTTCTGGATCCTAGTTGATCTAGGGCCTCACAGATAAATGGTAGTTGGTACCCATCTTTCTTCCTTACCTCATTGAGGGTATGATAGTCTATACATACTCTCCATTTTCTGTCCTTCTTCTGTATGAACAGGATTGGTGATCCCCTTTCTTTCAAGCAGTCCCTTATCCAGCCTTGTTGCAGGTTCTTAGTGATCCATGTCTTAAGTTCCTGTGATTCCTTTGGGCTGAGAGTGTTGATCCTTTTCATGGAGAATTCCATGTCCTTTTTGAATTCTATCCCTATGTCTACCCTTTTCCAATTCGGTAGTACTTCTATTGCATTGTCTTCTCATAATGGTTCCCATTATCGACACTATTCCTTTGGGGATCAACTAGCTCCATGGTTTGTCTTTCTTGCATTTCTTATATTGGATTGCCAGTTCCATACTAATATCAATTTTGACCAATTCAGCTGGGTGTTCGTCCCATCATAGCTTGAGAATTCCAATATATTCTCTTCGCGTTGGCGGAACTTTCTCAATGCCGATGCTATGATCTCCTACATCTCAATTCATTCTGAGAGTTTCTACTCTTTACTTGTGGTTTGATCCATTCTTCCAAATCCCTTCTTTTCTCAGGTGGTTTCCTTAAAGGTCTCCACTTCTTTGAGCTCTTGTTCATTGATTCTTTCAATAATCAACTATGCAATTCGATTGCCTCTTTCTACTTGGTATTCCTTATTGCCTAGGTTTGGCAAGACCACCTTAACTTCCCCTATATGGTCAGTATCAATTACTCCTGCATTGGTCTTGAGTCTCTGCCTGAGTGCTAAACAGCTTGGTTGGGCAATCTGCCCATAGGTGCCTCATAGTAGTCCGACAGCTATTCCGGTAGCAATTGTCATCTGCACTCTGGCAGGTACTATCTGTTGTTCATTGGTATACAGGTCGCGTCCTGCCACCCCTGCTGACCTTTTGGTAGGCACTTTTACCTTATTGGTCAACCTTTTGACTTGAATCTATTGATCTACTAGGCCACTCTGGACCCTTGGTTCTTTTGGGACACGAATCTTAGAGAACTTTATGATCAAGTTCTCTTGCAGGACTTCTGCTTTAGAGGTCGTATATACTACTTGTAAACTATGCAGATATTCCATTGTGTACCACCCCTTTACAAACATGGCCTTGTTATTTTCGCACTCTATTGTGGTGCTGTATTATCTTAACTATAGTGTTCCTAGAACTGCCTCATGGCTTTACAGGTTAGCTACCTGAAAACTTGCCACTTCCCTATGACTTCCGATATCTATAAGCACTGGCATCCTATAGGTGGTTAGCCCCATAGCACTTCTTGTTCTATCTGCTAGATGTATGTCTCTTAGTTTTTTGCCCTGAATGGTAGTGAGGCCATAATTGTCATATATTCCTTTGTCGATAAAGTTCTCTGTTACTCCTGAGTTGATTATCGTATATACCATAACCATTCTGTTTTCTCTATGTAGTAGTATCCTAATAATAATATGATCTCGTTCCTGTTACAAGGGTTCTACCAATAATGTTGTGTAGTAATTCGCCAGAGTGATAGGTTTCTCTCGCATCCTGCTACTCAAATTACCTATTGCTAGAAACAGTTGTCTTTTTCCCCTTTCGTCATTCGCTTCATCCAGATTTATCTCTCATAGTCTGGTCAGAGCTGATATTTGTTGTCCTGGCCTACCAGACCCTCTTCTCCCTGGTTGGGTTCCATTTCGTTTATCTCCAGGCAGCCTGCAGTTGCACAGCATATGGACACCTCTTCTGCATCCTAGGCATAAACTGCCCTTTATTCTTCTTCTGTATTCTTGTCATAACAGGCTGAGGTTCAGCCTTCTCCTTGTCCCATGAAAGTCTATCGTATCATCTCCTTTGCCTGTTATAAGTAGTTCTGGCCTCAATGTTCTATCTTGGTTTAGCAGTATTATTCTGTACCTGTTGTCATACTTTCTGCCGGGATATATTTGATCATATCCTATCAGTGTTCTCTTTCTATTGCTTATACTATGAAATTGGCCATGGTCATGAATTTGGTTTCCACTCTAGTACATGCATCTTACAACTGGGAGATGCATTCTTAGAGCAGGAACTGCGCGAGTGTTTTGTCATCATATTCAGCCTCAATAGGGAGGTACTGGAATTCATTCCTGAAGTCTATCATATTCTTCTTTGCTTGTTGCATGGTCTCCAGCTGGTTTCACACTGATGACTTTGCATGAATGTCTCTGCATCGTTCTCTGAGAACTTTCTTGCAACCCTCCCAGGTTTTCTATTCCTGATCTTCCGATCCTTCAACCTACAGGGTTATCTATTGGTTCACCTTATTAGGCAACTGCAAGCTGGTGTATACTACCTTGATAGCATCCCAATCATCCCTGTATGATTTGACTCTGAAGTATTGCTCACGCTATAAGAGAAATTCTTCTAGCTTTGTCCTTTCTCCTTTGAATACATTGAGTTCTTTGACCTTTGGGGTACTCCCTCCACTAGGTCTTCCTGCCTGAATTGTTACTAGTAGTTCCATTAGCTGTTCTGGCGTCATTCTCACCGGTTGGACTACCAGTACTTCCATTTCAGCTACTGTTCCGAACATTCTATTTTCCGTTTCTTCGTCCGATTACCAGATTTCTTCTCATTATTATTCTTCTGGTGTGACTAAGCTTACAGGCGTCTCCATTCCTTAGGAACTCACTACTTATTCCAGCTCCTACCCTAGTACTCAGAGCTTGTCATGATTAGTAATATCATTAGCATGGCAATCTATTTTGTCCTTGTCATGGGATTACCACTGCTACCCCCTTGCTTTGACGTTTTATTGGATGTGTTTTGAGTGCATACTATCAAATGTAACAATCCATACCAGTCAGCACTTTCCTCACATAGGTAACAATACCTTAGCCTTGAACATTTGAGACTAGACTTCTTCTTTTGACTCCAATAGCTAAGTGCTCAAGGCTGCTATCTGATGAGTTGTTCATGAGAGTAGGTGCACAATGTAACCTTGTAGATAAAGAGTAATGTAGGAAAGTTATAGGTAAGACGGTACAAAGACGATAGTATGCAGAGCTCATCCTGCTGAGTCCTAGTGACCTCTTTTATTCTCACTCCCCATACCAATCCTAACCCTGTGACTCATACCTACTACTCACCTGCTATAGTTAGGTGCGCTAATTGCATCACAGGTATAAGACCCATGACTCTCTAACTGAGTCATGGTAGAAAGTCATTACATTATGCAATTCGCAACTACGAGTTGTTCAAATACATCAATCAATTATCACATACTAGCAACTTACAACTATGAAGCATGCAAGACCCCATGACCCCAACTGTAGATCATGGTGTGAAAGCCTAACTAATCTGCTTTACTGGTTCACCTAACCCGGTTCTCCTAACATCATGTTTTGAGTGTTCCATGGCATGACCATTCTTCCACTCCTGTCACCATTTGTGACACTAAGATACAACTAAAATCCACTACCTTTCTCTTATTCCTTTCATAGAAACTCTAGATAGGCCTTCTAACAACATCTACCCAGCTGCAGATAATGCTTCCTGGCATGTTGGAGAGGAAAATCAAAAATTGGAGATAGACTATGACTGTAGTTACCAAAAACTCCACTTGGCTACCCTACCCACCAGATCTCAATCCTATTGAGAATACCTGAGCACGACTCAAACGAGCCCTCACCAAGTGATTCTCCAAACTGTAAAGAAGACTTCATAGTACTTCTGAATTGTTTGAGGCAGCAAAGGAGGAGTCAGATCTAATTCCTTAAGAGAGGTTGAATAGTTGAATAAGTAGGATGTCTGAGAGAATGCATACTGTACTTGATGCAGATGAAGGCCATACCAAATGGTAATAATGTTTTTCTATTGTCTACTAGCTATAACATTATTATCTTTTTCAATTACGTTCTCTACTTTTTTCGAAATTTTTGGTGGTTGGGTATTGTAGTAGTGCCCTTGCCAGGCAAGGGGTGTAAAGACTTTCTGAACACAACTGTACAAGTTCTACCAGTATGTTAGAGCAAGTGTTATGAACATGAAATAAAACTGGTATTCTTATAAAACTGGAATACGATTGATATATATCAAAATTAATATGTTCTTAACTTGTGATATCATTGAAAATAAAAGTTAATATATTGCTAAAGGTAAAGGATTGAGGGTATAGTACTCAATGTATATATAGTTGAGTATTGTATGTTGCATCTAGCACAGTATTCCTTTTAGATGCAAGGTACCATGTCATACCAATCCTGTATTGTCACTTCAGAAATCAGTCTAAGCTCCCAAGAATAACAGATAAGTTTCCAGCAATTGTGGTATGGGTATTATGACAAAGTAAGCTTAGAGGAGATTAAATGCTCCTTCCCACAACACCCAACCTGATATCTGAGTACGGAATGATACAGCACACTACAGGTACGCAAAATAATATGACACAACAGTATGGTTGCTGCAACCGCAAGTAACATACTAGTACATTTTCAAAGCACTCGTGCTAAAGATACAAATAACGACTCTTTCCATCAATATAATCCAGCCCAGCTAGTGTTATCCTAAATGATATCCAGGACCAGAAGGTTGAACACTTCCGAAGCCTTCTCATAAGCTCCCACTATTACAAGATAGAACGGTTGATGATCCCTCCTAAGTATACTCGGATGGACCGCCATGGAGACGCATGTCGTAGTTACCCCATGCCGACAGCAAATCCCAGTGCTAAAACTGAGAACAGCCGTTGACTGTACTTTAAGAGGAGGAGAATGGTGATTACCTTTACAGATACTAGAGAAATACTGAAAATCTGTAATCCAATCAAGAAGGATATTGCTACTATGGGGGAAGCGATTTTCCCATTTCTATTGTAGGCAGGCTCTGCGCCCGTGAAATATTTATATAAAAATGAGGAGCAAATATATCCGCACCTGCAGTCAAAACTGGATTGACCTATGATATATCATGGAATTATTTAACCATCCATTGATCTATGCAAAAGAGTGAAAGGGCTATACCAAGTTATTATTGACCAAAACATTGATTTAACACTCTGCCAACAGTCTCAGAGTCTTTTTTACACTCGTGGTATACTCTAGGCTTTCACAAGCAATGCGTGAATAAGCGCAGTGCTGTTCAGATTCGGCGACATTGGCTCCGGAACAAAGCTATAAGACGATGGAGACGGGTTTACATTGAAAGATTGGAGGACCCGATTGCCGGGCCATGGTAAAGCATAAATTACGCGTAAAAACCACTTAAGACGAACATTCTCTCTGCCAATCGAAGAACCCTGAATTGGTGAGGCCAAAGAACCACAGGCTATTGAACCAAAAGAGTACCGGAGCGTTCTCTTGCCGGCCAAAAGAGCGTGCTGCAGCAGCATCCCTCCAGCATCATGTGAAAGGAAATACCTACCCAAGTTAGTGACAGAAATGCCCCTCCGAGGCCCGCCTTTTATGCTTTGATTTCACCTACCGCAACCCTAATACCAGAGGGGAGTTAACCGGGAACTCTCCGGCCCACATGAAACTTGAAAGCTCACCACCGGAAACTAACGTGGATACTGCTTTCAATTGCCTCCGAAATCCAGTGTCCGCCAGGCACAACATCCAGATGAGTCCAGCTATGGAACATGGCTCTCTGTTGGGACCCTCCAAATGCTGGGTTATTGGAATCTGGCATGTACCGGATGAACACGGCGACGAATGTAATGGCAAACCATACCATGAAACCAACAGCCACGGCTCTGCCGGCGGCTGCAATTCTGAAAGCGTGGCCGAACCTATTTACAATATCCATGGTTTGCTCCACCATCGTTATCGGAAAACGTAGTCGGTCTTTCCAGTCCAAGAACCAGCACATATAAAATGCCCCAAAGAGAAGGTGGCCTGCCCCGGCAAGGTTTTCACCCATCGCAAAGCAGTGCATAACACCACCTAGGCCTGTGCATATATCATACTAAAACATATGTGCGATAGGTCTCAGTTGTTGTTAGATTAGCATCGGGTTAGGTAACAAGGTAACAACATACTTGATAGTAGAAGTGAACCATAAAGTCCGCTTTACGGGAGCTCTAGCGGTAGTAAAGTATACCGCAGAGATTACCGCCCTGCAGATAAGCGCAAAGATAAATAAAATAATCGTACCTGTTGTCGGCCCATATTTATTGCAGTTATCGTATATACCCCTCCCTACCTTGAAGCTCTAGGTTTTTTAACCGTGTAGTTATAGCCAGCATACTATAAACCCCAAATGTAATGGTGAAATAAACATACTATCCGAAACAGTCAACGCTCATATTAGTTATTCCACACGTGGACATGTTATCCGGGTGCGGCTCACTACACGGGCTGGCCAGGAATCCCGATATTCATCCATGAGATGGAAGAAATCTCCAAGAGTCCCAGGCACCGGAGCTGGCGGAGGCACTCCTATCACAGGGGCACTCTGCTCACCGATATCCGGAGGGTTGTGCGAGGCGGAAGTGGAAGGAGGGGGGTATCGCCTTGAAGGGGAGGAAGGGTACTATTGTTGGCCATTCCCTCCACTGGTCCATGGGAAATAGAAATGGCGAGCGGACGAGGGGGAGCACCAGCATCCCGAGCCATACTTACAGCCTTCCCTTCGTCGGTAGAAATTCTGTGAGATCCCGAGAGCAGGATCAGGCAGTTTGAGGGATAGGAATGTAATCAAGGAGGCGGGAGTTGGGAGCCAACTTGAAGGCATTCGGGATGATGGAGGAAATAGAGTTTTTATAAAGGGCAAACATATCACAAACAGCATCGTAATCCCGGGCACACACACGCCATGTATGCGTTTATATACAAGTATCATAGTCTCCGTATATTCCATAATCCGGGAACACGATAGGTGCACCCGTACAGGGTACGCAGGGCAGGACCCTTTACTACTCAACCATTGCGCAAATAGACGAAGAAGCAATGTCATACTCGTAATTTAGATAAAATACCACACAAGACCGCTTTGCAACTCTCCGGTTGAGATAACCAATGATGGTGTTCCTAGATCATGCACGATGACGACATCCCCTCGATCGGATCATACGGTACTCAGAGCGTTTTGATCTCTCTGAGCACGCTAACCGAGAAAAAAAAAAAACCTTAAACCTTAAGGTAACCAAGCCGCCGTCATCACAACTCGTTCGTTTTCCCTTCGTTCTCGAAAAAAGCTATTCGCATCACGAGGATTCCATTAATCCACACCGTCTTAAGCATGCAGTGGGCTTTCCACAGTCACCTCCCCCCCCCCGTGGTAGCGGTTCTCGAAGTCGATTCACCAGGATGCTAATACCATACATACCCCTGACCAAGGTTCATCCTTGGCCTGATACTATATCGGCTTACTATACCCTATATCATTTTTTGTCGCAATCACATCTTATCATTTGAAGTTGGTGGACGGCTGACGCGGGATAGTGCGTGAAAGACAGCGTTGCGCTCTCTATACTGTGATAACTTGGGTATGATAAGGTCAGGTGTGGGCTAACGTGTTGGACCGGGAAGAGGGTTGAACGTGGAAGCGAATCATTTTGTGTGCGAATTTTGCCAAATCCTGACTGGAGAAATTTCGCCAGAATCAGGACTCCGAATTCAGCACAGGAAAAGGGAATATCCGGCATACCGTGCTATCAGGAATATCTCCTACTCTCCTGAATTTCCCTTTCCTGCTCCTGGGCGTCAATTGAGATTTCCGGACCTGGAAATTGTGGCCGCGTTTTTACCATACCGATCCACTTCCTAGTCTGGTGCATCCATCATATTGGTAGTTGGTGTAAGTGGGAGCGGATTTCCCATGTAATAGGAATACGGCATAGTATGATATAAGGTCAAAGTTCCCATGTTCCCATGCCCCCCCCCCCCTAATGACTGCTTAAGGGGTGCACTCCCGCTCGCAGATATGATACTCGGGTTTATAAACCGTTGGTATATCAAGGCATGAGAGCGCACAACACTGTCTTCTGACCCACCCCACACAGAGTTCGTTGCAAACCAAGGTATGATGAGTAACTTCAGGTGGGGGGGGGAAGTACACGGGGACTGCCACTTTCCAGGTGGGGTACACAAACTCCTCAAATATCATACACAAAACCTTTCATAGATGTCATGCCACAATGCCATGGTATCCGGACATCACTTCATCACAGCATGTGGTTGATGGGATGGGCCTACCCAACACGATCCGACAGGAAACCGACGAACGGAAACCCACGACCCCAGACACCTTCCCGTCACTTAAAACCAGCTCATAGCTCTAATACCAATGTTCGGGAAGCAGAAGAAGAAAAGAAGAAGAAGGATCCCCCTCCAGGCGATCCATCACCTCCCCCATCCATCCATAGTCCACAAAGCTCAAACCATCAACTCTTCTCCCACTAAAACGAACAATTCAGATACCAGCTCTCCCAACCATTCACCCCGAAGCGGCTTCCAATACTCCGCCCTCCCTTCGGGGAATTATCAATGAGTGCGTTCACCCCCAGGGTCGGGAAAAGCCTTCTTGGGGCGCCAAGTTTCGAGTGGATCTGCAAGGTTCGTGTATGAAAAAAAAAAGGCGTTACACACACACCAAGGCCCGCCAACACAGGAGACTTGCATGAGAAAAATTACTTTTTTCCCCCCCCTTCAACCCCGGGGCTGAACACATCTAACCCGGTGCACCACTACTGATGTCACGCTACCACTCACCGCTAATCATCCCGAGTGACACCCTGTGATCATCCAGACCCAGGTACCAAACAGTTCTAAACCGAATCACCCATCCACCCGCCAAACTATAGTGCTCCACAACCCCCCACGGTAGCTCTCTTTTTTTTTTGTGAAAAGGGATTAGTATTCTAAGTTATTCACCGCTCCTCACCTCACCCCGCGACAAAGCACCCGGGCCAAGTAAAGTGAGCCAACTTGCTAGGAAATCGAGGAGAAACGGAGGAAAAAACGAAAAACGAGCACAAAGAATAACACAAAAGAGGATGTATGCATGCAGATGACCAGTTATCCTAGGAGAGAGAAGAAGCCGCGGGTTAGGTTAAACAGGTGGTTATCTTCGTTTTAGAGATAAAGGAAAGAGGTGGCCCGGAGAACAACGAAAAAGGAAAAGAAAATGGGGAGACAAGATTTATGAATTCTTTATCAAAGACAACAATACCACCCCAACATTTGCGGGAAAAACTTCCATTCGAGACCCCCCGGCCATTCCACCTCCCGCGTGATGGAGTCCCTCCTCCTTTATTTTTATTTTTTTTTAATTCCCAGCCTAATTCACTAAGACCGAGTGAAGCTAGGTGGGCGAGCACATGATTCTAACAACACATCCTCCTCCCCTGGTGGGGACTCTGTTTAGAAGGAAAGGGAAGTGAAAGTAAGGAGAAAGATTTAAACGATATGCAAGCGGGAGGTAGGCGAAGCAGAGCAGGGAACTAATGGGAGAAGTTAAAAAGAACAGGTGGTCAAGTAAGAGATTAAAACACCCCCTGGACTACTCAAACACATGAACTCGGTTCCGGTCCGTATGGAATGGTTGGATCGATGAACGGAGGATGGGAATCGAGTTGGCACCGTAAGTCTCTGGGCAAGGATAAGGAAAGGGAGAGAGAGTAAGGGAGATGGGGTGGAGGGTGAAGAGGGGAATGAAGATGGAGAAAAAGAAATCACACGAGAATGGTATAGAAATAAACCGGTGAGAATCCCCACACCCTGGCAGCCTTTTCCATTAACCTGACCAACTCCACCAATGCCTTCCTCTCCCCTCTCCCTCTATATCTCTCCCTCGGCAAGAGAAAGCAGCAGTGCTGAAAGTATGTACTACTCATACTCAAATGAGGTATACAAGGGGTAAAAGACAACTATCAGGAAGAGATATAAAATGAAAGTTTCCCCACTCAAGGAGAAGAGTTAAAAGAGAAAGCGATAAAACAAGGGGGAATATGGGGTAAACAAAAAACAAGAATAACTGCACATGGCTGAAATTGAAGGGGTTAAATCTCGTCATACGGTCCTCAAAGAGCGTGATATGCAAGTCCTATGGTTTGCGGAATTGGCGACTCTAATGTCATATCTTTGACCAAGTGATGGTTGCAACGGTCTCACGAGAAAAGCTCTTCGTGCAGATTTCTCACATGGTCGTAAAGCTCTTTTGCGTGTGCGACCGATTTAAGCTATTTGTAGGGTGAATTAGAGCGGACATTAGCAACTGATCAAGGTATTGGGAGTACCTTTAATGTCATAGAGTCCAAGCCCCCACTTGAATTTGGAATCAAGAGAAGGAACTGGTTACCCGTAGGTTTATTTCCGGCATAGTCCCCAAATATCATTCCTTTGAAGATGGGCACATTAAGAATCAAAGTGTAAGTTCCGTCGGTTCTCATAAGTATCCTTGCACTCTTCTTCCCCTCAGTCGCAAGGACGGACGGGGTATCATCTAATCCAAATGCACTCGCCGAAATGGAAGGCTTTGAACCCTTGGTGTTGAGTTTGAAGGTGCCCTTTCCCCGTTCCTTCCAAACTTTGTTTTCCTTATCAAATGAAAAGATTTTTCCCGGACATTTGAAAACTGTGATTTCACCCTCCTCTCCAGTGGCAACTACTTACGAGTTAGTATTGAGCAGGAACCTGTAACCATGGATAAATGTAACGAAGTAACGGACGGGGAACATCGTGATACGGGGGCGTTGAACAATGGACTTACTTTCTTGTTGGGTGAAAGTCTCCTTTCCGGAAGAGGCCTCCTTATGTGCCTCTAAATCTACACCACCTCCCTCACCATTTTCGTCATCCGTCTTCTCACCGCCGTCGTCTGGGGCTCCAAACGGCTTTGCTGCTGTCCCACCGAGAGGTCCCGAGAGCTTAGGAGCCGATGAAATAACATCCCCAGCTTTGCCGCCCAGAGATCCGAACCCAGAGGGACCATAGGAGCTACCAAAGCTAGACGAAAATGCCGAGGGATTTGTGGTGGTACTACCTAAGGCACCAAATGGGCTCGATGGGAGAGGTGTAGACCCAAGGGTAGCGAAAGGGGACGCCGCTGAGCCGGACATTGCCCCGAAAGCTGACTTTTCGAACCCACCAGATGACCCCGAGCCCCCGAACAATGGTTTGGAGCCTACGGAGGCTGTCGCGAAAGGTGATTTGGAGGATGTGTTAGCGAACCCACTGCCTGCTAGGATCTTTGGGGAGACGTTAGTACAAGTAGGATAAAATGGTGGGGTTGGCGTTGTAATATTATATAAATACCTTGGATTCGGGTTTTGTGTCAGCTTCGGTAGAACTTATTCCGGCGACCTCTGGCTTGCCGAGGGCTTTGCCGTTGGCCAACTCATTTGACGGTGTAGCAGTATCCACATTCACCCCAGAATCCCTCTCCTCCTTACGTTCCGCCACCATTTTTTTCCTACGATCGGCATCTTTGTCCTTATCATCCTCATCAAACCTATTTCTGCTCCTCTTTCGCTCCAGTTTCCTTGGGCTAGCCATGGCCGAGCTTGTAGAATGTAAACCATCGTTATGACCCATAATCTCGTCTTCTTCCGGGTGGGTTGGTGGCGTTTTCACCCTATTGAGAGCTCTGGCAGCCCTTGCCATATCATCATCCGAGATTTCTCTGCTCCTCTTTCTCTCATGAACCCTATGCCTTGAGTCCGCCTCTTCCACACGCCCTTCATTCCCCATATTGACATCTTCACTAGGATCCGTTTCCTCAATGCTTCGCTTCCTTGGCCGTCGAGGTCTTTCTTCCCCCATCTCTTGGTCAGTTTCGGAGACAGCAGCACTGTCAGTAGCCTTCAGATCTCCTTCCTCCCTTTGATCCTCGCTAGCTGCTGCAGACTCGGGCCGCACATTCGCAATATAGGTTTTTTTAAGCTTTTCCCGAACTTGCTCGTTGTCACTAGAGCCCGAGAGAGACCCGGAGTCTTCGTCATCCGCAACCTCCAACTCCTTGTGTGTGGGCACAGGAGAGTCCATATCTTGTCCACGGGTAAGGCTGTTATCGTCCCTGTCACTCTCTCGGGCAATCGACTGAGGAGGTGTCTTCGAGGGGGACTTGGTCCCCGGGTCATCTGTTGTGACTCCGCTGTTCGTCATTGGTGCAATGCTCCGGAAGACCAGAGGGTGGGTGGTTTGTTGAATGTGGTATAGGTAATAGCTAGTTTGTATGTAAGAAGTAGTCTATGGTGATAGCCTGCAATTGGGGTCTCGTAGCGACCCTTGCCTGAATTCGGGGAAATAAATCGAAATCGGTGAGGAGTGGTGGTCGTGGTAGGGTCGGTAGAGGGTGAATGTTTGAAGGGAGGGGCCAAATAAATCTCAAGTCGCACCTATATCAGGTGAGGGTGCGTTGCGCGTGGGTGGATAAAACCACGGAAGAGGGGTGGATGGGAGAGGAGAGGTGGTAGCAAGTTGGCCTGATGAAAGATAGGAAGCCGGGTGCGAGGCGGCTGAGAGGGGAGAAATGGTTGCAGTGCGTGGGGTGTTAGAGGGTGGGTTGGCTTAGTTAAGAAACAGTGACGGCCACAAGGCTTCTTCTTGAAGGCAAATTGAGCGGGACACGGGAAACCTGAGGACTCGGAGGAGATCTGTGGGCTTTTGATTTTTAGAGCCATCCTTTCGATGATAATCATGTTCTCTCGAGACTTGGCGGATACATACTTTTGGGGTACGGTGGTTAGGTTCCTGATTTCTCCTTTCTCTCTATCAAATTTTCCTCGTCTTTCGTGTTCTATCGTTCGGGATTCCCCTAATATCTCCGGCGTGAGTTATCTGGACATGTAAGGCGAAATGAGTTGCCGGACACAATTAATTGTAGGGGAGGCCAGGCACGTACAACGTGGACTACAGAAACAGAGCAGGCGTTGGCAAGCAGACGGAGGGAGGGACAATGAGAGGGATAGGAGCAGAGGGGTCGAATGGGCTTACTTGATTGGTTCTCTTCGAGCAGCTCGAATTTCTGGTTTTCGATTTGGGGTGGATGGGAGCTGGCTGACCGACTGAAGGGGGCAAGAAATGTGGGAATGAGGGGAATGGAATGACGAACGAAACGAAACCAAACAAGTAGACACAGACGAGCACCAAGAGAGGGACAGAGGACACCGAGACCACGGAGAGTGAGCAGACGAGGGGGGGTGGGTTGGTTAGAGGAGTCTGGCGGCGGTCGACTGCGTGCAAGCGACAACCCGACACCATAATTTACAATTCTGAGCGGTACTGTGCTCGTGCTGCACGGAACTGGACCAAAGATTGAGCGACTTGAAATAGGATGCTTGTCATGCCTTCGGTTACCTCGTTAACCATTCTATGCCAGCCGATAGAACCGCGGATCATCATACGGCACCGGTGTCTTCGAATCAGTCGCTTTATCTTGAATATCACTCATTTTGGATGCACTCTTACTCGAACATAGGACAACCGTGCTGTACGGTACCTCAACTCTTTGCGAGACTCTCGGTCGACTGGTTCGAGCTTTGGTGGTGTGAGTTGGCGCTCTGGAAGTGGGCATAATGATCCCTGGCGGGATTGGTTTTTTTATCGAGCAGTCGGCCATATTCTCTCGCCCTGTGGATATAATAAGCCAACTCATTTGCATTTAACCTCTAACCTGTGTACCAGTACAGTACCGTCGAGCAAATTGAAGAATTTAGCAGGGAGGAGAAGAAGAAGAAGAAGAAAAGTATTTAATTTCTCACTACTCCGGTTACTGCTACAGCATTACGCTGCCATAAACCACACAAACAGCCGGACTTAATGGGCAATGTGATATTGTAGAGGCAAAAGGAAACAGTAAAAGTTACTGCAAGTATCATGAGGGGCATGCACAAAATGAGGTGGTGGTGGCCGTGCTACGAGAATCGATAAAAACTCAGTTCCCGGAGGGTCCAGTTTAGAGCAACCCAGTTAATTAACGGGACGGGAGATTCGTCCAATAAGTTAATCAACATCGAAACATGATTTTGCTCATTCTCCCTCTCCTCGAGTGACCTTGTCCTTATCATACAGTACTTCCTTTCCTGTCCCTTGGGGACCAAGCAAGGCACCTGTGGCCTGTAGCGCATCGCACATGAGATTTGCACGATAAAGTGCCGCACAGTACAGTACTCTCCACATTACATTCACCAAAGACTCGCTGGGCAACGAGCCCCGCACCCGCAATCATGCCCCTGCAAGATCCGCTGCTCGATGGCCATACACATCACCCTGACTGTCACACTGCTCGAAACCCTCATAACCGAAAAAAGAAAAAAAAAAAGTAATATGGGTGTAGCTGCTTGGATAACTTTAAGTGCACGGTACTGTGCTCGTGCATCATACAATAAGAAGGTTTCGCAGAGAGACGATGACTGTGCCGGACCCGTGTATAAAATGTTCACAAAGTTGAGGTGGGTCCGCCACACATTTGACAGGTTGCCCCGTGTGCGAGCCTAATTTTTAATTGTCCAAATGGATGTTGCACAACACCACTTGACTTAGTTCACTTGCAGTGCCTGAATCATGATAAGACAGCAGCAAACACTTTGCTTTATTCATTTATCCTTCTCCGGCTCATTCAGCTCTCTCTTCCGCGAGACAAGAACCACTCCAGACTCTCCTTCACATCCACATCTCTTAACCCTCTCCCAATCAGAACCAACTTTCCTTCGGCTTTTATTGCTGAATTCTGATCTGGCGCATCAAATATCTCAAAGGTTTCTCTTACGCCCTGTATCAGCAGGGCCTTTCCCGTCTTCGTGATAGCCCTCCCTTTCAATCTGTGGATATCGAGAATCGGTCGTTTTCCCGAGTCTCCTGAGACTTGATCGCCCGGTTTTTTCGACGAACTCGGCACTTCCGTCTCCCATAATAGCGACCTGATCCAAGCGTCTAATGAATCCAGCATCCCTTCATCCAGCTGGGGGAGTTCAAGAGAAACAGTTGAAATGGTCTTGAAAATTTTTTAACAAAAGTCAGCGGGGCGTTAAATGAGGCTGAGGAAGCGGGCAATGATCGGCATACCTCATCTAACTGAGTTCTAATTGGTGTTTTCAACTCGCCAACGTTTTCGTAGGCCCTCAAGTCCAAGAGCCATTCCCCAAGATTATCTACTTTCCCCCTCTCCGTGACAATAATTCTCGCTAATCCATTCATGCCCGCTATCCTCTGCTTAACAGCCTCGATCTCTTCCCGAGTAACCAGGTCTGCTTTGTTTATCACCACCACGTCCGCGTGAGAGATCTGTAGGTGTGCAGTGGTCATCCCGACCCCAGCTCCATCGTCCCTCGAAAATGCCTCCTGGTCTTCGAGGGTACGAATAATGTTTGCTGCATCGACAAGGGTAACAATTCCATCCAAAAATATTGTTGATTGAAGGCCTTCGTCTAGCCAAAACATAGGTGCTATATTCCCGGGGTCTGCGAGCCCGGTGGTTTCTAGAAGGATGTAATCAAAATTTCCCCGGCGCTCCATGAGTTTTTCAATGGCCGCTACTCCCATGTCCCTGTGGCCCAAAGTTGATAAGCAGGTACCATTAAGGGGGCAGGGATAAAGCCTACTTTACTGAGCAGCAAATACCTGTGTGATGTATTAGATGCTATGTTTGGGGGATGGAATGAAATTTTTCGATATGCTTACAGCCATTTGCGAGCTCCAGCCATTCTTCAACCTGTTGACCATCCCTCTGAACGGTTAGAGATTTTTCGATATCACTTGCTGCACAAAATCAGCCGGCCAAATTGTCTTCATCATTAACAGAATACTCCAAGCTTGACTCGCAACGGAACGCTTCCAGTGGGACATTAGAGAATGGGCTCACAATTTCCAAATTCTAAACGAGTAGTATTAGCAAAAAGACTCCGAATACGGTGGGCTAGCATAGTGGAGTAACTAAACCCGCAAGCAAGAGACTACCCACCATTTAGGATGACAGCGATTTTCTTGGAATGTTGCTCAGTAAGGATATAGTTTAAGAGGGTAGTTTCTATCACAATTAGCATGAACGGAAAAGTCTCAGAATATAGGGGGGAGGTTTCACACGCACTTCCAGCTCCCAAGTATCCCGTGACAATTGTAATCGGTGCCTTTGACAGCTGAAGGTCTTCCAGGTTGAGGGGAATCCCGGTCGAAACTAGAGCTGGGGGCTCCTCGTCGTCAACGCCAAAGTGATCGGAGCTCATTTCTGTGGTATTGAGGTGGGAAGGTGCTGGTGCCTAGGCCGGTCTCAAGGATCAAATTGGGGGTGAATACTGTTGTGCAGGCAGGGAGGTTTTGCTAGGTATCATAAAGTCAGTCCGCCATCAAACTGTGCACAATTTTAAGGAAAAAAGGGTGTTCGGTGGCGCCCGGGATCTGTGCAACCAGGCCATCGCCAACGTCAGATTTGATTTGAAATGATTGCCACCCTCCGTCCAAAGGGAGGGCAAAGGGAGCACGCAATCCCGCCACGACATATCATATCTCCCTGCTCGGCAGCTTCAATATTCACCATTCGGCACTACAATAGTACCGCCTACTGTGTCACCGCCACCTGTATGAATGGATGGATGAATGAATGAATGGACGGACAAATCAATGGATGTATGGGTGTGTGGATGTGTGGGTGTGTGAGTAAGGGAAGGAATGTATAAACAGATTTTTTTTCTTCCCCCTTTTCTTTTGTTGGGCCCTTCAATTGTCTGAGGGTATAGCGGTGCAAACAGAGCTTGTTGTAACCGTTCAAACTACGAACTGCTCGAGTATAGTATCATGTTCATATCGTATGATGTGCGCCGCTGTTCAAAGTCGAGCCACTTCACGCTTTACCACAGCAGCGGTGATTACTTGATCTGAATTCAATAGCAGACTTGATCCACTTATCATAGCAAAACCTCCCCGTTGTATCGCCAGCTGTGGCTGCAGCTGGGCTATCGGAGCACATGGTGGGGTATCTCGCACTACTCGAGTAAACGAACTGTAGACTATGATACGAGTATTGGAAGGGGGGAAAAGGGAGCTGACCCCTCCATGCAGTGCGGTCTTGGCAAATAGCTGGCGAATGAGGGGCAACATGAAAAACATCACAAACCCGGAGGCGCTCGAGAACTCGGGCACTCTCCGGCCCTCTCGCCGGGGTGTTTACCGGTACCATATCGAGAGCGTGAGGGTGAAATAACGTATACTGCAAACCGCAGTATCATACATATGATACCATCTGTAACCCACGTAACCTATCATCTGGATTGGGTCTACGGGAAAAAAATAATATAAGCATCATAAAAAAAAAAAATCTTTTGCGTAGAGGAGGGGATTAGAGTCATGACTTAAACCTTCTTACCCATACATGTGGCTCCATCTCCGAGTTTGTGAAATACTGTATATCCTCGACGGGTTCCCCTCCTTCTCTCCCTCTCTCCTCCGTTTTCACCTTCTCTCTGCCCCCTCCCCTTTCATCGGCTCTATATTGTATCGTCCGCACACACCTCCCACCTAGCGGCTGCAGTAAGCTCCTTCGATCCCTACTACGCATTGCATCCCCATTGCCGTCATGCCTTCTGTTCAGGGAACAGGTCCCACAACCCTTTACGACAAGATATACGCCCATCATCTTGTGGATGGTCAGACGATTTATATTGATAGGTGCTCATCTGCATTTTCGGCCAACAAGGGAATAAGCTGATATCCTTTGCGCTTATAGACACCTTGTTCACGAAGTCACATCACCCGTTAGTTCTCGATATCCATTGTCACGGATTCCCCCTCTTTCGTTGCTTCCTTGAATAGTGCATGGCTAACAACCGTTATGATGAGTAGCAAGCTTTTGAAGGGTTGAGAAATGCGGGCAGAATTGTTAGGAGACCCGATTGCACTTTGGCCACTGTCGACCATGTATGTTTATGCCAATTGCCTTGGCCGATTTTGTACTGTACGTCTTGGATTCAGTTCACTGACATCGGTAGCTAGAACATTCCGACATCAAGCCGCGCAAACTACAAAAACGCAAAGACCTTTATCGAGGAGGAAGACTCCCGCATACAGTGTTTGACGCTCGAGGATAACGTTAAAGCGTTCGGTTTAACCTATTTTGGCCTCGGTGATAGTCGTCAAGGAATCGTTCACATTGTTGGTCCGGAACAAGGTTTCACTCTTCCTGGTACTACGGTTGTGTGTGGGGATTCTCACACCTCGACACATGGTGCTTTCGGTGCTCTTGCCTTTGGTATCGGAACATCTGAGGTCGAACATGTTCTTGCTACTCAAACCCTTATCAACAAAAAGTCGAAGAATATGAAGATCGAAGTCAACGGTACACTTTTGCCTGGTGTCACTAGCAAGGATATCATTCTGCACATTATCGGGAAGATTGGTACTGCGGGTGGAACTGGTGCGGTCATTGAATTCACTGGGTCCACAATTAGGTCGTTGAGTATGGAAGCGAGAATGTCCATGTGCAACATGTCGATCGAGGGTGGCGCTAGGGCAGGACTGATTGCGCCGGACGAAACGACTTTCGAATACCTTAAAGGAAAGCCTCTTGCTCCTAAATACGACTCGCCGGAATGGAATAGCGCGTTGAAGTACTGGAGAACTCTTAAATCTGATCCCGATGCTATGTGGGATATTGAAGTCTACGTCGATGCTAGGGACGTTGCGCCAACGGTCTCTTGGGGTACATCTCCTCAAGACGTTGTTCCCATCACCGGCAAAGTCCCCGACCCTTCCGAATTTAGTGATTCTGTTGCTAGACAACGTGTTGTTCGTGCATTGGAGTACATGGGTTTGGCACCTAATATTCCTATGCAAGAAATCGCCGTGGACAAGGTCTTCATTGGCTCTTGCACCAATTCCCGCATTGAGGATCTTCGTGCGGCAGCCAAAGTTGCGAGGGGCAGGAAGGTCGCGCCCAACATCATGAGAGCAATGGTCGTTCCCGGTTCTGGACTTATCAAGAAACAGGCTGAGAGAGAGGGTTTGGACAAGATTTTTCTGGATGCAGGTTTCGAGTGGAGAGAAGCTGGGTGTAGCATGTGTTTGGGCATGAACCCAGATATTCTGTCCCCACAGGAACGCTGCGCTAGCACAAGCAATCGTAACTTTGAGGGCAGACAGGGTGCGGGTGGTCGTACTCATTTGATGTCCCCAGCAATGGCGGCTTCAGCAGCAATTTCAGGAAAGTTGGCGGATGTGAGGGACTTTACCATTGGGGGTGCTGAACCTGAGAAGGCAGAGGGCGTGCCGAAGACTATGGTTCAGGCAGAGCACCCGGACCCAGTCACCGATGAGGACATGGATCGAATTGATGATATTCCGGTGGAAGAAGGAACTGCCAACGATAGTGTTGCCACCCGCGAGGATACTTCGAGCGCTTCTGCCGAGGGAGTTGGCATCCCAAAGTTTCTCACTTTGAAGGGCATTGCGGCCCCTCTCCCAATAGCAAACATCGATACCGACGCTATTATCCCCAAACAATTTCTTAAGACAATCAAGCGAACTGGTCTGGGATCTGCTCTATTCTTCGCTCTCCGATTCAACGCTGACGGAACTGAAAACCCAAGCTTTGTTCTTAACAAGGAGCCATACCGTAACGCTAAGATTCTTGTTGTCACCGGGCCAAACTTCGGATGTGGCAGCAGCAGAGAGCACGCGCCATGGGCTCTCCTCGATTTCGGTATTAAATGTATCATCGCCCCATCATTTGCTGATATTTTCTTCAATAATACATTCAAGAATGGAATGCTCCCCATCGCTATTGAAGACTCGGCGGTGCTTGATAAGATTGCCAAGGTGGCTGAGGCCGGAAAAGAAGTTGAGGTCGATTTGCCCAATCAAGTTATCAAGGACAATGATGGAAACGAGCTGGCTAGGTTTGATGTGGAGGAATTCAGCAAACATTGCCTGGTTAACGGGCTCGATGATATCGGATTGACTCTGTTGATTGATGATAAGATCAACGAATTTGAGAAGAAACGAACCCTCGAGTACCCCTGGCTGGACGGGAGTGGGTACTTGGCTAGGCGTAAGAGGGGCGATGGGCCAGTCAAAATTCCGGCGGCCAAAGTTCCGACTACCAATAGGGGGCTCGAGAAGGAAATCACTGAGTGGTGAATGTTGTACCGATAGGTTGGCGAGATTTTGGCAGCGATTTTTCTTTCGGGATTTCAATCCGAGGGGTCCTATATCTGTAAACCCAAGGTGTGCAAAGTGATTCACGGAAATATAGCTCTCGTTGTCTGGTGTGGTAGTGGTATTCTGTGATCATGGTACGATACATTGCTTGCCAGGCTCAGCATCGTGAATGCCAAGTGATGAGTCTGGGCAATATTCGAATAACATGAATCATAATATTACGGTATTATATCGTGCTACCGGTACCTACCCTACCAGTTGCCGTCGTTTATCGTTTATCGATTGCCGGTACAAGTAGGGCTCTCGCTAAAAGGGGGGNGCACGGGAATCACCGGGTTTGCCGTAGTGGCAGGGATTGCATTCCAACATTCACATTCTCGATGATCGATATCCACACTTTTGACCTTAAAGTGACATTTCACATGTGGTTTTCTGATATTGTCACATTCTGCACAACCTCCCCCTCCACAGGAGGTTGTATTGAATTGTAAAGATTCAACCTCCAAGGGTTCATCAAAGAGTACGGTGTACGGCATTACCGGTACAGTACTGTACAGCACCCTAGAAGGGCCTGGCTCTCTCTCTTTTGTTTCTTATTTGGGAACTAGTTTATTTTAACCCAGTGCACCGAGTTTATCATCACTATTTTGCCCTTTGTGATTGGTGTAGACTGGGAGATGCATATCACTCTAAGTTTTGCAGAGGGATCAATGGCCTCGTAAGGTTGAATGCTGCCTCACGGTGCCTAGGATTGTAGCATTCCTAAGGTAGGTGTATATTCAGGACTTAACTTGGGCTTAGGAAGCGAGCAGACAAGTCCTGGTTTGACCCACAGCGGACGGCCACGCAATCCAGAAGCTTTCTACAACGTATACCAGAGCTACAAACCTCCCAGCCCTTCTTCTCCTGCTTCAGGCGTTTGATAGCCTCCCTATTCCTCAACTTTTATACTCACCACCTTTACATTCCAGCCTTTACCGGTGTCCGATGATAGTCTTATTGTACTCCTATTCACCATCCAGCCCGCCATCATCACCAATTACCGCTATTCCCAGCCATCCCTTGCTAGGGGGCTCATCATGATGGAGCACCCTCCACATTCCAGCTCTTCATTCTTGTCCCAGCTGAGTTTTAGAAAACCCCTGCCACCGCCTCCCCCGCCTCCCCCGCCTCCCCCGCCTCCCCCGCCTATCCCTATTCCTGGCTACCACGGGATCATGAATGATGATCCTGTGGCAATCGTATTTAACCTTGATCCCCGCCTTCAGGGGAACCGTTCGACACATGCTCACTCGATGCCATCACGCAAGAATATGATGAGAAGATTTCAAGAGGCAAAGTTTTTCGACGGCTTTCGGGCTAGACTCAACAGGTTCGATGAAGATACCAGCTTTTTCGGTGCTTTCAAATCTCAAAAGCACCAGCAGAAGGAGAAGGGAGGGAGGACTCCGTTGGTCGTTAGAAGGAGAGCTGAGTCATTGGTTCCTGGGATTGGCTCCATCCCCAATTCTGACATCTCGACACCTTTGCCACCACCATTGCCCGTCGAGAACGAGGATAGATTGCCCAAACATTCGAATGTGTTTACCGGGGTACCCACTCCGACTGATACCGCGGCCAACTCTCGTAACCACTCTTCGGCTAACAGTGTCGACGCTGGTAGCCGATCCGAATCGCCAAATAGGGCTCACAAGGTCAGGGGACTGCGTGGCTTGGAGGCTTCGTTGAAAGAGTATTGCTATATCGAGGAACCGGAGGAGAAGAACGAGCTGGCAAAAATGCCATCGGCCAAGGAGCCACAGCCCTTCACGAATCCCGGAAAGACTGCTAGGGAAGTCGAAGCGTTGGAGAATGATGCTACTTCTCCGAAGGCACAAGAAAAAGTGTCTTTTTTAGGGGCAGGCGGTCCGGAAGTTGGAGGTCCTGGAAGCTATCAAAGCCAACCGTGGAAAAACTATGTATCCCGGGGAAACCCCCAACAGCAGCGCCAGCGTCTGCCGGACCAAAGCCCTCTCAACACGCTAAAAGAGCTCAACCAGAATTGTCAAACTCGAACCCAAGGTCTTATCGAAGAAGTCCCGGAGCAGGATCGGATATTTATACCATCAGTATCCCAACGGCTACACTCATGGAGACTAGAAGGAGAAGTGAGGACCATTCGAGAGGGGCTACACACCTCCACCTCCACCTCCACATCCCCTCTTCTCAAATACATGCGTCCTCCCATCGACGGAGCACTCACTCCCAACCCCCAATCCACGCCCCCATTTCTTCGGAGCCAGACCTCTTCATCAGACGAGCTCCCTCGGTTCACCGAACAGTCACTGTGGCCGCATCACCTCCGTCAAGATTCGGAACTCTTTCTGCAACCCATGAAAGACGCAAGCGCTCTAGAGGACCCCACTCCAAATCCCCTGCCTGCGAGCATTAATGATGTCGGAATCCCGGAACTTGAGGCTGTACCGAATACAAGGGTTCTTGCGGGCTGGGATACCAAACTTCATAACCCTTCTGCATACGCCCATCCCAACATTGCCAGAAGGAATGCACTGAGCCTGTCGAGTATCCCAGGCTCCCCCACAGGGAGCTTTACCGATGAAAAGGAATTAACGCGATTCACAAGGGATTATGCCGCGCGAATGCCACCGACGCCGCCCGGAAGCTCGTATTCTCCAAGTGTCGGAAGGTCGGTTGACGGTGACCGGCATGATGGGGGCGGAGAAGGCGTTTCTGAAGATGAACAGACCAAGGCCATTCTCGAAAAAGCTAGTAGGGACCTCCAAGTGTATCCTCCCAGAAAGGATATGACGGGGTTTGTGCGATTTTTGCATCAAGCCCTCGAGATGGTGCCTTCGAGGGATGAGTCTCTCTTTCTGGTGAAGATTTGGTATATTTTGCTCATAGCATGGGCGATGTGGGTACTCGCAAAGCTCTTGGGATTCGGAATTGAGTTGGTGCAAGTCGTGATCCTAGAACCGGGTAGGATACTTTGTCATGCTCTCAAACGTTGGTTAGGTGGATAGATTGTAACAGGCTCTCGGAATTTCGCCATTACCCGTTCCTGAGGGCGGTTCATGTATGCTTGGCGATTATATTGTAGTTTAGAGAATGGGGGGTTGGGCCGGAGCTTGTCTGGTGATTAAGAATGCAAGTTTGCGATTCAAAAGATCTTGGCGCCTTTAAGTGGTTTGACTATAGTAGTTCTGACCATCCAAAGTTAGCAGTGGGGTAATGTGGAAGAGGGGGACCATAAGAAACACACCAAAAGCCGAAAACAGGAGCTTTTTGATCATTAATCATCCAAAAATACTGGGCTGGAACCTCGTGGGGAAAGATCGTACCGAGACAGAAGTTTACGGAAGAGGTACACAGTAACCAACCCCGTCTACCCACCTTAGACATGAGTTGCGCCCGACACGATACTTTGAGGTAAAAATTTGGAGGGATTGTATACAGTATCATACCGGTACCTCAGCTGCAAGCAGCGCATTTTGCAATCACGATTAGAATCGATTTCCGGGCAACCGTGTGATACCCTGATTTGGTTTGATTTTCTTGGAAAGCTGAAAAAATGAAGGAATAAGCTCGATTTCTTTCTTTTTTTTACATTATGTGCGTCTTGCCCACAGGTGCTACACCGTAGGGTTACACCGAGTGATAGATGATGATGATATAGTGGGCCTTCGCCATAGTCACTACGGTCCTACCTGCTCATTCTGGTTCCCATTATTTCCGAGTTTTTTTTTTTTTTTTTTTTTCGAGCTTTTGCCCTAACGGCGTGCGTGCCTTACCGCGGTGGCTGGTTTTACACACCGGCATCCATCCGCTGAACTTGCCGTCTTTGCTGTGCTCGGTTTGTCCCCTGGGGCGCAGTACTTACTAGTGTCCTATCCTACCGCTCTGTAGTCGCGGGTTCGTATAATAGAATCACGGCTATCGATTTGTTCCCGCAATATCCTTAGAGTCCGGACAGGGTGCGGAGAAGTCTCTATGGTTTCTGTCGAATCCTGGGCTCAAGACCTCGGACCGGCCGGGTCGTTTTCTTTGATGGTCTCTGCAGATGGGTGCGGTGTAATGGGGTGTTGTCCAAGTGGTGGTGGTGGGGGGGGGGCGGGTGTATGATACTGTACTGTGCTAGCAGACAGCGCAGTTGCTCGGAGAGAGTGGAGTGTAGAGTGTAAAACGTGATCCTGACCGCTACTCCTGCTACCAATTCCTCCTTTTCTGAAGGGACGAATTAAGGGAGGGAAGAGGGGGTGGGGGAAAGGAAGTGTCATTGACAGTATTACCTAACCAGCCATCATACTCCTCCGAATCCCCACCCCCCCCCGAGAGCTGAGTCATTGGTTCCTGGGATTGGCTCCATCCCCAATTCTGACATCTCGACACCTTTGCCACCACCATTGCCCGTCGAGAACGAGGATAGATTGCCCAAACATTCGAATGTGTTTACCGGGGTACCCACTCCGACTGATACCGCGGCCAACTCTCGTAACCACTCTTCGGCTAACANGTTCTGTCGACTATATAGTTACCCCCCCCCTCCCTCCTCTACCTCGCCCGGGTACCCCTCATGGAGGCGAATAAGGAGGATGGGCGGGATGGCTCCTCGCGCGTAACCGTCTCATCATGCACAATAATGACCTTGGCCCCGTAAGCTTTCGTGCTCGGAGGTCGGCCATGCAACGTTCCTTGGATGATTGATTGCCATGGGCATCAGCTCTATCGATTGACTCCTGCGGGAAAAGATTCCCGGAGTGTCCCGGTTGGCGGAAGAAGTTGGGTGTTCATTGCTGCTCTCCATTCGGGGCTTGATGTGATACTTTATTCCGGAAGTGCCATGTGATTTCGGTCGGGGGTCTGACCAAAAGTTTGGTTTCCTGGCTGGCTCTATGGGAGTTTTTTTTTTTGGTGGGTGCCGGGGACCGTTCGGGTTGGAGTTGGAGTGCCATCTATCATAATAATATTATACAATCACGATTTGTTTTTGTTTTTCTTCATTATCATACCATTTTTATTAGGCGGTTGGGGTATGTCCAATTATTATATCTCTTTGCTTTTAATCGTAATCACCTGTAACTTGGACTAACCAGAGTATGATACAGCACAGTAAAGTACTGGGACTGAAATTTTCATCTGGTTACTGCAGTGCAATGCTATTTGTTAGTCACAACCCCATCATCCTTCCCCATCATCGTCTTCTACTATATCAAGTTATACTACTAGGCACTTGGTAGGCTTTGGGGAAAGGCAAGTAATTGCTCTTAAAAGCCAAGAATTGTCTTATTCCCAGACTAGAAAACAATTAAATTTCACTCCTACAATCCTAAAGAGTTTTTATCTCAGATACAAAAGGTCCTAGGAGTATAGGAGAGAAAAACCTCTCTGCCTTATGCGGGCCCAGACTTCTTGACAAATATACTCAAAACCACTTTGTCAGAGGTGTGCAGATAGCGGGCGAGACTGTCGTATAGAGCTGATTGGGAATCTATCGTTAGGAGTATTTTTCCCCTCCTTTCTTTCCTTGCTCCTGGTCTTCGTCGACCTGTTATCACTTGTAGCATCATACCATTTTTCGGGAGCTGATGAGTAATGGTGAGAATGAGTGATGATACGTGATGATAAGGGTAAGCGTGTGTGTGAGGGGGGGGGGGATATGACTCGAGGGATGGGGTGTACTGTACTCGATGGTACGGTTGTGAACCATACTATACGAGTAGTGCGTTGTACAGTACTATACCGCTCTATGAAAAGGAAATGTATACTCGTAGTACGGTACTTCGACTACTCACGCCACCGCTACCACAACCACCATCACCCCCCCGCCGGTAGGAAGAAAAAGGGAAAGAAAAAAAAAACAGAAAGAAAAAGAAGGTAATTTCATATCACCTTTACCAAATTCATGACTTCATAATCTCGTGAGACTTGATCATTATTATGATATATACGTACCGCCCCAATTTATATAGTTCCACCCCTCGCCATCTCCTCAAACTTTGCCCCGCCCTTCTCCCCACCGTCGTGAGAGTCCCCGTTGATACCGTCGCCGCTGCTCCTCTCTGGCACACCGAATAGCCTATCCATGTCCTCGAGAGTGAGGCCCTTCGTCTCCGGGATGAAGAGGAAAGCCCATATGCCCATTAGTATCATCAGCGAGGCGAAGAAGAAGTAGGTGCCGTAACCGAGGGAGGTGATCATGTAAGGTGTCGTGCGCGAGACGATGAAGGACCAGAGCCATTGGTCGGCTGTTGTAATTGCTACACTTGTGTGGTGTTAGTGGTGGTTTGGGCGGTAATAGGTAGGGGGAGGGCACCAGATCATGCGGATCCCGATGGGGAAGATTTCAGAGCTGTGGGGGGGGTTAGTTTGTACTATGGACTTCCTTAAGGAGTGGGGTTGGGGTACCAGTAGACCCAGGTGATTCCTTGCCAGGACATGCAGTAAATCTATGAACATCGCCATCAGCGCGAACCCATACCTCCTATTACCGCCAGGGGAGAACCCTACAAATCCATAAAGATATACGCAAACCATCGCCAAATACCCCCACCCGTTCCTGGAGTACTGTCCGGCCGCTGCAACCTTGGCGGGGTCGGCCTTCATGACGTAACCGCCGATATACCACCTTTATATGTTCACGTTCGCATCAGCAACACCATCATCACAGTAAATCACACGGATCGGGGGGAAACATACATGGGTAAACTACCGATGAAGGCACCGTAGATAAGACCCTTGCGACGACCAAGGCGCTCGACGAGCCAGACGGAGAATATGATCATGCCGAGCGTCTTTGCGACGCCGTAGAAGCCGGTCGCAAAGAGCTTTGTTGAGGTACCGGTTATACCGAGGGTTTCGAAAATGCGGGGGGAGTAGTATGTTATGATCTGTGATGTGATGGTTAGTGAGAGGCTAGGGGGGATATGGGGGGAACAAACGTTAACACCGGTAAGATTCTGACAGGCCATGAGAATAAGACCGATTCCAATCCTGTTTCTATTTCCCTTGGAGCACATTTCCTTGACCCTGTAAAACATCAGCACCCTTCTTACTCTTTCCCGCGCAGGGAGGGGGGGAGCACAAACTCACTTCCCCTTGAACGTCTCTGCCCCGCTCCTTGAAGCTTCAAATTCAATCTGATCCTTGATGCCCGCCAACTCCTCCTTTATGAATTCGTGGTCCCTCGGCAACATGCGGAGGAAGGTCAGATTGATCCTCGCCCGGTCCCAATCGTCCTTCTTACAGAGCCAGCGCGGGGATTCGGGGGCTAGGAGGGCCGCGACGAAGAGGAGGGCGCCGGGGACTAGTTGCAGGGAGGTTGGTATGAGCCATTGGGTGGGGCCGGTGGGGTCGATGGTTCTGTCGACTATATAGTTAATCCAGAAGCCCTGCTAAAGTGTTAGAGAGGGCAAGTAGATGCGGGGGGGGGGAACTGGGGAGGACGGACAAGCATGCCACCACCCTGGCTCAAGATTTCGAATACACCGATCAGACGACCGCGAATACTTGGCGGGGAGGTCTCGGCGATATATACCGCTGTTTTCACTCATCAGTTACGGCACGCGATCGAGTCCTCAAGCCAGATAGATGGTGAGCACTCACGAACGATAAGGGAAGCGCATCCAATCCCGAGCCCGGTGATGGCCCTCCCAGCATAAATCATGGACAGCCTTCCGTCAGAGGAAGTCTGGAGCATCAACGAGTGAGCTCCCATGCTTCATACTCTCTTTTCTCACATATACCGCCACCGCACCCCGGACAAAAGGAGCAGACAAACCATTATCGCGGCGCCAACGCAAAACACAATTGAAGACAACACCATCCCCTTCTTACGCCCGTACCTTTCAGCAATAGGGAATGTCAGGAGGGAGCCGAAGAAGGTTCCAGCTTGGAATGTTGACACGATGTTTCCTATCCTAAGTTAGTTTTTTCTCTCACCTCATGTTCAGGGGGAGGCACCCACCAGCGAGGGTATCACGGACATGCTGACTGTGAACATTAAGGCCAAAGTCGCGCTTGAAGGGAGATCTGGATATTAGCGCAGTTCTACAAGTGACTCGCAGAGCTAGGGGGATAATGTATAGTACGGGTATGATATCATACCTTGAACGACACTAAAGCCTGTGTTCCACCGATGAAGCTTGAATCGTACCCGACTATGCAGCCCGAGGGTTAGTTCCCAGAATCACGGCGCCAGGGGATAAGGCAAGATAACACATACTAGCCATTGCACTCATCGAGACCGCGAAAGCTATCATACCAACCATAGCCATCAGCACGAGCACAACCCTGATGATACCTTTCAGGGCGCACAAACCCAAAAGATGAATCCTCCAATTCCGAACCTCCTTCGGATCGTTCGTCCCACTGGCGTATAGCCCCATTTTCCTTCCCTTCTTTCGCGCAGTGGTATTATCGTGCCGTGCCGTCTTTGGCGGAAAAAAATACAAAAACACAAACCAGAGTAGCGAAAAAGAAGGAGGAGAAGAAGGGTAGGAATCAGGACGGGGAAAAAAAAAAAAAAAAAAAAAAGAGAGCCCACATCCCACCACCCACCCTTATATTCGCGCGAACATTGTGAACACCACATTACATTGCCAGTTTCCCGAACCTTGCCTGTACGAGTGCGGTACTATAACCCCGGCGGTTGTCTGCCGACGAGAAAAAGGGTATGATAGACGCATTACCGACCCTGCACATCACGAATACGGAGAGAGAGAGATCGAGCCGAATCACCCTCCCTGTACTATTGATTTTTTGTCCCCTACCGTACGGTATGCTAGAGTGACCCGGGGAAGAGTAGGGTTACCGTGGAGTATTGTGTAGACTATCATATCATGGAAGAGCTTTTCGATAGACAAAGGATCCAAAGGCATGAAATACTGTAGAAATGATCCGCAAGGGCGCCGATCCCGCCACATTGCATGCCCTCCCGATTCGTCCAGAATGGGCAGGTGAGTGTACAAGTATGATACTGTACTCGAGTACGGTGGTAGACCAAGTCAGCCTCCCTCCAATCCTGTAGTGTGCCTTCCTGCCGCCGCAGGTTGCATAGGGTTGCCGTGGTGTATCGCGCAGATGCATAGATGGAGGAAGATAAAGAAGACGAATGCGGTGAACGGCCCGTTGGCCCCACTCCACTACCATACTAACATACTAACATAGCATATATAAATGGGAAAGCACGGGAGCGCATGTAGACACTCCCACACCAGAACAGTGTTTTAGCCGCCACCCTCTAACTTCTCCCATTATACCACATGACCAAGTCAAACTAATTAGCACAAGAATTTCCCATCCCCCTCCCTTTCTCCGGTGACATTATGCTACCGGCGCTGGACTGCACTGCGCTCCTACTTGTTACGCCCGTGGCTCTCTCTACGGGGAATAGCGAGAACTCCGCTAGGCATGTTTGATGTGGGGAAGAGAGAGAAAAAAATCGATGAGATAACCTTCTTATGACACTACAACAAGTGTTTGTATCGCATTCATCGACATGTCTTCACAGCGGTCTAGAGGAATGGCACGAAACACGGGTAGCCACGGCTGGCAGGCATGTATAGTGGGTACGTAACCAGGGCACAGCACGGTGCCGCAAAAACTAATGGAATTCGCCAAGTCCGTCCCAGGATCTCTTAGCTCCGTGCCAGTAACATGAAGGCCTGTCAGGGAAATGTGGTTCGTTAGAGTGGAATGGTGTAGAGTTATGTAGATAGTGAATTTGCGAATAAAGACTTCCACTGGCACTATAACTCGAAGGGTGAACTCTACAGCCAAGTCAGGTGCCTCTTAAAGTTAATTAAACTAAAATTCTACTCGTTACTCTATTTTAGAGCTAGAATAACATTGTCTAAGTCTTCCTAAAATATTAAGAAACCCGGACAATACTGCTTATATAGGTGAGGCATTATAACTCTTAACCATATCAGCAAAAAAATGATCCTGCATCTGATAAATCTGCTGTGTATCCAGGTGCAACAAGGTAGAGTGCTGTGTCCTATATGTCCTGCATATCTAGTACCTAGTTGTTATATCCAATTGCATTCCATGTATCTCAAGTACTATATCAATACTTCTATATTCAAATTATATTCAAAGCAAGATTTCCCAGTTAATCAATGTACAGGTTGTATTCAAAGTGAGGTTTATTGATTAATACATACTTGAACCAGTATAGTATGCATGTTTCACAAATAAAGTAAGTAATAGTACTGGCTCTGTCCTGCTACCTGGTGTTTAGTCCTATACTTTATTATTACCTTTTCATCTTCTAGCTTAGTGCTCAGCCACTAGTAGTACTATCTAGAATTAGTCCTATAGTGCCCAAGTCACTGTAATACTACAATAAGAGCTATATATTACTACTAGTAGTACTCAGATCATAATACTAGCTTTTTACTATAACTAATAGTATAGGATATATATCTATATAATGTCTTTCCAGTTCTCTTTTATATTTAGAAAATAGTCAAATATTATTCTTAAGTCTTTGTTTATTTTCCATATATAGAAGTAATATTACAAGTAATTATCTAAAAAGTAATAAAATCTATTTCTATAGAGTTAATGCAGATTACAATATAAGCTTATAGTAACATATTCTAAAATAAGTACCTATATTTAGTTGTATTCTAAAAGTGAATGCTGTAGTCAGCGATGTATTAAAAGTAAATACTATATCCAAATATGTTTTGAAAATTGCCATTCTACTTAACTGTATTGCAATCTATAGTACAAAACATAATCATATTCTGACCCTCTATTTGCATATTGTATGTCATGTGTCTGAAGAGAACAGAGTGAGTTTTTTTAGTTGAAATAATTTTCTACTCTATCTATAACTATTGGACCTGTAAAGACAATATATTAGATTTCTTTTATTAAAAGAGAATTTGTTGGACTAGACCTTAGATAAAGTAAAAATTTTTTTCTTTTCAAGAACACCCTAAACTAAAATTAGCACTCTATATTATAAATTAAGAACTATTTAATTAGTTAGTATTTAGTATAATAGTTAAAATAAAGATTTAATCTATTTATCTAATACTAAGAGCTAGAAAAAAGTTGGGTCTACTTCTAAAAGAATAGACAGCAATTATATATCAACAAAACTAGATTAAAGAATTTGACTAATATCAAAGGAGTCTATTTAAGTATTAGTAAAAAGTTAAGTCCATTTCCAAAGTAGAAAGTATCTTACTATAGGTAATATTATATAGTTATAATTACTATAAAGAAAAAGGAGTCTATATACCAACAATATTATAAAAATCAATATCTAGTTGACTTCTCTTAAGTATTAATAACAACTTATAGGTATTTTAGTATGGTTCTAATCAGACTTTTAAGCTTGTTATTTCAAATTATATTTCAAACTAAATTGAGAGATATTTGTAGAGTTATTATTTGGTCAATTTCAAGTTCAACTTACTATAATAAAGAAAGTAATTGTAAAGCTGATCAAATTTCTATTCTACTCTAAACTAGCTATACCACTGTAAGAGAAGTACCTCTAGGAAGATGGATCTCAAGGTTGTGACTCCACTAAATAACTTCAAAATTATTGTTAAGAGTTTACACACAAATATAAATATAAAGTAACAGTAAAACTTAATATAATTAAGCCAAACACTTTACTCAATTAAGGTCTTGAGAAGATATTGATTGTATTAGAGGAGGAGAGTTCTTGTATAGATTTATGTAGTCAGAATTTATGCCAGAAACTTCTCTATCAGTTTACTTTAATTCTACAAGTATATTCTTCTATACAAAAAATTGTTTGGTACTTTGTTTACATCTCTGTAGGTATATATATATCAGCACATTCTAGTCAGCTTTCTTTTTATGCAGTTCAGTTTTTGCATCCTATCTCAATTGTGGCTGCCAGAGTAAAAACTTCTTTGTATCAATGTCTTGCTAGTAGCTAACTGTTGGGTTATCTGAGAGAGCCTACAATTTATAAACATTTTTCTATATGCACTTTATTTATATAAGTCTCCACCGACTTCTATAGTCCACACTTTCTACATACTTTTATCAAACTATAGACCTGCAGAGACTCTTCATCATGGTTACCCAACCTGGAGTGGAATGGTATTAGATTTTTGGTTGCATATATGGAAAGAAGTATTGATTGGGGGTTATGGTTGTCTAGAGATTAGATTGGGTACTTAGCTGAGGTTCCACATAATGGAACCTGATAGAAATGAATAGAAGATTGTAGCTGTGCATGATGATGGAGTTAAGGTAATTAGAATTTGTTAGTGGAAGATTTCCTTTTATTGGATAAAGAAGTATATCTCTTGATAGTTTACTTTTCTCACTCAATCTTGTAATTTCCTTCCTATTCCTGTATTTAGAAGTTATATTTTTTGCTCTTTTCTCGCATTACTAGAACCTGCGAACTCAGACCCTGAACTCTAGAACCCTGTTCCTGAACCTGCAAGCCTTGACACAAACACAACTTATTTATATACCTGTACCTGTTTCCTTGTCTTCTCCATCCTGGTGTCTTAAACTATCAGTTCTTAACCCTGTACAGACTCTGCCTATCACACAAGGCTGCATCTATGAGGATCCAACCCACACTATACTATGTCGCATACTATCAATATCATGGCTAAACTGTTTACCTATCTGAACCAGGCAGCTATCCTGTCCAATGAACAGTTGAGCCAGTTGACTGATCAGCAAAGATGGAACCACCTGACCTGCTTCTGAGACCTCCTCCTCCAGTTTGTAAATCTCCCCACACCCACCATACTCCCTGCTACCTAACAGTTGTAGTAATGGCTCTACATTTCGACTGAAAAACTCTAGACCTTCTACCTCGAAGACCAAGGTCTCAAGGCCTGCCTAGCCACCACCAAACAAGATCTGACCTGTACTAATACTACTATTACCTTACTCAACAATATACTCACCAATCTTTCCACAAGTCTGGCTGTAGAACCTGGTAGCAATAAGAAAGCCTCCATCCCAAACTCTGAGAAATTCAAAGATAGCATGAAGAAGTCCTGCAGTTTTGCCACCTAGCTTTATCTGAAATTGTATGGAAACTATCATTGATTTGACAATGAATAACACCATTTGGGATATGCTATCTGTCTCCTAACTGGATCTATCATTCTGTAAGTATAACCTAAGGTCACTGCAGATAGCATTAACTATATAGACACCAAGGCCTGTTGATAGAATTAGAGCAAGCATTTGGAGACCCAAACTGTATAGTAACAGCTGAAAGAGGAATAAGGAATCCAAACTAGATGAACTGGATATTTATAGAATACCTAGCAGACTTCCAGTATCTTGCTGAGGATACTAATAAGAATGATGCTACTAAGTAAGATACATTTTACAGAGGCCTGAGCTCTGAGCTCCAAACTTAAAAACTCCCTGACTACTATTGCTGACCCTCCTGAGACTCGGACCACCTATACCAATTTGTTAAAGAAGTAGAACAACAAAATCTAGGATCAGGCAGCAAACAATAAAGACTCTACTTCCTTCTCCTGGCATACCCTTATGACTACACAACCCTGACAATCCACTCTTACTTCTGCTACCACTGTTACTAATACTGCATCTGGCCCTATAGATCTCTCAGCTGGGCAGTGACCTGTGACTGATAATTAATAGAACAGACGAATACAGAGGGCCCTGGACCTCTACTGTTACATACAAGACGAACTGGCATAGAGTAATGGGCATGTCATGCAAGCATTGGCAAAAGGTCACATGTTCGATCCCAGGGTCTGTCGAAATATTGGGAGAATAGGTTAATTTCTACCAATACGACACTGGCACAAAACCCTGATTTACACCATCACCAAAGGTTGCCGAGCGAGAGGTTTTTACCACAACTTTAAGAGAAGACTGTTGGCTCTCCTGACAAGGTTGAATGAACTAAATTAGTTAGTTAGTTGTGGAAATAAACGCATACAAAGATCACTCAGCTGTGCCAATAGATAGATGCCAACTGGGGTGAGGTCGGCTACTCTGAGAGAAGTCCCCAGCTGCCATGCAAGGAGTAAGACTGAATTTCAAGTCTGTTGGTAGAGGAATGCAGAGGAAAATACTGATGAGAGGACAACGCCTAAGAGACAATCATTCACCTACACCCAGTGGCATCATAAGATAGAGTCAGATGATAGCCTATCACGTGAACAGTTAACCCTGAGTGTTAAGAGGCCTAAACACCACCAGTGTGATAAGAAAGGAGTATGCCTCCTGCGGGTTGACACAGGAGGGCAGTACGCCCAGCTGTATGCATAAGTCTGTCATCAGAGCTGATCACTCCGTATAGAGAGAGAGAACCAGTTACTGTTTGCTATGGCAAAAGGATTAAAGTGACTATGGATAGAGAGAACAATGCGAGGAGAGGGGTGATAACACCCTTTCTGCTGTCCGGAAGATTTAGAGTCAAGCAGGGTAAAGGTTTTTAGGGTTTAGGGCATTTGCCACAAAAGAATAGAGGAAAATTAGATAGCCCATGAACACCCAGACATGGAATATAAATATCGAGGTGCCTCCCACACTTGCACAGAATTATCAGCAATAGAGAAGAGATCTTATCAATACATTCATTACACGATACACTTCTTATTATCCTTCTATTTCAAAACTTTAAGTGAGCCTTCCTAGCAATCATTTTGTCATGTATTAGGCCTTAGTCCAGACTTACATGTCCTTACAGTTGGCTACCACCCAACATCTACTGTGGGGGCACAGATACATAGCAAGGGTATGTCCTAACAAGAGTACCTATTATATGTATAGTGCCAGTACTTCTTGTCTGGAACCCAGTATCATACCAGTGGGCATCTGCTCTGAGTACAGACAGTTGTAATACTAGTCATCCCATGTGCAGAATATGGTACTGACATAGAATATATTAAGTCTTTTCCTTGTTTATCTATATCTAGTTTGTTGTTGGATCAAAGGGAAACTGGAATTGAGGATGACTACTTGATGATCACCTGTAACATTATAGACAACCAAAATGTAATCCATTACCATGCCCTTATTGACTCTGGGGCAATTGGTTATATATTCATGGGTAATGACTTTACTCGCTGCCACTACATTTCCTAGTATAAACTAAAAGAAACCATCTCGCTTATGGTAATTGACAGAAGACAGATCAGTTTCTGTACTATTATTCACCTAACCCAGATGGGGTTGGGGGTGGATAACTCCCTAGAAGTCCTGCCTACGCTCGTCACTAAACAAGATGACTACCTGTTGACTTTTAGTATTCCCTGGCTAAAACGATATGAAGTGAGTATCAGGTTGGCCAGTCACTAGTGTTCAATACAGAGCGGGTTTCACCGATAGCAGCCCAGCCATTACATGGTTCTAGGGGTGTATTTTGTATGTCCTCCCAACCCTGCCCCTGTCTGGGGACCGATGCTGGTCTTTCCCTAAATGGGGTCCTGTTTCTTGCCACCCAAGCTTGACAGGAGCCGGTTCAGAGCATGGGCAGAACAGGGCTGCTCATGGGTAATGGGATGGGAAAAGACTACAAAAAGGCCCCACCCTAGACCAGTAAGCAGCCTGGGGTGAAGAACAGCACTGGAGAGCCTATAACAAACTCTACTAGTAACAACATCACCTTCAAGTCAGATTATTCCATTCAAAACTGCACCCTAAACATGGCTGGTATCTAAGAAGTGGTGCAAGAAATTCCCCATTTCATTAAAGTCTATGCAATTCAACAGGTTCTGGACCACAAGGTACTAGAGTAATAAGAGGGAGGAGAAATAGTTCTGCTAGAATATAATAACTTTATATCTATCTTCTTGGAAAAGGAACAGAACTAACTACTACTGCACTGACCCTTTGACTATAACATACTTCTGAAACTCTACTTTACTCCTCTATTTAGACTACTCTATAATATATTACTTGTGATACTGGAAGTCCTGAGAGGCTGGCTTGAGAAAAATCTAGGGTAGGATTTTATGTTCACTTCCATCTCACTGGCAGCTTTCCCTACCTTTTTTATCAAAAGGAAAGAGGGCTTACTACAATTATGGATTGGCTATCAGAAATTGAATAAAAGAACTATCAAAAATTGTTATATATTACCACCTCTGACTCAAATCTTCATGCAGATAGCAAAAGCCAAAAGCTTCACCAAGTTTGATATTCATGGAGCCAACAGCCTAATATATATGAAGGAAGGAGAGAAGTGGAAAACCACCTTCCATACTTATTATAAACTATATGAATCTAAGGTCATGCCTTTCAATCTTACTAATGTTCTAGTGACCTTACAGGCCTATGTCAACAAAACCTTACATCTAGGATTGGACTGCTTCTGCATGGCCTATCTTGATAATATTTGGATATATAATAATACAGAGGAAGAATACATGGAGCATATCTACCAGGTTATGAAAGACCTTGCCAAAGTGAAACTAGAGGTTAAGCCTCAGAAATGTGAATTCCACATGGACTTTGTCAAATACCTAGAGTTCTTTATTACTACTAAAGGAATCTGGATATATAATACTATAATAGAGGTGATAATTGTCTTAGCTATACCTGACCATGTATGCAATGTTTGTATCCTCCTGGGTTTTAGCAACTTTTATTATCATTTTATCTGTACCTTTTTCCCTCTAGCCCACCTGCTAACTAAACTTACCAACAAGGACAAACCATTTGTGTGGACTTTAGGGTGCCAGTAGGCATTCTACAAGCTAAAAATGGTCAGTATAGCTACCCCTTTCCTGGCTTACCTGGATTTCCTCAAGGAAGTCATCACTGAAACTAACATCTTGAGCTTCATGACTCCTGGTATCATGTATCCACTGGCATTATGTCTTAATAGAATAGCAAAGAGATCCCCTACTCTGTCACTTACTATTCGAAGAAACGTAATTCTGCACAATACAACTACAATATCTATAAGAAGGAGTTGATACCAGAAGTACACATCTTCCAAAAAAGCAGATATTACATTATGGTTTAGAAAGTAACAATCCTTATTGATCATTCTAATCTGAAACAATTTATGACAAAACACCTCTTAAACTCAAGGCAAGCTCGGTGGTTCTAGTTCCTTAACCAATTTGACTATAGTCCCAAGTACTTGTCTGGCAAGCTGAGTGGAAAAGTAGATACATTGACCCAAATAAGAGAATAGATGAAAGAGGAAGCAAAGCAATAAAAGGAATACCAGCCTTGGGTATTGTTGAAGTCCTATAATATAGGTTTATTGGTAAACCTCGTACTTCTAACAGGAACATCTCTTCTGGAAAATCTCTGAACAGAAGGCTATAATACTGACTCCATCTCCAGACTGATCCTTAAGGCCCTTGATTAAGGTAACTATTACTCCCATCTTATCTTCCTCGCCAAGTGCCAATGGGATAGAAACCACCTACCATTCTGGGACTGCATATACTTCCCTCTTCCCAACAGCTTGTAGTTACAACTGATTTAAGAAGCTCATTACCAACCAGCTACTGGGCACTTAGGGCAAGCCAAAACACTCAGATTACTGTCCTACCCCTTCTATTAGCTAGATATGTACTCCAATATTGGCCAGTTCATGAAAAACTATCATACTTGTCAGTGAAGCTGCATCTTATACCATGCTCTTTTCGGTATATTGTACCCTCTACCTGTCCACAATAAACTCTGGGAATATGTATCTATAGACGTTATTTCTGTCCTACCTTAGAGTGAGAGTCTTGACTCTATTCTAGTACTGGTGGACAGAGTAACCAAGATATGCCACCTGATAGCCTGCTGCACCACTATCGATACCTCAACACTATCCAAACTGTATCCCAATTAAGTTTGGAAATACCATAGCCTCCCTGCCATGATGACCTCAAATGGTGGCACCCAATTTATATCAGAATTATCTGAAACAGTCTGTAATCACCTCCTGGTATTCTGCAAACTTTCAGTAACATCCTAGCCCTAAACTGATAACTAGATAGAATGGGTAAACACTATTAGAGAACAATACCTATAGACCTATATAAGCTACCAACAGGTTGGTTAGTCCTTGTGGCTCCTTGTAGGGGTATTTGCTACCAATAACTATACCTCTAGGTCTGCCAGCTTGTCATCCTTCTTTGCTAACTATGGCTGTAATGGCTGTATATATTTTCTGGACACTTCTAGAGTACATCAAGGGAAACTAGAAGCTGGGAAGTTTATCTAATGTATGAGAAAGATATATAACCACCTCTATTCTGAGATTACTTACAACCAAGATTATCAACAAGGGTATACTAACCGGGAATGACTGCCTGCTTCACACTTTCAGCTACAAGATAAGGTATAGCTTAATACAAAAAATATTCACACATCTTGACTATTCCAGAAACTCAATAATAAACACTTTGGCACCTTTTCAGTAATAGCTCAGATAGGCACTTATGCCTACCACTCAGGTCCTCCTACTGCTAGGAAGATCTCCAATGTTTTCCACATTTCTCGGCTAGAGTTTGCTGACTATAACCCTCTTCTGGGACAGGTTGTGCTACCTGTTGTAATGGGGGCACCCCTAGGAAGATGGATCCCAAGGTTGCAACCACACCAAACAACTTCAAACTTATCGCCAAAGTTTACACCAATGTAAGAGGAAAGTAAATGATAAAACTTAATATCATTAAGCCTGACGCTTCACTAAATTAAGGTCTTGAGAGGATTAATCGTTGGAGTAGGAGAGTTCTCGCATAAACTTTTTGGTAGTTTTATCATATGCCAGAAACTCTCCCATCTGTTTACTCCAACTATTCGAGCACACCCTTCTCTGCTAAGGATGGTCTGACACATCTTCTGGCACACCCTGGGGGCATGCATGTCTCGACAAACTCTAGTCGGCATTCACCTTATGCGGTTATCGTTTCTGCGGTGCATTTCCATTTAGCCCACCGGAGTGAAAACTTCTGTGCATCAGCTGTAACGACCCAGCATACATGAGCTATGGCAGACAGAACCTATACCCATACAGGTAGCCAGGAGGCGAACTGGTAGGAACCGGCAGGCAAGTAAGTACTTGACCTACGGAGACCCAATAGCCCGAGCTCCGAGAATGAATAGAATTGGCTGGTCAGGGACTTAGGTACCTGGATACACCCGGGAGCAGTGTCAGCGTACTTAGGGACTTCTGAAGAGGCAGTTGCTCAGCTAGGCCGGGTAACTGGAGACAGGTCAGATATGTCTATCGCTGGTGACGGGATAGACAGGGTAACAGGGAAAAGTTATCTGGTCTGCTGGACAAGGTTACCCTACCCTCGGGATCAGGTTACCCTACCCTGGGGCTTGGGTTACCCTGCCCAAAGTCCTGGGTTACCCTACCTTTCAATACGAAGTGTCACGGAGAGTTTGGGAAAATTGACTGGAATGTTTGTCATGCGAAGCCATGCATGATACGGGAATCTGGCGTTCCGGAGATGCTATTGGGCGAGCTATGTAGCTTCGAGGAAGCTGTAAATTGGAGACATTATTCCTATCATACCCCTCCGGCCCCGCCTTGAGGCCTGGACGTCATGGGCAAATGGTTGGGTAGTTGAATGCAGTCTAGCAAAAGAGGAAACTTTGGAGACATGCTTGCAACACCGTATACGTCGCTGCCATCCGGTCGACCATCAGCTGTTCGCGGGGTATATAAGGGGGCATAGGGTGGAAGGTGGAGTACCTCCTCCAGGTTCTTCAGAGTAAAACGGACCAAAACTGACAGAGTTAACGGGTGTTAACCGTGGGGGTCCCACAGGTAGTCCCGGGTGGTGCCGGGGTGACTGGGAAAGTTTTACACCTACCAAGCCCGAAAGTGTTGCAACGCTATAGGCTCTGAAAGCGATGTGCAGAGACACTAAAAGCATGATTCCTACCACAGGTAAGGTAGATCCGAGGTAGTGGTCATGGGTAGCGCCCATTGGATGACTCCAGGACTACCGTGCCCTGCGGAAGACACCGGAAGCCCGGGACCTATAAATAGTAAATAGATAAACCAATCACGGTAGCCTCCGGAGTCAAGTAGAGATCAATGCATATAGGAAGGGCGTGCTCGAATGGTTGGAGTAAACTGATGGGGGGGTTTCTGGCATAAGATAAAACTACCAGAAAGTCTATGCGAGAACTCTGCTACTCCAACAATCAATCCTCTCGAGACCTTAATTGAGTGAAGCGTCAGGCTTAACAATATTAAGTTTTACCGCTTACTTTACTCTTACATTGGTGTGAACTTTTGGCGATAAGTTTGAAGTTGTTCGGTGCGGTCACAGCCTTGGGATCCATCTTCCTAGGGGGGCTCCCGTTACATCAGCATCTTGCCAGTGGCTAACAGTCAAGACGCCACATGAACTAGACTCTCTATAACACCCTTCCCATATGCATTGATCTCTCCTTGGCTCCGGAAGATACTGTGAGCGGTTTATCTGTCTACTATTTACGGTTCTTGGGCTTCTGGTGTCTTCTGCAGGAGAGGGTGATCTGGGAGGGGTCCAATGGGTGCTACCCATGACCCCTACCTCGGATCCACCTTACCTGTGGTAGAAATCATGCTTTCAGTATCTCTGTACTTCCCTTTCAGAGCCTATGGCATTGGGGACACTTTCAGGCTTCATAGGCGTAAAACTGTCATGGCTCCCCCTGCACCACCTGTGACTCCCTTGAGGACCCCCACGGTTAACTCTCATTAACTCCATCACTTTTGGTCCGTTTTACTCTGAACAACTTGCAGGAGGTACTCCACCTTCCACCCTATGCCGCCCTATATATGCCGTGAACAGCTTACAGTTGACTGGACGGCAGCGACGTATACCCTGTTGCAAGCAAGTCTACAAAGATCCTTCTTTGCTAGTCTGCATACAACTACGTGTAACGACCCAGCATACGTGAGCTATGGCAGCCGGAACCTACACCCATACAGGTAGCTCAGAGGCGAACTGGTAGGAACCGGCAGGCAAGTGAGTACTTGACCTACGGAGACCCGATGGCCCGGGCTCCGAGATGAGCAGACTTAGTGGACACAAGTATTTAGGTACATGGCTACGCCCAAGGTTGGTGTCAGCGTACTTAGGGACCTATGAAGGGCCAATACACAGCTAGGCTGGGTAACTAGAGAAAGGCCGAGTGTGTCTATCCCCGGAAGTGGGATAGACAGGGTAACAGGAGAAAATCCACTTGTCCACCGGACAAGATTACCCTACCCACAGAACAGGGTTACCCTGCCTTGAGGCTTGGATTACCCTGTTCAAGGACCTGAGTTACCCTACCTGCCAATACGAAGTCCCTCGGGGAGTTTGGGAAAAATGACTGGAATGTTTGTCACACGAAGCCATGCATAATACTGGAATCTGGGGTTCCGGGAGATGCTATTGGGCGAGCTACGCAGCTACGAAGAAGCTGTAAATTGAAGACATTATTCCTATCATGCCCCTCCGGCCCCGCCTTGAGGCCCGGACGTCATGGGCAAACGGTTGCGTAGTTGTGTGCAGTCTAGCAAAGGAGGATCTTTGGAGACCCGCTTGCAACACCGTATACGTTGCTGCCGTCCGGTCGACCGTAAGCTGTTCGCAGGATATATAAGGGGGCATAGGGTGGAAGGTGGAGTACCTCCTCCAAGTTGTTCGGAGTAAAACGGACCAAAACTGGCGGAGTTAACGGGAGTTAACCGTGGGGGTCCCGAAGGTAGTCCCGGGTGGTGCCGGGACGACTGGGAACGTTTTGCACCTACCACGCCCAAGGATGTCCCCAACGCCATAGGCTCTGAGAGGGAAGTGCAGAGACACTAAAAGCATGATTCCTACCGCAGGTAAGGTGTATCCGAGGTAGTGGTCATGGGTAGCGCCCATTGGATCACTCCTGGACCACCGTATCCTGCGGATGACACCGGAAGCCCGAGACTCGTAAATAGTAGATAGATAAACCGCTCACGGTAGCTTCCGGCGTCAAGAAGAAATCAACGCGCATGGGAAGGGTGTCATAGATAGTCTAGTTCAGCAAGGGGTCTTGACAGTTAGCCACTGGCAAGTCCCCGATGCGCAGAGGTTTTCACTCCGGCGGGCAGAATGGAAATGCGCCGCAGAAACGATATGCACATATGGTGAACGCCGACTAGAGCGGGTCGACACATACATGCCCGAAGGGGGTGTCAGGAGACGTGTCGGACCGCCCTTAGCGGAGAAGGGTGTGCTCGAATAGTTGGAGTAAACTGATGGGGGAGTTTCTGGCATAAGATAAAACTACCTGAAAGTCTATGCGAGAACTCTCCTACTCCAACAATCAATCCTCTCGAGACCTTAATTGAGTGAAGCGTCAGGCTTAACGATATTAAGTTTTACCGTCTACTTTACTCTTACATCTGTGTGAACTTTTGGCGATAAGTTTGAAGTTGTTTGGTGCGGTCGCAACCTTGGGATCCATCTTCCTAGGGGTGCCCCCGTTACAGTATATCGTTAAGCGAGCTCCTCGCTTAACTCCTCTCCTGATTAATTGTTTTTCGACCTTCGGCACTGACCTTGCGTGAATACTGGTAACCTTGTCTCGAACAAGTAGCCCAGGGTGGAAAGCGCAATGGCTAGTATCGAACGTCGACCTAGAATGGAATCCAACTCGGATTCAGACCTTGACCTTGACGAGAACTCCGCCAACACATTTCGTGCTTCGGTGTTCGCGGACGTCCGCGGTATTGAATGGGACGGTCACCAATTGCTCCTGGAGGCCGCCCCTATTCAACTACCTGATGAATGTGTTGATCTTATGATTACAGACCCTCGCGCTGCGGCGCTTTCGTTCTTCCAAGACGCCGCCCTCGTCCACAACATGCTCCCTCCTCCACCGCAAGGAGTACCCTTTAGCGAGTTCTCCCGCGAGTTCGTCGAACCTTACATCGTCCGGGAGGTATCCAAGTCGATTGAGGATGCGAAGCGGGAACTGAAGAACTGGAATGCCCAGCAGCAGCAGGTGTTCCGTAAACAGATTACTACGGCAGCGGTGGAATGGATGAAGGTACAGCAGGAGGCATACCTGCGAATGTTAAGAGACCAGAAGGCATTGAAGGATCGTATGGCAGCGCTGGAAAGGGCCTTCGCGGGAGGTTATAGTATTGATGCTGAGAATGACGTACTGATGATAGAGGCGGCGCCCCCACTCCCACTTGTCCACACGAAGCTGGAGAACTTCGGGATGGAACTGGCTATGAGAGCCCGGGATGAACAGTGGAGGGCGTACCTAAGCCCCGTGGGCATACGGATGTTGGAAAGCCTCAAGGGGGAAGGATACAGTTATACCTCGTCCTTCACAAGAGCATCAACAGGCTCGCTGTCTGTCCCCTCCTCGATCGCCCGCAGTCGTTCAGGAAGTCCGGCGATTGGACCAACCGATGGGCGTCGGGTTAAGAAAAGGACGTCCAAGCCAAAGGGTATCACAGCACCAGATACACCTGACCCTACTCCTCGGCCGACCCCCGCTCCCATTAACCCCCCTGCAACACCGTCGGTTGCAACTCCCGTACCTCCTATTGCTGCCCCAAGACCCACACCTTTACCAGTTTCATTGCCCCCTCCTGATACCTTCCCTGTCGCAGCTTTCCCGCCAACAGTATCGGCTACCCCAGGGTACCGACCGCTGCGTGCGGCTTCACCTGGATTCTTTGAACAGGTCAGGCGCCAGGAAGAGCGAGCACCCATGGCTCCATCACGAGGGACTCCGATCCCCGGACCTGGGACACCCGCTCGTTCCGTTCCTTGGGCACCCGTGATTCCTTCTGCCCCCTCAAAACCAACTCTTCCCTCCATCCTCCCCACGATCACTAGTGGTGAGTCGGACAGCCAAGACGAGTACTGTCTGTCGGGCTGCAAGTCGGAAGAAACCCGTATGGGGTGGATTCATTACCACACGTACGGGTGCAGGAAGGGACCACGGACCCCGGTAAGGCACCGAAGAAGACAGAAGGAGGGAGACGGACGACCAACATGTGGGTACTGTGGGTCATGGAGACACGCGGGGCCCCCAATGCAACCTTTGAGTTGTCCAGAGCTTCAGTCGTTTCTGGCGATGACTCAGGCGGCTCCGAACCCAACTCCTGAGAGTGGGCAACGACCTGTTCCACCACCGGCATCAGTACCATCAGGGGCTAACCCCCCCGAGGATGGGAATCAGGATGGCCAGGAGGAAAGGTTTGATGGGTATGATAGACCCCGCGAGACCCCAGGTGGAAATACCGGGGGTAGTGGAGGTGGAAATGGACCACCTGTCGGTGGTACTACGGGAGCAGGTGGAGATCCTGGGGACTCTGACCATGATAGCTCGGATGATGATGATGCCGATTCTCTCCCCGACTTGACCCCTTTTCTCGGCGCTCGCAAGGATGACTGGAGCGACGAGAAGAAACGACGGTGGGACCGCCGTGCTAAGAAGCTGTCAAGGGAACTACGGACCAGGGCGACTGCACGACCATCATCTAGACAACGGCAGAAGAAGCCGGAAAAGCTGAGCGGCATTCCGGCGTTTAAGGGAAAGGTCACCGAACTCGCCAGCTTCTTGACGCTGGTAGAGGTTAAGTTCGAGTACTTTGCTGGGTGCAGGTTGACCGATATGGACAAGGTAAACCTGGTGATCCCCCTTCTAGAAGATACTGCCCGAACATGGTATCTTGGGCTGCACTCCCACATCAATAAGGAGGCAGCCAAGCGTACCGGAGTTCCAGTTAATAACAGTAACCCGTTAAGAACGTGGAAAGGATTCCGGGAACGGCTTGAACGGAGTTTCGGCGGTGACCAAGCGGAACGAGACCGATCCCTCCTTGAGTGGCGAGACCTAGTGATGAAGCCACATCACATCGATGAGTACCTGGACAAGATAATTGACTATATGTATAAGCTTAGCTATACAGACCCTGTGCAGGTACGAGATAAGGTACGGTCGGGCATTACTCAAGAAGTGAGGAACGCGTGGGCACTGAAGGAGCCCCATCCCACCGACTTGAACGACTACCTTGATCTTCTTCGGAAGGTTGGACACACACTGGAAGACAACACCCGGTTCAGCAACCGAGTTATCCACCCTGTCCAACGGTCTCAACCAACGGACAAGAAGGAGGATAGGTCCTCAACTTCCGGAAGGTTTAAAAAGAAGGATAAAGGTTCGGGCAGACAGAACCAGCGGTCTGCCAAACCTACTAATTTCAATGCGGGGAAACAGGCAAAGCCGGGGACTTCTGAGTATGCCCTGGCGCATAAGGAAATCCCGTCGACTTTGACCGAACGTCGGAGAAAGCACAACCAGTGCACCAAGTGTGGACAAACGGGTCACTTTTGGAGAAAGTGCACCGCGACGTCCCCAGTCGTTAGTTCGTCCAAACAGGCTCGTGGGTTGAAACGGTCAGCCCCGGTAAGCGAGCCCTCAGGTACGGACAAGCGACTAAAGCGCATTGAAGCGCCACCTCCGGCTACCTCGTCAAAGATACTTGAAGTCCGACAGGCATCACCTCAGATTATGGAGGTTGATACTGACGGCTCAGAATAGGTAAGACCCCATTCTGCGAAAGGTATAACCTTAATAACCTGTATCCATAGACCCCTGCGGGATGGATGAAAAGGAGCCCCGGAAGTGGCTTCTGGGATGGGTAAGTACCCCTCTACTGCATGAACGACCCTGATGCTGACTACACCCAGGTGGTGTGGGCAGATAGATGTTGAGGGCCGTGTGCGGTGGACAGGGCGATCTCTCCTTTGTGGGCTTTCAGGTTATTTCCTTTGTTCTAGTTATTTGTATTTCTTTCAGGATTTCTTTAGTGGGACGGACAAGTCATAGGACATTATTTTCGGTTGAGGCTGGGAGAGATCTCGCTCGCGGAGACGCTCGACATTGGGGAAGCAAGGTTGCTTCGCTTGGAACCGGTCCAACAGCGGACTTCTACCCACCTCGGGAAAATTTGTTATGTTTAGTACAAGCGGGATTAGTTCAGGCTGGACTTGATTGAATAAATGATACTATGATCAAGTTTACCTGAGGAGGGTTTAGTACCCGAAATCATGCTGGCGTGATAGTAAACACCCTAGCTATTGATAAAACGATTCCCAATCCCTTAACGTTTACCGACCCGTTGTGGCCGCTCTTGTGTCGAAAGGCAAGAGATCAGAATTAGTAAGCCAAGATGACTAAGTCCCTAAGACAAGTGAAGAGGCAGAAGCGTGATAACTTGCCTCGCCATACCAAGTCTATCCACCTGAGGGTAAGGCTAGACTGGAAGATTGGAGCTAGACAGGTAAGCGCTGAGGCGCTCCTGCTACTCGACAGTGGAGCTACTGGGCCAGTGCTTAGTAGCCGATGGGTTAAACAAACGCAGGCACCATGTGTACGACGAAAGGTACATGTGCCGATAAGCGACGCAAGCGGTAATCACATTCCGGGGTCAGGTCTGCACTATACCAAATCATTGGACATGAGAATAGGCGACCACCATAACGAAATGCGGTTTGAAGTCGCGGACATGCCCGACACCAAGGTGGACGGGTACCTACCTATGTCTTGGTTGAAGGACCATAATCCCGACATAGATTGGAAGACAGGATCACTAACCTGGCGCTCAGATTTCTGCAAGGCTAATTGCCTGGCAGAGCAGGGGCGGTTAGTGTTCATGACCGATGAAGAGTTGCTAGCTGAAGACCCTAGTAATGTGTACCTATTGGGAATTGTACAATTCTCCGATGAGGAAGGTGCTGACATTACTGTCAAGCTACTCCCTGAGTATAAGGACTACGGGGACATCTTCAGTCAAGAACGGATTGAGGCCTTGCCGGAGCACTCAAAGTATGACCACACGATCGAGTTGCTACCCGGGACTCAACCTCCGTTTGGGCCTATCTATCCGTTATCGGAAAAGGAGCTTAAGGCACTCCGGGAATATCTCAATGACATGCTGCGAACGGGGAAGCTACGGCGATCCAGTTCCTCAGCAGCAGCCCCTATCCTCTTTGTGCCAAAACCAGATGGTACATTAAGACTGGTAATAGATTACCGAGGGCTGAACAAAATCACGGTGAAGAGCAAGTACCCTCTACCGCTGATGAATGAACTGCGAGATAGGTTAGGAAAAGCCGTTGTGTTCACTAAGTTGGACTTGAAAAACGGCTACTATCTTCTGAGGATGGCAGAAGGTGAGGAATGGAAGACGGCCTTCCGGTGCAGATATGGACTGTATGAATACACGGTCATGCCGTTTGGGTTATGTAATGCCCCGGCAACTTTCCAGAGCATGATAAATGAGGTCTTTCGAGATCTCATGGATGAAGGAGTCATCGCGTATATGGATGACATCCTGATCTACTCCGAAACTATGGAAGAGCACGTCGCGATGGTAAGGCGTGTAATGGAGAAATTGCGGAAAGCTAGACTATGTGTAAGTATGAAGAAGTCCAGTTTCCACCAACGGGAGGTTGAATTCCTCGGATATAGGATCTCCGATATGGGGATCTCTATGTTGTCGGAAAAGGTGCAGACAATCAAAGACTGGGCACCTCCGACATGCGTCGTCGACGTTCAAAGCTTTATGGGCTTTGCCAACTTCTATCGTCGGTTCATAGAAGGGTTCAGCAAGATAGCGAAACCCCTCACGGACTTGACAAAGAAGGATGTCCGATGGGAATGGACACCTGCATGTGAGCAGGCCTTCAATCATTTAAAGGAAGCGTTCACGTCCAAACCTATCCTAGCACATTTTGACCCTGAACGGCCAACACGGCTAGAAACCGACGCTAGTGACTTTGCATTAGGAGCCGTTCTCTCCCAGTTATGTGAGGATGAGAGATGGCATCCGGTGGCCTACCATAGTAGGAAGTTTCACCCAGCAGAGATCAATTATGATGTCCATGATAAGGAAATGACTGCCATCGTGGCGGCATTCAAGGAATGGGATCATCTGCTGCGCTCAGTAACGGACCAATTGGTGATCTATACGGATCATAAGAACTTGGAGTACTTTAATAGTACCAAGGTCCTTAACCGAAGGCAGCACCGCTGGGCTGAATTCCTGCAACCATTTAACTTCAAGGTGGTTTACCGAGAAGGACGGTTGAATGAGAAGGCGGATGCTTTGTCGCGGCGTAGGGACTACCGCCCTGAAGGGGGGAGTGATTTTCCGCCACAGTCGTTTTTTCGCCCCGGACAGTGGGTCGGGAGCCAGGAACGGGACATCTTGCGACCACAGGTGTTGCAAGTGTGCCAGGGATTTCGGCTCAAGTCGTCCTTTTTGGATCAGTTGCGGGTAGCGATAAGCGAAGACCAGGAGTACTTAAGGATCCTGAAGGCAACAGCTGCAGGTGACAAAGAGGTCGACCGACATTTCACGACGGAAAAGGGCTTACTCCTGTACAAGAACAGGTGGTATGTTCCCAAGGGTCAGAATCTGAAGCAGACAATCATGAAGGCAGAACATGACTCCCGAATCGCGGGACACTTCGGGACTTACAAAACCATTGGCAGGGTGAGGGCTAACTTCTACTGGCCTAAGATGGATGAGCACATCACTGACTATGTGCGGACATGTGATGCATGCCAAAGAAATAAATCCATCAGGCACAAGAAGTTCGGGCTGCTGGAACCTATCGATGTTCCTATGCGGCCTTGGACAGCAATTTCAATGGATTTCATTGTCGCGCTGCCAGAGTCCGAAGGGTATACCAAGATCTGGGTCATAGTAGACAGATTTTCGAAAATGGCCCATTTCATACCCCTGACCACTGAGGTACCTATCAAGGAGCTTGCCTTGATATTCCTGAAGGAGGTTTGGCGCCTTCATGGACTGCCAGAGTCAATCATCTCCGACCGAGATAGCCGATTCACATCCAAGTTCTGGATGAGTCTGATGCACTTGCTGCAAGTGAAACTAAACGTTTCGACTGCATTCCACCCAGAGACTGATGGGCAAACCGAGAGGGTTAATCAGACACTGGAGCAGTACTTGCGTAGTTACTGTTCCTATCAACAGGATGACTGGGTCTCGCTGCTACCCCTTGCGGAGTATGCGTATAACACCTCAACATCAGAATCCACCAGGTTGTCACCATTTGAGATCAATTATGGGTTCAACCCACGGACAAACTGGTCGGGTGTTGTGTCTGACAACCAAGGGATACACCCAAGTAGTGAACTCTTGGTTAAGGAATGGGAAGGAACCTGGCAACAGATTCGAGAAACGATTCAACGGGCACAGGAAAGGCAGCGGAAATGGCATGACCAGAAACGGCTGCCATCCCCGGACTATGTTACCTTGGAAGATGTGGCTGCTGGGCGGGCTAAGAAAGCGGACCGCGTGATGTTGAACCGGAAGAACATCCGCACCAAGCGTCCCATGGAGAAGCTGGACCACCGGATGTTTGGCCCTTTCGTGGTCAAACGTCGGGTGGGTACCCGAGCATACGAACTCCAATTGCCCACCCGATGGAGCATCCACCCGGTTTTCAATGTCACGCTGCTGGAACCCTATCGCGAGGATCCGGAATCGGGTAGGATCAAGGAGATCCCTACCCCCGAGCTCGTGGACAATGAGCCCAGTTACGTCATCGAAGCTGTTGTGGACAGTCGCTGGTATGGTGGAACAAAGGCGAAGTTTCCGTCGCGCTTTGTCCAGTACCTGGTTTCATGGGAAGGCTATGGAGCTGAGGAGAACTCGTGGGAGCCCTATGAGATGCTAGAAGGGACAGGCTTACAGGCCATGCTAGATTTCCACCAAAGATATCCGTCCAAGCCCAGGGACCATCGGGTCTTGGGGGAATCGAGTCGTGGAAAGAAAAGACGACGCTAAACGGTCCGGGACGGACCGTAGAGAAGAGGGGAGTGATGTAACGACCCAGCATACGTGAGCTATGGCAGCCGGAACCTACACCCATACAGGTAGCCCGGAGGCGAACTGGTAGGAACCGGCAGGCAAGTGAGTACTTGACCTACGGAGACCCGATGGCCCGGGCTCCGAGATGAGCAGACTTAGTGGACACAAGTATTTAGGTACATGGCTACGCCCAAGGTTGGTGTCAGCGTACTTAGGGACCTATGAAGGGCCAATACACAGCTAGGCTGGGTAACTAGAGAAAGGCCGAGTGTGTCTATCCCCGGAAGTGGGATAGATAGGGTAACAGGAGAAAATCCACTTGTCCACCGGACAAGATTACCCTACCCTCAGAACAGGGTTACCCTGCCTTGAGGCTTGGATTACCCTGTTCAAGGGCCTGAGTTACCCTACCTGCCAATACGAAGTCCCTCGGGGAGTTTGGGAAAAATGACTGGAATGTTTGTCACACGAAGCCATGCATAATACTGGAATCTGGGGTTCCGGGAGATGCTATTGGGCGAGCTACGCAGCTACGAAGAAGCTGTAAATTGAAGACATTATTCCTATCATGCCCCTCCGGCCCCGCCTTGAGGCCCGGACGTCATGGGCAAACGGTTGCGTAGTTGTGTGCAGTCTAGCAAAGGAGGATCTTTGGAGACCCGCTTGCAACACCGTATACATTGCTGCCGTCCGGTCGACCGTAAGCTGTTCGCAGGATATATAAGGGGGCATAGGGTGGAAGGTGGAGTACCTCCTCCAAGTTGTTCGGAGTAAAACGGACCAAAACTGACGGAGTTAACGGGAGTTAACCGTGGGGGTCCCGAAGGTAGTCCCGGGTGGTGCCGGGACGACTGGGAACGTTTTGCACCTACCACGCCCAAGGATGTCCCCAACGCCATAGGCTCTGAGAGGGAAGTGCAGAGACACTAAAAGCATGATTCCTACCGCAGGTAAGGTGTATCCGAGGTAGTGGTCGTGGGTAGCGCCCATTGGATCACTCCTGGACCACCGTACCCTGCGGAAGACACCGGAAGCCCGAGACTCGTAAATAGTAGATAGATAAACCGCTCACGGTAGCTTCCGGCGTCAAGAAGAAATCAACGCGCATGGGAAGGGTGTCATAGATAGTCTAGTTCAGCAAGGGGTCTTGACAGTTAGCCACTGGCAAGTCCCCGATGCGCAGAGGTTTTCACTCCGGCGGGCAGAATGGAAATGCGCCGCAGAAACGATATGCACATATGGTGAACGCCGACTAGAGCGGGTCGACACATACATGCCCGAAGGGGGTGTCAGGAGACGTGTCGGACCGCCCTTAGCGGAGAAGGGTGTGCTCGAATAGTTGGAGTAAACTGATGGGGGAGTTTCTGGCATAAGATAAAACTACCTGAAAGTCTATGCGAGAACTCTCCTACTCCAACAATCAATCCTCTCGAGACCTTAATTGAGTGAAGCGTCAGGCTTAACGATATTAAGTTTTACCGTCTACTTTACTCTTACATCTGTGTGAACTTTTGGCGATAAGTTTGAAGTTGTTTGGTGCGGTCGCAACCTTGGGATCCATCTTCCTAGGGGTGTCCCCGTTACACTACACAACTCTTTGCCCATGACGTCTAGGCCTCAAGGCGGAGCCGCAGGGGTATGATAGGAATAATGTCTCCAGTTTGCAGCTTCTTTGGAGCTGTGTAGCTCACCCAATAGCATCTCCTGGAACCCTAGATTCCAGTATTACGTATGGCTTCGCATGACAAACATTCTGGTCACTTTTCCCAAACTCCACGAGCCACTTGGTATTGAAAGGTAGGGTAACCTGATCCTGAGTGTAGGGTAACCTTGGCTGGTGGATAAGATAAATTTTCCCTATTACCCTGTTTATCCTGTTGCCGGAGATAGACATTTCTGACCTTTCTCCAGATACCCGGCCTAGCTGTGTAACTGCCCTTTCTGAGGTCCCTAAGTACACTGACACCACTTCCTGGGTGTACCCAGGTACCCAAGTACCTGGCCAGCCAACTCTGTTCATCTGGGTGCCCAGGCTATCGGGTCTCCACAGGTCAAGTACTTACTTGCCTGTCGGTTCCTACCAGTTCACCCCCTGGCTACCTGTATGGGTGAAGGTTCCGACTGCCATAGCTCATGTATGCTGAGTCATTACACCTGCACCATGGGTTGATATAGATGGAAAGAAGAAATAGTAGGTACAAAGAATAGAAACTGTCAAGATAGTTAGGGGTCATTTGCAATATTTAGTACGATAAAGAAAGTATAAGAAGACCACCTGAAAAGCCACCAAAACAGTAAATAGTCTACTAGCAATCAACTAGTTCAACCACTAACATTCATACAAGCTGGACCCCTTTCAAGAATAGCAGCCACATGGCTTAGACAACTTTGGCACAGGAGAGAAAGGCTAGTGTTACAGCGACTAGACCCAGAGTGTGATAGCATTGGTTTTCTTGTTATCTATATTAGGATAAGAGTTAGTTGAGGGTCACAGTTGCCTAGGAGTTTGATTGTGTACTTAGCCAAGATTCCATATAATAGAATCTGAGGGAAACTAATAGAAGATTGCAGCTGCATATGAGAATGTAGTTAGGGTAATTAGGCTTTGTTAGTGGGGGATTTCCATTCATTATATAAAGGGATATACTCCTCAGTAGTTTACTTTTATCACACAACCTGATAATTTTCTTCCTATAACTATACTTAGGAGATACACTTTTTTTTCTCTTTTTTGGCATTAATAGAACCTGTAAACCCTAACTCTGAACCCTGAAACTCTGTACCTAAACTCCCAAGCCTTAACACAAATACATCTTGTTTGTAGACTTGTATCTGTTCTCTTTTCTTCTCTATTTTGATATGCCTAGAACTATCTGCACTTGACCCTGAATGAACCCTACCCATTACATCAAAGAACTCTATTCTAGTATTAGTAAAAAGTTAATAGTTGGTTAGACTTCTATTTTTCTTTTCTTATAGTTGGCAAAAGCAAGTGCAATGCAAAGTCTTTTTTTATATAACATACTGATTTATGACCAGATGCATATAGTATTGTCACAAATGGTAATAGGGGTGGAAGATTGGTTACATTATAGAAGACTCAGAACAGTGTGGAGAAAGACTTTAGTTAGGCCTACCAGAAAGGCAGATTGTTCAGGCTTACTGGCAAGGCAATCAGTTAGGGTTTCTTACCATGACTCATATTAGAATCATGGGGTCTCATATGACTCACAGTTATGAGTTGTTGGTATGTTCTGTTTGGTTGATGCTCTTAAGTATGGTGGAGGATATCCAAGACCTGAACCACTGGCATTTCAAAATGAAATACCTTACGTAATAAGGATTTAGTTGTAATTCATTAGTTTCCTAAGGTTGAAACATCTGAATTTCAATCCTACTTAGTTACATAGTTATTTTTTCAATATTTTTCTATATTACTTCATATCTTTTACGTCTATACTGAGAATTCGATAATTCTACCTTATAATCACAATCTTTAATCTACTTTTCCAACTTCCCCCCTTAAATTTACTTTCAAATCTTTACTTGAAGCTATTTCGAGTATGAATATATCAAATGGTGTTGACAAATCCCAAGTAGAGTAAAAATGTTTAGTGCAACACTCTTACCAGATTGCTGCATAGTCTACGGTTAATTTTAATACTATGAGAACCTGTACCAGACCTGTAACCAGTACGGGTTACTAGGGTTTTATGTTTGGTTTCATAGTATCGTTTGATACTTGTATTGTTTCGTGTGCTATCGCTTGATACACACATTGTTTTATGTTTGGTTTCACAGTATCGTTTGATACTTGTATTGTTTCGTGTGCTATCGGTTGATACACACAATGTCTTGCAATATCACTCATACTGGAGATAAGCGATATGCTGTATTTAAAGACCGCTGATTCCCGCGATGGAAACAGCAGACTTCGACAGATAGTATTCTTAAATATACTTGGTTGAACGGTTACTTCTTTGATCTCCTATTACACCCCGTTCGAAGCCTCCTTTAGCCAGCAGCGCTCACTTCGTGTTGATCACGAGGCCATCTGCTCCTATCGTACCGCTACGTGACTAGGGCCTGGCCCGAACACGTTACAAGACCAGCTCGAACAAAGCAAAGTGTGATTAATATAAGGTCTCAATATTCAGTAGGCTATAAAAATATAGGAATATCAAAACTAATAAGAATATTAAATAAGAATAGCAAAGTTATAGAGAAAGTCTCCAGTATAAATGCACTACATATTCAGAAGTACTAGCAGTGACAAGCTGCACTAAAGGCCAGTCAGACACCATTTACAGGCATTGAAGAAAGTGCAGGTTCTAATATTCCAGGCCAAAATACAGAGTCTCAAGATACCAGTGATAGAGAACTAGAATTGAACTATAAATGCTGGTCTCGACAACCTATGTTTGGCAATAATACTTGTCCATGACATTTACAAATCTTAGAGGTAGCATATAAGGCAATAAATAAGAAGATATCAAATCATAAAAGTCACTTGAACAGGAGACCTACAGGTTTATATTATAAATAGCATATGCAAGTGTATATATTTTTAAAACTAAAACTCCGACAAGAGTGCAGGGTTCTGAAGGAACCTGATTTGTTCACTAGTGTAATACCAATCTTGCTCTCCAGAAAGGATCTTGCTTAAAACATAGTTAGTGGTAGTGAATAGGGAAAACAAGTAACAGACTGAATAATGTTATATGAGGTGACTTGGGTTAAAAGGTACCATATTCCAGAACAAGCACAGGGAAAACAGTATAGGATGATAAGTTTATTAGATGATATAGATACAATTCTAGCTGTACGTCAACATATCAAAAAAGTTGAAGAAAGTTAGTTAATCTATTTACAGTCATGTATGAATTTGAACTAACTATAAAACGCTTGTATAGATCTTGCTACCTATGGTTTGGCAAAAGCAATTATAATCTACTGGAGAGAGTCTAGCAAAGACAAAGATATAGTGAATGGATCTCCATGAAGTATTATAAGAGAAGTCAAAAGGACTATCATGTCACAAACAGTACATTGTTGGTTAAGAAAGTTAGGATTCAAATATCAGAAGTATTAAAAAGGAATCTACAATGATGGACATAAGAGAGAGGATATCAAGAACTATTGCAAAAATACTTTCCTACCTTGTATGGCTTCCTATAAAGACCAATTGGTTAGATGGGATGAGAATCAAAACCAAATACCAAATCTTCAATACCAATTAGATGAAGTTCAACCTTGAAAACTTGTAACTCAGAATGAGTATACCTTCAGCTCCAATAATAGTAAGCATTTGATTTGGATTCACCCACAATATTGGCCATTATGAAAGAAAGGCCAAGAACAAGATCTTTATCTATCAGACTTTCTTACTCCAATTGGATAGTTAGGAGCTAGTAATGCTTGTGTGATCATGAAATGTATAAGAGATATGAAGTGGACAGGTAATAAATTATTGGACCAGGTTATCATGAAAGCTATTCCTACTTTTGAGATGAAATTTTCTGGCTGCAAGATACTTTTTGCCTTTAATAATAATCAAAATCACTTGGAATTTGCTGATAATGCCATTAGAGTATTGGAGAGAAACCTGGAGCCAGGTGGTAAGAACGCAAAGGTTATGTAAGATATATATATTATTGATGTAAACCATCCACAGGGTGGTTATATCCAGACTTTGGTCTTACCAGATGCTAGACTCAAGGGACTTAAGATAGTTCTAACAAATCATAGTTTATGACCTCAGAATCAGCCACAATTCTGGGCCCAATAATTAATTAAATCAAGCTCAGGAAAGTCAACTAAGCTTAATTCTCGATGCCTAGCCTGGTGGTAGCTATTGTACATGAGTACTACTGGTTATACAACTTGACTTTCAAAACCAGAAAAGTCAAGTTAAACAAGCAATTATTGATGCAAGCTATGAGGTAATCTTCTACCTGCTATTCCACTATGAGATTAACTTCATTGAATATTATTAGGAAGCAGCCAAACATTATATTAGGAAACACTGTGAATATAATTTTGAATCATTGAAAAAGCTTGTATCTGAAGCTTTGAATAGTGTATCAAATTACTTAATATGGAACTACTGGTTTTGAACAAACCAAATTATAGAAGGATATTGGACTAAAGTTATATATGCTTTTCCTGGATATGAAAATCTTGTTCACAGGAGATATAACTCACACAAGCATGTTAGCACTGCAGATTTACACTAAAGTTCTGTATTTTTATTTACTATTTTGTTATTTTGTCTCTAAATTATTTTCTTATTATTATCTCATATATTAAATACAAAAGTTTACAAGTTCTTATACTATCCAAACCTATCCCAATTAAACTTGTAACATTTGACATTGAAAAATAAAGTAAGCCACACCTAACCCTGATTATGTAAGGCATTTCATTTTGAAATACCAGTGGTCCACATTTTGGATATTCTCCACTATATCTACAAATTTGATACCAAAATTGAATAAGAACTAATAGCTAGTTCTCCTCCTATTTCGCTGTTCCTCATAGTCAGGAAAATCAAATATGATGCTCAAGTGAGTGTTATGCTGCCTTTTTTTTCTTAGATGATAGTATGATTCTATAGAATAATCAAATTTAACCCATCCCACATAATATTAGTTATTACAAATCTTCAAGTTCCTATCCTCAAGCTGTTCTATCAAACTTCAAACTTTGATTGTCTTCTACCCATACCATACAATAACAAAATACGATGTCCGATACTGCTGAAAACTAGGAAGTGAAAGCCAAGTTGGACCGAGCTATTGAATAGCTTAAGAACGAACCTGGAGAGAAGGCTAGTGCTGCAGCTGAAAGGTCTCAAGTAAAAGCCTCAGCAATCTGAATATGCCAACTTCAAAAACATCAACAAAAGCAGAATTCACATGGTACATTGAACTGGTATGGTGGTCATAATCTGATTTTAACAGAGGCCCAAGAAAAGGTAGTTTACCAGTTCTGCTATGATCAGTAGAAGATAGGACTTGGAGTAACACCATCGATACTTTATGCTACAATTGACGACTTTGTAACGGGGGCACCCCTAGGAAGATGGATCCCAAGGTTGCGACCGCACCAAACAACTTCAAACTTATCGCTAAAAGTTCACACAGATGTAAGAGTAAAGTAGACGGTAAAACTTAATATCGTTAAGCCTGACGCTTCACTCAATTAAGGTCTCGAGAGGATTGATTGTTGGAGTAGGAGAGTTCTCGCATAG